>SJXQ01006207.1:0-72301 GCA_006408695.1 Aepyceros melampus
AGCGCAACGGCCTGGGTGATGTTTCATGGCAAAACCAAGTTAGTGTAGCACTTAAGTAAACCCACCTGGGATGATGGTATTGACGTGTCCATGGAGAGCAGGACAGGGGAGCAGACAGACTTGGCATTGGAAGGACTCTGGGCCACCTTCCAGGGTCGAGAGTCGGCCCAGAACCCTGCAGCCTGGATGAGCCTTATAACATTCTAGACTCTTTCTTCCTGACTCTGGGTCTTGCCTCCAGCAGCCAGATCCTTCCTGGGATCTTTGGGGAGACAGGGGGCTTGTTGCTGTTGTTGTTTTTGGCAGCTGACAGGTGGAGGGTTGGAGGTTTAAGACCTCCTCCCCTCAAGCTGAAAGCTACTCTGCTTTGGAAACACACAGAGAACTTGTGTTTCCAGCCCTTCAGTGTTTGAAGATGGCCTCCTGCCTCCTGTGTCTCCTGTCTTTCAAAGCAGTTTGCTTTTGTGCCATGGAGTCAATGAGCCCACACTGAGTTTGAACAGAGGTTCCCAAGGTGTGGTCCTCAGACCAGCAGCATCAGCACCACCAGGAACTTACTAGAAATGCAAACTGCCAGCCCCACCCGGGCCTACAGAATGGGACCCTCTGGGAGCTCACCTGTAGTTTAACAGCCCTCTTGAGATAGCAATGATGGTACCAACACAGAGTCAGGGGTGTGAAAGTAAAGGGTTAGCAACAGGCCCTTCCAAAGGGAAAAAAGAACACCCTGAATTGTAGCATCTGCTGATTCCCACTGTGTAAATACACCCACCATGGCTGATTGGTTTCAGGCGACCCACCCACTGCCAACTGGCTCAAACAGTTCCTGAAAAGCATGAACCAGCTCCAGTACATTTGACAGGAGAGATTGAGTAACCCCAGAGGAAGGTCATGTACACACTGCTGTATTCAAAATGGAAAACCAACAAGGATCTGTTGTATAGCACACAGAACTCTACTCAGTGTTAGGTGCCAGCCTGGATGGGAGGGGAGCTGGGGGAGAATGGGTACATGTGTGTGTGAGACCAAATCCCTTCACTGTTCACCTGAAGCTACCGCCACAGTGTTAACCCGCTATACCCAATACAAAATCACAGTTTGAAGTTTGTAAAAAATAATCCCAAAGACCGCTGGGAGGATAATTTGGCCCCCATGCAGTCCAGGGAGGGGTTTTTGGGGAGCTCTGTCCTGGAGGAGACAAAGCCAGTGCTTGTTTGAGACCTCATCCCGGGGGTCCTCAAACCCCTGTGTTTCCAGCCCACACTTTCTCCATCCGTCACGTTCCCACTGACCCTCACTGGACACTCCTCCCCGGCCCCGACTTGGCTGAGCTGACCACCTCTCTCTTATTGTTCGTGCTCCCATGGAGGAGCAGCGGAGGGGGAGGAAGGGGACCTCGACCTCCCAAGTTACTTCCTCCTTCGGGGCCCACCCCTCGCCTCTGCCTCTGTCCTACCTTCTCGTTTTCTTCTGCAGAGGTGGCAGGACAGTGCCCTCTGCCCTCACCCAACAGAGGAAGGCGGTTGGGTGAGAATCCAGAAAACTCCTGCTTTGGTATCAGGGTGATGGTGGCCTCATAGAATGAGTTTGGAAGTGTTCCTTCCTCTGCAAATTTTTGGAAGAGTTTTAGAAGGATAGGGCTTAGCTATTCCCTAAATGTTTGATAGAATTCACCTGGGAAGTGATCTGGCTGTGGGCTTTCATTTTGGAGAGAGTTTTGATCAGTTTTGATTTCAGTCTTATAGTTGGTTTTTTCATAATTTCTGCTTCTTCCTGGTTCAGTCTCAGAACATTGACTCTAAGGATCTGTCCATTTCTTCCAGGTTGTCCATTTTACTGGCATATAGCTCCTCATAATAGTCTCTTATGATCCTTTGTATTTCTGAAATAGCTGTTGTAACCTCTCCTTTTTCATTTCTAATTTTTTGATTTGATTCTTCTCCCTTTCAGGTGTATTCTTTACTGCTGAGCCCCCTGGGAAGCCCACAATATTAACTTTAGTCATCTTGCTACGCATTACATCCCAGAACTTAAGTAATATTTTAACTGGGAGTTTGTACCTTTTCCACACTTTGACCCATTTTGTTCACATCCTCCATCCTGCAACCACCAATGTGTTCGGAGTTTGTGGTTTTTTTTAAACTCAATATATAAATGGTATAAATGTGAAATAAAAATACATTATTTCTTTCAGTCTGATTTATTTTACCATGTTGTTGCAAAATACAGGATTTTCTTTTTATGACTGAATAATATTTCCTTGAATGTATATGTTTATGTGTGTGTATTTTCTTTATCCATTAATCATTCAGTGGACACTTAGGTTGTATCTGTCTTTGGCTATTGTAAACAATGCTGCAATGAACATGCAGATATCTTTTCAAGAAAAGAATTTTGTTTCCTTTATACATATCCAAAGGTGAAATTGCTGGATCATTGGCCAGTTCTTTTTTCTTTTTTTATGTTTTGCTGAACCTCTCTACTGTTTACCATACTATCTTCGCCAATTTACATTCCCGGGAACAGTATATAGGGTAACTTTTTCTCCAAGCCTAGCCAACATTTGTTATCTCTTGTCTCTGATAACAAATTTTCTAAGATGTGAGGTGATATCTCAATTGAGGATTTGATTTGCATTTTCCTGATGATTAGTAAGGTGGAATACCTTTTCATGTGCATGTAGATTGCTTGTATATGTTTAGAAAAAGTGTTTATTCAGTTCCTTTGTCCATTTTTTAATAGATTATTTGGGGGGGTTGCACTAAGGTGTATATATTCTTCATATATTTTGAATATTAACCTTTGTCAAACCTAATTTGCAAATACTTTCTCCTATTCTGTCAGTTGCTATTGTTGTTGTTCAGTCATTCATTTGTGTCTGACTCTTTGCAACCCCCTGGACAGCGGCACACAAGGCATCCGTGTTCTTTACTGTCTCCCAGTGCTTGGTCAAACTCATGTCCATTGAGTTGAAGATGCCATCCAACTGTCTCATCCTCTATCACCTCCGTCTCCTCCTGCCCTCAGTCTTTCCCAGAATCAGGGTCTTTTCCAATGAGTCAGCTCTTCGCATCAGATGGCCAAAATATTGGAGTTTCAGCTTCAGCATCAGTCCTTCCAATGAATATTTAGGGTTGATTTTCTTCAGAATTGACTGGTTTGATCTTGCTTTCCATGGGATTCTCAAGAGTCTTCTCCAGCACCATAGTTCAGAAGCATCTGTTCTTTGTCGCTCAGCCTTCTTTATGGGCCAATTCTCACATCCGTGTATGACTACTGGGAAAACCCTACCTTTGACTAGATGGACCTTTGTCAAGAAAGTGATACCTCTGTTTTTTTAATATACTGTCTAGGTTTGTGACAGCTTTTCTTCCTAGGAGTAAGCATCTTTTAAATTCATGGCTGCAGTCACCATCTGCAGTAATTTTGGAGCACAAGAAAATAAAGTCTCTCACTTCTTCCATTCTTTCCCCATCTATTTGTCATGAAGTGATGGGGCCAGATGTCATGATCTTAGTTTTTTGAACTTTGAGTTTCAAGCCATCTTCTTCACTCTCCTCTTTCTACTTCATCAAGAGGCTCTTTATTTCCTCTTCACTTTCTGCCATTAAGGTGGTGTCATGTGAATATGAGGCTATCAGTATTTCTCCTGACAGTCTTGATTCCACTTTGTGCTTCATCCAGTCCAGTATTTTGCATGATGCACTCTGCAAAAAATGTTAAATAAGCAGAGTGATAATATACAGCCTTGACATAATCCCTTCCCAGTTTCCAACAAGTTGATTGTTCCATGTCCAGTTCTGTTGCTTCTTGACCTGCATACAGATTTCTCAGGAGGCAGGTCAGGTGGTCTGGTATTCCCATCTCTTTAAGAATTTTCTACAGTTTGTTGTGATCCACGCAGTGAAAGACTTTAGTGTAATCAGTGGAGAAATAGATGTTTTATGCACTTCCCTTGCTTTCTCTATTATGATGCACTCTGCAAAAAATGTTAAATAAGCAGAGTGATAATATACAGCCTTGACATAATCCCTTCCCAGTTTCCAACAAGTTGATTGTTCCATGTCCAGTTCTGTTGCTTCTTGACCTGCATACAGATTTCTCAGGAGGCAGGTCAGGTGGTCTGGTATTCCCATCTCTTTAAGAATTTTCTACAGTTTGTTGTGATCCACGCAGTGAAAGACTTTAGTGTAATCAGTGGAGAAATAGATGTTTTATGCACTTCCCTTGCTTTCTCTATGATCAAACAGATGCTGGCATTTGATCTCTAGTTCGTCTTCCTTTTCTAAATCCAGCTTGTACATCTGGAATTTCTCAGTTCATGTACTGTTGAAGCCTAGCTTGAAGGATTTTGAAGACTACCTTGCTAGCATGTGAAATGAGTGCAGTGGTACAGTAGTTTTAACATTCTTTGGCATTGCCCTTCTTTGGGACTGGAATGAAAACACCTTTTCCAGTTTGTGGTCACTGCTGAGTTCTCAAATTTGATGGCATATTGAGTGCAGCACTTTAATAGCATCATCTTTTAGGATTTGAAATAGGTCAGTTGGAGTTTCACACCTCCACTAGCTCTGTTCGTAGTATTGCTTCCTAAGTCCCACTTGACATCACTCTTCAAGGTGTCTGGCTCTAGGTGATTGATCATGACATCATTGTTTTCTGTATCATTAAGACATTTTCTTGTACTTTTTCTGTATAGTCTTGCCACCTCTTCTTAATATCATCTGCTTCTCTTGAGTCCATACTATTTCTGTCCCTTCTTGTGCCTATCTTTGCATGAAATATTCCCTTGGTATCTCTAATTTTCTTGAAGAAAATGTTAATGGGGTTCTCAAGGCAAGAATGCTGAAGTGGTTTGCCACTCCATTCTTCCATGGACCACATTTTGTTAGAACTCTTCACCATGACACCTCCATATTGGGTGACCCTACAAGACACGACTCAGTTTCATTTACCTACATTCTGTAGGTTATTTTATTGATAATATCTTTAGTTGCACAGAAGCTTTTAGTTTGACATAGTCTTTTTTTGTTTGTTTTTTACTTTTATTGATTTTTAGGTATCAAATTTTAAAATTTATATCAAAAATTGATGTAAGGGAGTTTTGTTCCTATGTTCTAGAAGTTTTTATGGTTTCAGGTTTTATATTGATGTCTTTAATCTATACTGAGTTCATTTTATATATGGTATAAGATAGTGGAGGTCTTCCCAGGTGGCTCAGATGGTAAGGAATCTGCCTGCAGTGTGGGAGACCCAGGTTTAATCCTTGGTTCAGGATTGAACAACCTAGGATCCCCTAGAGAAGGGAATGGCAACAAACTTCACTATTCTTGCCTGGAGAATTCCATGGACAGAGGAGCCTGGTGGGCTACAGTCCATCAAGTCTCAAACAGTCGGACATGACAGAGCAACTAACACACACACACATAAAAGAGTGGTCCCAATACTAGTATTATTAGACTATTATTTCCTCATGTATGTTCTTGGCTGCTTTGTCATAAGTTAATTGATCATATATGTAGATTAATTTATGGGTTATCCTATTTCATTGATCTGTGTGTCTTATTTTAATGCTGATATCATACTATTTTGATTACTGTAGTTTTGTAATAGAGTTTGAAATCAGGAACTGTGATGCCTCTAACTTTGTTCTTCTTTTTTAAGATTGTTTTGGCTATTCAGATGTTTTATGGTTCCATACAATTTTAGGATTGTTTACTTTTTTGTAACAAAAAAAAATGCCATTGAAATTCTGATGAAGATTGTGTTTGCTCTGTAGATTGCTTTGGGCAGTTTGAATATTTTAATAACAGTCATTTTTCAATCTGCGAGCACAGAAAATCTTTCTGTTCATTTTGTCATCTTCAATTTCTATCACCAATGTCATTGGGCAGGTCTTTGACATTAGTAGTTAAATTTATTCCTAGATATTATTGTGTAAGTGGAAGTGTTTTCTTAATTCCATTATTAGTTTATAGAACTGAAACTAATTTTGTAAATGTTTTTATATCATGCAATTTACTGAACTTTCCCATTAACAGGTTTTTGTTGTTGTTGGCAGATTCTTTAGGGTTTTCTACATAAAATATCATGTTATCTATAAATAGAGACAATTTTACTTCTTTTCCAAGTTTGGTAACTTTTATTTCTTGCCTAATTTCTTTAATTAGGGTTTCCAATGCTATGTTATATAAAAGTGACCAGAGTGAGTATCCTGTACTTCCTCCAGATATTAGAACACAGGCTTTCAGTTTTTCACATTAAGTATACTGTTGACTGTAGGTTTGTGATATACCACTTTTATTATTTTGAAGCATGTTTCCTCTACATCCACTTTACTGAGATTTTTTTTATCATAATTGGTTATTGAATTATGTCAAATGCTTTTTTTTGCATCTATTAAAAGGACATATGATTTTTACCCTTCATTTTATTAATGTGATTGATTTGCAGATGTTGAACATCCTTGAATCTCTGAAATCCCACTTAATCATGGTAAATGATCTTTGACTGCATAGTTAAATTTTCTTTGCTAATATTTTGTGAAGTTTTGTACTTGTGTTCTTCAGAAATACTGGCTTTTTTTTTTTTTTTTGGTACTAGCTTTGTTTAGTTTTAGTATCAGAATAAAACTGGGCTAATAAAGTTTGTTTAGAAATGTTCCCTCCTCTTCTTGTTTTTGGAAAAGTTTGAAAGGATTGGTAATTTGTTATCTTTTTTTTTTTAGTATAATTCATCAGCAAAACCATCTGATCCTTAGAGGGATTACAAAGCTATAGAATGCTCAAACTACCACACAATTGCACTCATCTCATATGCTAGTAAAGTAACGCTCAAAATTCTCCAAGCGAGGCTTCAGAAATACATGAACTGTGAACTCCCGGATGGTCAAGCTGATTTTAGAAAAGGCAGAGGAACAAGAGATCAAATTGCCAACATCTGCTGGATCATGGAAAAAGCAAGAGAGTTCCAGAAAAACATCTATTTCTGCTTTATTGACTATGCCAAAGCCTTTGACTGTGTGGATCACAAGAAACTGTGGAAAATTCTGAAAGAGATGGGAATACCAGACCACCTAACCTGCCTCTTGAGAAATCTGTATGCAGGTCAGGAAGCAACAGTTAGAACTGGACATGGAACAACAGACTGGTTCCAAATAGGAAAAGGAGTACGTCAAGGCTGTATATTGTCACCCTGCTTATTTAACTTCTATGCAGAGTACATCATGAGAAATGCTGGACTGGAAGAAACACAAGCTGGAATCAAGATTGCCGGGAGAAATATCAATAAGCTCAGATATGCAGATGACACCACCCTTATGGCAGAAAGTGAAGAGGAGCTAAAAAGTCTCTTGATGAAAGTGAAAGAGGAGAGTGAAAAAGTTGGCTTAAAGCTCAACATTCAGAAAACGAAGATCATGGCATCTGGTCCCATCACTTCATGGGAAATAGATAGGGAAACAGTAGAAACAGTGTCAGACTTTATTTTTCTGGGCTCCAAAATCACTGCAGATGGTGACTGTAGCCATGAAATTAAAAGACGCTTACTCCTTGGAAGAAAAGTTATGACCAACCTAGATAGTATATTCAAAAGAAGAGACATTATTTTGCTGACTAAGGTCCGTCTAGTCAAGGCTATGGTTTTTCCTGTGGTCATGTATGGATGTGAGAGGTGGACTGTGAAGAAAGCTGAGCGCCGAAGAATTGATGCATTTGAACTGTGGTGTTGGAGAAGACTCTTGAGAGTCCCTTGGACTGCAAGGAGATCCAACCAGTCCATTCTGAAGGAGATCAACCCTGGGATTTATTTGGAAGAAATGATGCTAAAATTGAAGCTCCAATACTTTGGCCACCTCATGCAAAGAGTTGACTCATTGGAAAAGACCCTGATGCTGGGAGGGATTGGGGGCAGGAGGAGAAGGGGACGACCGAGGATGAGATGGCTGGATGGCATCACTGACTCAATGGACGTGAGTCTGAGTGAACTCCGGGAGTTGGTGATAGACAGGGAGGCCTGGCGTGCTGCGATTCATGGGGTCGCAAAGAGTCGGACACGACTGAGAGACTGAACTGAACTGAACTGAACAGAGGGGTTTTGGATTACTGATTCCATCTCCTTTCAAAAACTTAGTCTGTTCAGATTTCCTATTTGTCCATAAATTAGTTGTAGTATATTGTATCTTTTTAGGACTTTATTTTTCTAGGTTGTCTCGTTTGTTGGCACATATCAGTCTCTTATGATTCTTAAACGTTTCTTTCTGTGGTATTGTCTCCTCCTATAATATCTCTCTCATTTCTAATTTTACTGAAGTCCTCTTTTTTTCTTGATGACTCTAGCTATGGTTTTTCTATTTTATTGTTTCAAAAGACCAGCTGTTAGTTAATTAATCTCTTCTACTGTCTCTTTATTCTTTTTTCATTTAATTACTCTCTAATCTTTGTTGTTTTCTTCATTCTACTAACTTTGAATTTAATTAGCTTTTCTTTTCTAGCTCCTTGAGGTGTAAATTTAGGTTGTTTGAGACCTTATTTCTTGATATAGACATTTATCACTGTAAATTTCCCTCTTAGAACTGCTTATGCTGCATCCCATATAAGTTTTGGCATGTTGTATTTCCATCGTCATTTGTCTCTCAAGATTTTTTTTTTAATTTCTTATTTGACAAATTGGTTTTACAGTAGTAAAAATTCAATTTTCAAATATTTTTGAATTTTCCAGATTTTTTTTTCATTTTGTAATTGATCTAGTTTTGTAACATTGTAGACCAGAAAGATGCCTGATGTGATTTCAGTGTTTTAAAATTTACCATGGCTGGTTTTGTGGCCATGGTAAATCCTGAAGAATGTTCTAAGTGCACTTAAAAAGAATGTTTATTCTGTGATTTTGGAATGGCTCTTCTGTAAGTGTTTGGGTGCAGTGTTTCCTTATTGTTACTTTGTCTTGATGATCTATGCATTGTTGAAAATGAATTGAAGTCCTTTGCTATTTTTGTATTGCTGTCTGTTCTCTGGTCATGTCTGTTAACATTTGCTTTATATATCTAGTGCTACTGTGTTGGATGAATGAATATTTACAAATGTTATATCCTCTTGTTAGATTGATGCCTTTATAATTGTATAATAATCTCCTTTGTCTCTTACTATGGTCTTTGGATCAAAGCCTCTTTTGTCTGACATAAGTACATTTTCCCTTGTTTTTCAGTTTTATTTTACATAGAGTATGTTTTTTCATCTCTTCACTTTTAATCTGTGTGTGTTCTTATAACAGAAGTAAGTCCCTTATAGCAGCCAATAGTTAGATTTTTATCCATTCAGCATCCTTTTTTTTTTTTATTCTATTTGTGATTTTAATAAAGTGTTCATGCCCAAGTAAACCTTGTGTACCCAGAGCCTTGCTTACCTGACTGACTAACTTGGGTACTTGAGAGGTGATATCTTTATTTTTTTTAATTTTAAATAATTTTTATTTTTTAGTTTGTTTTGCTTTACAATACTGTATTCGTTTTTCTAACATTGACATGAATCAGCCACGAGTGTACATGAACTCTCAATCTCAACCCCCACCTCCCCCCTCCTGCCCCACATCATCTCTCTGGAGTATCCTCGTGCATCAGTCCCAAACATCCTGCATCCTGCTTTGAACCTACACCGGCGATTCGTTTCACTTATGATATCATACATGTTACACTGCCACTCTCCCAAATCATCCCACCCTCTCCCTCTCCCACAGAGTCCAAAAGGCCATTCTATACATCTGTGTCTCTTTTGCTGTCTCACGTACAGGTTTATCATTACCATCTTTCTAAATTCCATATATATGTGTAAGTATACTGTATTGGTGTTTTGCTTTCTGGGTTACTTCACTCTGTATAATCAGCTCCAGCTTCATCCACCTCATTAGAACTGATTCAAATGTATTCTTTTTAATGGCTGAGTAATAGTCCATTGTGTATATGTACCACTGCTTTCTTATCCATTCATCTGCTGATGGGCATCTAGGTTGCTTCCATGTCCTGGCTATTATAAACAGTGCCGCAATGAACATTGGGGAACAAGTGTCACTTTGAATTCTGGTTTCCTCGGTGTGTATGCCCAGCAGTGGGATCGCTGGATCATAAGGCAGTTCTATTTGCAATTTTTTAAGGAATCTCCACACTGTTCTCCATAGTGGCTGTACTAATTTGCATTCCCACCAACAATGTAAGAGGGTTCCCTTTTCTCCACACCCTCTCCAGCATTTATTGCTTGTAGACTTTTGGATCACAGCCATTCTGACTGGTGTGAAATGGTAACTCATTGTGGTCTTGATTTGCATTTCTCTGATAATGAGTGATGTTGAACATCTTTTCATGTGTTTGTTAGCCATCCGTATATCTTCCTTGGAGAAATGTCTATTTAGTTCTTTGGCCCATTTTTTGATTGGGTCATTTATTTTTCTGGAATTGAGCTGCATAAGCTGCTTGTATATTTTTGAGATTAGTTTGTCAGTTGCTTCATTTGCTATTATTTTCTCCCATTCAGAAGGCTGTCTTCACCTTGCTTATAATTTCCTTTGTTGTGCAGAAGCTTTTAATTTTAATTAGATCCTATTTGTTTGTTTGTTTGTTTGTTTTTTGCTTTTATTTCCAGTATTCTGGGAGGTGGATCATAGAGCATCCTGTCTTTTGATTAAAGAATTCAGCCCATTAATATTTAAAGTGATTATTGGTAGGGTGGGCTTACTGTTCCTATTTAAAATTGTTTTTGGCTGTTGTGGTGCAAGTCATTTGTTTCTCTTTCCTCTGTGATTTGATGATTTCGTACAGTGGTATATTTAGCTCCTTTCTCTTAATATTTTGTGTACCAATTAAATTTTTGCTTTGGAGTTACCATCAAGCTTATATAAATCATCTTGTATTTTTATAATAGCCTACTTAAGTTCATCATAACAACTTATTTTTGAATGCATATTAAAGCTGTAGCCTTTTATTCTTCCCTCTCATATTGCTTTTGTTGTCACAGTTTACATCCTTTGGTTCTTTGTATTCATTAACAAATTATAGTACTTATAGGTAGCTTTACTATTTTTGTCTTTTAACCTTAGTAAATTTATAAGTGATTTACTCGCCACCCGTTACAACATTAGAGTATTCTGATTTAACTATATATTAAATTTCACCATTAAGATTTATACTTTGATACACTTTTCTGTTTCTAATTAGTGCCCTTCTGTTTCAACTTGAAGAATTCCCTTTACTATTTCTTCCAAGGTCAGACTAGTTGTGAGGAACTCCTTCACCTTTTGCTTATCCAGAAAACTCTATGTTTCTTCTTTAAATGTGAAACTTTTCTGGGTAGAATATTCCTTGCTTGCAGTTTGCTTTCTTTTTCAGCACTTTGAACTTCCTTCTGGTCTGCAAGTTTCCAAATAAATATCTGCTGATAGTCTTTTGGGGATTCCCTTGTACATAAAAGGTTGTTTTGCTGCTTTAAACATGCTCTCTTTGTCTTTAAATTTTAGCAGTTTAATTATGATATGTCTTAGTTTGGTCATTTTGAGTGCATCTTGTCTGGACTTTTTGGTCTTCTTGGATCTGGGTGTTTGTTTGCTTCCCCAGCTTGGGAAATTTTTCAGCTATTGTTCTTCAAATAATGTTTCTGCCTTTTTCTGTTTTCTTATTCTGAGACCCCTCTGATGGAAATATGAATCCACTTGATGATGTCCCTAAAAGTATCTGCATTCTTTTTTCAGAGGGATCCTGTCTCAAAGTTCACTGATCACTTCTTGCACTTTCGCTAGACTGCTTTCAAATTCTTCTATTTAACTTTTTAGTTTGATTATTGTTTTTTTCAGCTCTGTGATTTGTTTGGTACTTATATTTTTGTCTCTTGAAATTTTCATTATGTTCATGCATTTCTCTATAGACCTCTCTTTATAGACTATAAAGTGGGAATCTTTATAGTGAGCATCTTTATGATAGTTACACTGAATTCTTATTAGGACTGTTTCTGGAGTTTTATCTTTTTTTTTAAATATTCCTGTTTGTTTCTCTCTGTTGGTTTCTGTGCATTGTTTAGCTGGGTCCTAGCCATTGGTTGTTTCTTAAACCTCTGTATTTGTGTGAACAACCTTATTTGTTCTTGGGGCTCCCAGTAGTTACAAGTGTGCCAAGACTTTTCAACGTCCGAAAGAGGATGGATGATCTTACTTTTAGCATCTAGATGCAGACTGATTAGAAGCAGGACCCTTAGGCAACAGCTCTTGAAGTATTCAAATAGACATCTTTAGGCAAATTGGAAGTGGTCAAACAAGAGATGGCAAGAGTGAATCTCGACATTCTAGGAATCAGCAAACTAAAATGGACTAGAATGGGTGAATTTAACTCAGATGACCATTATATGTACTACTGCGGGCAGGAATCCCTCAGAAGAAACGGAGTAGCCATCATGGTCAACAAAAGAGTTTGAAATGCAGTACTTGTATGCAATCTCAAAAATGATAGAATGATTTCTGTTTGTCTCCAAGGCAAACCATTCAATATCAGAGTTATCCAAGTCTATGCCCCAACCAGTAATGCTGAAGAAACTGAAGTTGAACNAGTGGGCCTTAGAAAGCATCACTACGAACAAAGCTAGTGGAGGTGATGGAATTCCAGTTGAGCTGTTTCAAATCCTGAAAGATGATGCTGTGAAAGTGTTACACTCAATATGCCAGCAAACGGGAAAACTCAGCAGTGGCCACAGGACTGGAAAAGGTCAGTTTTCATTCCAATGCCAACGAATGCTCAAACTACCGAACAATTGCACTCATCTCACATGCTAGTAAAGTAATGCTCAAAATTCTCCAAGCCAGACTTCAGCAATACGTGAACCATGAACTCCCTGATGTTCAAGCTGGTTTTAGAAAAGGCAGAGGAACCAGAGATCAAATTGCCAACATCCGCTGGATGATGAAAAAAGCAAGAGAGTTCCAGAAAAACATCTATTTCTGCTTTATTGACTATGCCAAAGCCTTTGACTGTGTGGATCACAATAAACTGTGGAAAATTCTGAAAGAGATGGGAATACCAGACCACCTAACCTGCCTCTTGAGAAATCTGTATGCAGGTCAGGAGGCAACAGTTAGAACTGGACGTGGAACAACAGACTGGTTCCAAATAGGAAAAGGAGTACGTCAAGGCTGTATATTGTCACCCTGCTTATTTAACTTCTATGCAGAGTACATCATGAGAAATGCTGGACTGGAAGAAACACAAGCTGGAATCAAGATTGTCAGGAGAAAGATCAGCAACCTCAGATATGCAGATGACACCACCCTTATGGCAGAAAGTGAAGAGGAGCTAAAGAGCCTCTTGGTGAAAGTGAAAGATGAGAGTGAAAAAGTTGGCTTAAAGCTCAACATTCAGAAAACGAAGATCATGGCATCTGGTCCCATCACTTCATGGGAAATAGATGGGGAAACAGTAGAAACAGTGCCATACTTTATTTTTCTGGGCTCCAAAATCACTGCAGATGGTGACTGCAGCCATTAATTTAAAAGACGCTTACTCCTTGGAAGAAAAGTTAGGACCAACCTAGATAGTATATTCAAAAGCAGAGACATTATTTGCCAACTAAGGTCCATCTAGTCAAGGCTATGGTTTTTCCTGTGGTTTTGTATGGATATGAGAGTTGGACTGTGAAGAAGACTGAGCACCAAAGAATTGATGCTTTTGAACTGTGGTGTTGGAGAAGACTCTTGAGAGTCCCTTGGACTGCAAGGAGATCCAATCAGTCCATTCTGAAGGAGATCAACTCTGGGATTTCTTTGGAAGGAATGATGCTAAAGCTGAAGCCCCAGTATTTTGGCCACCTCATGTGAAGTGTTTACTCATTGGAAAAGACGCTGATGCTGGGAGGGATTGGGGACAGGAGGAGAAGGGGACGACCGAGGATGAGATGTGGAGATCAACTCTGGGATTTCTTTGGAAGGAATGATGCTAAAGCTGAAGCCCCAGTATTTTGGCCACCTCATGTGAAGTGTTTACTCACTGGAAAAGACGCTGATGCTGGGAGGGATTGGGGACAGGAGGAGAAGGGGACGACCGAGGATGAGATGGCTGGATGGCATCATGGACTCAATGGACGTGAGTCTGAGTGAACTTCGGGAGTTGGTGATGGACAGGGAGGCCTGGCGTGCTGCGATTCATGGGGTCGCAAAGAGACACGACTGAACGACTGAACTGAACTCTGTCGCTAAGAAATTAGTGTCTGTCTGCCTCCTCTGTGCTGAGTCCTGGGGGCAGCCAGCTACAAGCTGTCCCTTTTTCTGTCACAATCCAGCTGAACCCAAACACAAGTCCTGCTGGTCATCAGGGCCAGGTGGTGTGTCCTTTGGCCTGCAGCAACACGTAAGGTGCCAGACATGTTCCTAAGCTCCCTTAACGGTGGTTGTTTTTCAGTCACTAAGTCATGTCCAACTCTTTGTGACCCCATGAATGTAGCACACCATGCCCTTCTGTCCTTTACTATCTTCGAGAGTTTGCTCAAATTCTTATCCATTGAGTTGATGATGTTACTAATCATCTCATCCTCTGCTACCCCTTCTCCTTTTGTCTTCACTCCCTCCCAGCTTCAGGGTCTTTTCCAGTGAGTTGGCTTTGCACATCAGGTGGCCAAAGATGGCTTTTCATATCAGGAACATCAGCCTCAGCATCAGTGCTTCCAATGAATATTCAGGTTTGACTTTCTTCAGGATTGACTGGTTTGATCTCCTTGCAGTCCAAGAGACTCTCAAGAGTCTTCTCCATCACCAGATAATGTAAATTCATTTTAATGTGGATTTTTTTCTCATTCACTTGATTTTTAAGAGTTAGCTAGTTTTGGGATTTCTTTTAGAGGGAATTGCTCCATATGTAGATTCAGAGCATCTGTGGGATTAAGTAGTTCAAAAGTCTCTTATGTAGCCACATTTAACAGGAACCCCTGCTCTAAGCTTAATGAGGACAATAGTTTACTAGCTGGCATTTGAAAGGTACAATAAGTCATATCCTGCTTTCTTCCCAGCTGTCACTATAGGTAAATCATCTGTGCTCCTCTCATACAACACTATTCTTTATTCACAAGAAGCTCATCATCTCTTTCCTACACAAAAACAATGGGAGGAGCAGTACCCTTGATCAAAAAAAAAAAAAAAAAAGGCAGGAGCAGTGAATTTGAGGTGAATTTCTCTTAACATGAAGGAGGAATTATGTTGTGTCATTCAAAACTGTATGTTCAGTATTTAACTTAATGCCTGATGTTATATTAGGCATCAATAAATATTCCTGCTTTAATAGACTTTATAATCCAATTTTATAAATAAGTTCATTAGTATCCTATTTATAATAGTTTCCACATACAAGTGACATCATATATCTTTCTTTCTTTGACTTACTTCACCTATGTTGCTGTTAATGGCATTCATTCTTTTTTATGACTGAACAATATTCCATTATATGTATGTACCACATCTTTATCCATTCATCTCTCAATGGACATTTAGGTTGTACCGTATGTATAGTCATTTCTTGGCTATAGTAATTAGTGCTGTGATGAACTCTGGGTTGCATATATCTTTTTGAATTATGAATTTCTCTAGATATATGCTCAGGAGTGGGATTGCTGGATCATATGGTAATTCTATTTTTAGGTTTTTAAGAAGCCTCCTGTAATTTTCTTTTCTTGTGGTATCTTTGTTTTGTTTTGCTATCAGGGTGATGATAGTAGCCTCATAGAATGAGTTTGAGAGTGTTTCTTTCTCTGTAATTTTTGGGGATAGCTTCAGAAGAAGAGATATTAACTCTTTAAATGTTTGACAAAATTCATCTATGAAGCCATCTGGGCCTGGACTTTTATTTGTGGGGAATTTTATTTTGGGGGGAATTTTAATCACAGATTTGATTTCAATACATGTGCTGCTGCTGCTAAGTCGCTTCAGTCATGTCCAACTCTGTGCGACCCCAGAGACGGCAGCCCACCAGGCTCCACCATCCCGGGATTCTCCAGGCAAGAACCTGGAGTGGGTTGCCATTTCCTTCTCCAGTGCATGAAAGTGAAAAGTGAAAGAAGTCGCTCAGTCGTGTCCGACTCTTAGCGACCCCATGGACTGCAGCCCACCAGGCTCCTCCATCCATGGGATTTTCCAGGCAAGAGTACTGGAGTGGGGTGCCAATATGATTGGTCTGTTAGTATTTTCTAGTTTACAGCCTACCACCATAAATGTGCCCAGTCTTGTCCGTTGATATTTTTTATTTCTTCCTGGTTCAGTCTTGGGAGATTGGACCTTTCTAATAATTTATCCATTTCTTCCAAGTTGTTCATTCTATTGGCATTTAGTTACTTGTAGTTGATCATAGTTGTCTCTTAAGATCCTTTGTATTTATGTTGTGTCAGTTGTAGCTTATTTTTTCATTTCTAATTTCATTGATATGACTCCTCTCCCTTTCTTTTCTTAATGAATCTGGCTAAAGGTTTATCAATTTTATTTTTTAAAAGAACCAGCTGTTAGTTTCCTCCAGGCCCCTCTGGAGCTCCTACAGTCAAGGCTCACGTGCCTTCCACCTGAGTGGAAGGAGATTTGATTTTATCACTAGTGCATCTCTCCTACTCTCTCATGTTTTTTTCTACTTTTTTCCTTTTTAGTCAATGCTTGTTCACCAATTAGTTGTGATTTTAGTGTTCTCATGAGAGGCTATGGGTTCAAGGTTCTTTTACTCCTCCATCTTGTCTCTAAATGTTGAAACATATTCTGTCTTCCTAATGGACTGATCATTTTTCATTATAAAATGTCTTCCTCTTTAGATGCAATTTTGTTCTGAAAGTCTGTTTTGTCTGCTATTGATATAGCGCCCAATGCTTCCTATTATTTAGTGTGTTTATGTTACGTTTTCCCATATTTTCTTTCAATCTACTTGGCTTTTGAATCTGTCTTTTGTAAATAATAAATAAGGTAACTTTTAAAATCCATTTTATAGTCTCTCTCTACCTTTTGACTGAAGTAATTTCTCCATTTAAACTAATGTAATTATGAATAAAACAAGATTACATTTGTTTTCCATATATCTTGTCTTTTGTTTAGTGGAGTATAGTTAATGTAAAATATATGGTGCAGGTGTACAATATAGTGATTTACAACTTTTAAAGGTTATTTTACTAGTTCCCTTTATAATTATGAAATAGTGGCTATATTCTCCACATTGGACATATATCCTTATAGCTTATTTTATTTGCCACCCAATAGTTTGTGCCTCTTAATCCCCTAGCTCTATACTGCCCCCTCCTTCCTTTTGTCTCCCTTCTGGTAACCACTAGTTTGTTCTCTATACCTGTGAGTCTGCAGTTTTCTGTTATAGTCACAAGGTTGTCATTTTTAGATTACACACATAAGTGATAGAATTATCACTTATTATGTGACATTTCATTCAGCATTATAACTTCCAAGTCCATCCATGTCACTGAAAATGACAACTTTTCATTCTTTGCAGGGACTGCGTAGTACTCCAGAGTTCATGTGTATGTATATATGTATGTACATACACATATTCTTTATCCATTCATCTATTGATGGCTGCCTGTAGAAGTTAGCTTCTATACATTGGTAATTATAAATAATGCTGCTGTGAACACTAGGGTGCATGTATCTTTTCAAGTGAGTGAGGTTTTTTCAGATATATGTACCCAGGAGTGGAATTGCCATGTCATATGTTAGTTCATTTTCTGAGAATCTTCCATACTATTTTTCACAATGGCTGCCATGATTTACATTCCCACTCACAGTGTACAAAAGTTTCCTTTTCTCATATCCTCACCAAGATTTTCCTTTTTTTTTAAATGACAGTTCTTCTGACAGGTATGAGATGATATTTCATTGTGTTTTTGATTTGCATTTCTCTGATTAGCAATGTTAAGAATCTTTTTTGTTCCCCCATTCCCCCATTTCTACTTTCTTTTGGTCAAAATGTTATAATGAAAAATATCTATTTTATTTTATTGTTTTTAATCATGTTTTTCAGGATTTTTTGTTTTGTTTTGTGGTTGCCTGGGAATTATAATTTTTATTTAACCCAGTTTAGATTTATACCAACTTAATTTCAATAGCATGTCTTTTTATTTTCTTCCAGTAGAGATCCATTCTCTCTCTCTCCCTTTGTTCGTAATTAACATACAAATTGCATTTTTATGTCTATCAACAAAGTTTATAATTATTACTTCATGTACTTCCTTCGAATAAAATAGTAGGAAAAAGTTACAAAAAGACATTCTTTCATATTTATGTACATAGTTATGTTTACTGGTGCTCCTTACCTTTTCATGTGGATTCAAGTCAATGTCCAATGTCCTTTTATCCTTTTATTTCAGCCTGAAGAATTCTCTTTAGTAATTATTGTAGGCTAGAATCACTAAAAGAAGTTTCTCTCAGGCTTCCCATCCTCCAGCAGTGTCTTAGTTTACCCTTCATTTCTTGAAGAATTGTTTTGCCATATATAAAACTTAAATCTTTGTAGCTTAGGAGGCTATATCAGTAACAGAAAAAATACACTTTAAGACAGATTGATTCCAGAGAAAAAAAGATACACTTTATAATGATAAAGTGATGAACCCATCAAGAAGATACAAGTATTAACATATATATATGTTACAACAAATCTCCAAAATGCAAACTTTTTTGAAAAGTTTACACTTTTTCCATCACTTTGAATACGTCATTGCACTGCTTTTTGACACCATGTTTCTGGTAAAAGTCAGCTTTAAATCTTATTCGGAAGTGCTTGTATAAGTTGTTTTTGTATTTTCAAGATTTTCTCATTTTGACTCTTCCCTGTTGAATTATGGTATTTCTATGTGTGATTTATTTAAGTTTATTTTACCTGGAGATCACTGAGGTTTTGAATGAATAAACTAGCATTTTTCATGAAATTTGGGACATTCTTGACCAATATTTCTTCAAATATCTTTTCTATTCTTTCTCTCTCTCTTCACAAAATTTTTAATCTGTGTTTGTCTATTAATTCCTAGTAGTGTATTTATCATCTTAGTTATTGTATTTTCAAATCTATTTATCTTTTATATTTTTTGGCTCTTTCTTAACACATTATTGACCACAGGGTTTTTGTAGAAACTAATGCCTGTGGCCAGCCATTTGTTATGTAAGCGAATGTTGAAATGCCTGAGTAAATATCAACCTTCTTTCGCACTTAATGTATTTATTTGAAACTTTGTACATGTCTTACTAAAACATTCTAATATTTTGCTAGGGTATGATAGGCAGTATAGACACCAAAACAAACTATGTTTCATGGCACTTTCCCTTGGAATGTAGGCTTACACTTTCTGGTGCAATTTTTTTTTTAAGTCTTGTGGGTATTACTTTCTCTAGAATATGTTATTTTACCTGATAGTTCACAAGGTGGGTCTTTGCAGGAGGCCCTTTTAGAAGTGAGAGATTTCATGATCTGTCATTTTTGAAAATTTTATGTAATAAACTTGCATTTATAATATACACAAAGTTAGAATAAAAACCTAACAGAGCAAAATGTGAATAACAGTCATAATTTGTATAATGAACCTTTGATCAATTTTAATCTCTAACTTTACCTGGTGACATTAATTGTATCACTCTTAAAAACATATTGATCCATCACCAGTCAATAATGTTCAGGTAATAAAACATATATTAATATGTCTTTGGTCAATGATGTGCTAAATACTGGATCTTCTTGGTCTATGCCTCATTTTTCCAACATCTTGAATCATCTTTACTAACATTACTCTGAATTATTTTTTGGGTAGGTTCCCTATCTCCACTTCACTTAGTTTTTCTGGAGTTTTTTCTTGTTCTTTCCTCTGCCATCTCATTTGTCTTTCTGTTTTAGCAGTCTCAAAGCCTGCAGGATTGTATATCCTCTGGTTCTGGGTCCCTAGTGGGTAAGGCTGTTCTAAGGGCATTGTGAATGCTTCTTGGTGGAAGGGACTAGTGCCTACCCACTGGTGGATGGAACTGAGTCTTGTCCCTCTGGTGGGCAAGGGTATGTCTGGCATTCATTCTTTTTTATGAGCTGTGAGCTCAGGAAGACTTTAGGGACTATGTCTGCTGATATGTGGGGCTGTGTTCTTGCCCTGTTGGTTGTTTGGCCTAACACATCCCAGCACTGGAGCCTAAGGTCTATTGGGTGGGACCAGGCCTGGCCTCAAAATGGCAGCCTCCAGGACAATCTCCAGCTCACTCCGATGAGCACTCCCCCGCTACCTCCACCATCAGTGTGCTTGTCCCTGTAGTGGGCGAAAGTTTCCCTCTGCCTTTTCAGGGGACCTTCCAAGAAAAGTGAGAAGGTCTTGCATCAGTTCATATGACAGTGCTTTTTCCCCTGGGTTCTAGTGCCCAGAAGACCCTGTGTGCATCCTTCAAGAGTAAAGTCTCTGTTTCCCCCATTCCAATGGAGCTCCTGCACTCAAGCCCCACTAGCCTTCAAAGTCAAATGCTCTGGGGATTCTTTCTCCTGATGCCAGACCCCAAGACTGGGGAGCTTAACCTAGGTTTCAGAAGTCTCACTCCTGTGAGCAAACCTCTGAGATACAATTTTCCTGTTCGTGTGTCACCCACCTGGCATGTATGAGACCTGATGTAACATGAATGTGCCCCCTCCTACTGTCTCATTATGGCATCTTCTTTTTATCGGTAGGTTCCCAGTGTTTTTTGTTGATGATTGTTCAGCTGTTAGTTGTGATTTTGGTGTTTTCATGAGAGTAGGTGAGCTCAGGTCCTTCTGTGCCACCTTGCCCTAGAAACTTGAATGTATTTTTATAAACCAGTGTAAATTATTTAGCATTGATCTTTTGGTTTATGTTAACAAATCTGTTTTTCTCCCATTAGAGTAAATGTCTTTCATAGTCTGATAATATTTGTTTGTTTAAAGTCTTAAATGGACAAATCCATTGATGGAGTCAAACTCAAAAGTGAGTTAGAGGGTTATACCACAATTAAAGAAAAAGTGCATATAGTCTTTCTATACAAATCTTGGCCTTTTTGCTTTTTCAGTTTAAAAACATACATGACAAAGATGAAGTTTGCTGAAAAACATTTTTTTAAAAAAACTGGTAAATCTCCAATATTTGAAGGACACTAAAGTTTCGTTTTCATTTGAAGAAAGCATACTATTAAGCATTTGTGCAGAATATATGAAGTATTAAGGAAATAATTACTGGGCATCTCTTAAATGGAAATCGAACAATTTGGTAGTAGGAGGACAGAGACATGATGAGATGATGGTGAGAGAAGCAGGGAAAGATCCCAAATCATTCCTAGCCCTGCCTTAATTTCTCCTGAGTCCCCACTTGATATATCCCAAACTCATCAAACTTGCTTCAGACACATTTGTCCAATAAGGAACACTATTATTTCATCTATAAAAAGAGTATGAAAGTGTTTAATTCTTCTACTTTAGCAATACTACATATAGTTCAGAAATTCAAAATTAATATACATAAAAAAATCATAAGTGAAATAACAAAGAGGGCTAACTTGCAAAATGAAAGCTCAGTATTAGCACATGAAAAAACAATGAGGAATTGTTTAAACTGGTGGTGTGAAAAGATACCCCCAAATGCTTAACCTATATGCCTATATTAGTGAATTGCATCACTGTCTACCATGATGCTCAAGACAGGAGTGGAGGAATCCTGGATTCTATTCTCTCCCTCACATTCTATTAATGAATTACTTACACCTAACACGCTGCTCATCAGTTAGGCATGGTTTAAATCTTTCTGAACTCATCCTTTCTTCTACATCCCCACTGTTATTTCTGAGTGTGTGCAAGTGAAAGTTTCAAGTTCCCACCATGCCTCACCTAACCTAAAGCAATAGCCTGCTTCCAGTCTCATTTTCTCATGCCACTCGCTCTTCTTGCTGGTATATTGCCAGAGTGAACTTTCTAAAGGACAAATCTGATCTTGTTTCCCTCACACTGAAATTCTTCAGGAGTTCCTCTGCCACTTTGAGATTAAAATAAACACGTTTTTAACTTGCCCTCAAGGTCCTTCACAGTGTTTGTCCTTTCTAGTTCTCCAGTGATTCCCAATTCACTACTCATTTATAAATATTTATATTGGGGGAGTTTTTATAGAAGCTCTGAGGAGTATGAGAACAGAACACAGAAGGTGGTCAGGAAGCTTCACAGAAGAAGTTCCCTAGGGTAAGGAGGATTAGATGCTTCCCAAACAGGTGATGGAAAGATGAGCATTCCTAGAGGAGGGAAGGAGAGATGCTCATAAATATGGGCAGGGACAGATGCATGAGTTGCAAGGCCTGGCGAGTACAAGACATGGTTCAGTAGAGTGAAGCTAATGGATAAAATCCCCAAAATATTTGCAACACAATTGAATTTGAAATATGAAGAGGTTATCAATAATCTGCTAAAAATATTGCAGGCTAGTTAAAAGAAGAGGCAGAAAAAAACACAAGAGTTAGCAAAGTCTTCTCTGAAAATAAATCACTTTGTGGTTGATCATAATATTAAGGTTGTTCATTTTAAAAATCATGACATTCACACAATGGAATATTATTCAGTTCTAAAATTAAATGAGCTACCAAGCCATGTAAAGGCATGGAGGAATCTTAAAGGCATAATTACTAAGTGAAAAAAAGCCAATCTGGAAAGTCTATATACTATATGATTCCAACTATGACATTCTGAAAAAGCAAAGCCATGGAGACCGTAAAAACATCAGTGGTCTTTTGTGGCATGAGGGAAAGGAAAAGGCGGAATATAGAGGATTTTTAGAGCAGTGAAAATGCTATGATATCAAAACGATGGATACATGTCATTATGTATTTGTCCAAACCCATAGGATATACAACACCAAGAGTGAGCCTTAAGACAAACTCTGGGCAATTATGACGTCTCAGTGTAGGTTCATCAGTTGTAACTAATGTACCACTCTGGTGAGTAACACTGCTAATGGGGGATGCTATGCATGTGTGGGAACAGGGTGTATATGGGAAATCTCTGTACCTCCCTTTCAGTTTTTATGAACATAAAAGTGTATTAAAAATAATGTCTTTAAAAATAAAAAATAACAATATGAGAAATTATCACAGGTGCCAAAGTGACGTTCAAAAACATAAGTCAGATCATGCTGCTTCCTTGCTACAAACATCCATGGCTTCTCAGGGCATTTGGAAGAAAATTTAGAATTCTTACCCTTACCTTCAGATACCCTAAATGATCTGGCTTCAGACTTCTGCTTCTATACTGTGTCCTTCCCTCCCCACCATGCTCATTATGACATGTCAGTCACAGCAACATCTCCTGTTCTCAGCAATGCCCACATTAGTCTTTCTGTAGGGACTCTGCACTTGTTCCTCTCCCCTCCCCATATTTCTCATTATCATGATTTTTGCATCCAGGCTCCTGTTTATCATTTGAATTTTCAGCTCAGTTGGCATCCTCTCATAATTATCTTAATTCTATGTGTGCTTGTTCATTAGCTGTCTCTCACACTAAAATATAAATTCCTTGTGAAGAGAGACATTTTCTGCTTTGTTGAGAAGGTACTATGTGCCAGAAAGTCCTCTGGGTACCAGCATTAGAATGCCAAACAAATACATGTGGAAGAAATGAAAGACAAGCAGAGGTAATTCTTTTACAAAAAAAAAAAAAAAAAGGTATTAAAGTATCTGTTACCTTACATTGAAATGTATTTATACACAACATTGTATTTATGTACATATATCTCTGGTGGCCCCCTTTGTAATGAACTAGCCCCAAAATGGGAAAATAATTAAACATAACAGCTACGAAATAAGTAAACCATGAAAAACCCTCAAAAGGAAACAAATGAGATAAATATAGGTAGCCCCACATGCGAAATATTTAATGTATGTAGTTTGCCTTTTTTTTTTCCCTGCAAGCCAAACAGTCCTAAGGAGAATAAAATGAGGTGCCGGAAGAGCCCATCCTTGATCCCATCTGGAGAGCTAGTACAAAGACAGACTTAGAAGAAAGGGGACGAAAACATGCTGGGGTCACAGAAGGAAACTGAGTTGAAAGGAGGGAAAAAATCTGCATTCCAAGTCATTTGGAACAGAGAAGGAAGGGAGACATTATCTGAAGACTGTGTTCACCAGAGGCAAACAGTCTGAAAAAGAAATCGACATCTGTGAAAGTCTGGGCGCCCAGATCTGAGAGGGCAGATGAAGATTGTTTATGTTGCACAAGAAGGTGTTGGAAGAAGGAGGGAACAAGCTCACATGGAAACATATGCTCTCCGAAGCTACTTGAAAAATAAAGCATGCAGCGGAGAGAGAAACATCTGTGCTGCACACGGGCAGACCACCAGTAGTGAAGCAGGCTTGGGGTAGAAGGGAAAGGCATACACAAACAAGATCGGACATTATGTCTTGTCAAAATGACATGTAAAGGCGCTGGGTCTGCATCTCATTCTCCGGTGAGTTAATGGGAACTCAGCCATCGGGGAAATCAAGGATGAGTAAACTAGCTGCTTCGGTGTGTTTTCACAGTTTTGCAGAAATGACAAAGCATTCACAAGTTTTTCCAGGGCTTTTTTCCCTGCTTGCCGGGAGTGGAAGCCTTTAAAATACAGTTTACTTTTTTCTTTGAGAAACATTAGAGCTTTTATTCTAAATCTACTGCAGCAATAGAAGCAGCTGGATTTCTCATCCTTTGACCACAGATTTTCAGCACATAATAGCCTTAGAAAACATTGCTTCACATTAATGATTGTAGGAATTTGTGTGAAACAGTAAACAGATATATTTAAGAACATTAAGAATTTTGAAATCTGCAATATTCATCTTAAGAATGTATCAAAATTGTAAAGCTATATACTTAATTATCAAAATGAGTTATAATATCTCATAATTTGCTAAAATATAAAAATAAATTTAAAAATCTTTGCTATCCTCTCCATACTAACTTTTATTGGTATAATGAAAAGTTAAAAATTAAAAATCAAAACAATCTAGATCACATAGAACTTAAACTAGAATTTCTTTCATGTTATAGTGTGTTAAATCATATATACCTATCTATGTATAAGTTTATATAAAACATATAGCCATATTCATTTTCATGGATATAAACATGGCATGAGTTTATATACAGATACAGTCTTTAATTATAAACACCAATTTATTTCTAAAAGGTAAGCTTGCAGATGAATGATGATACCAAACCAGCAAAGGCAAATCAAAAAAATAATAAAACTTCAAGCCTATGGAATCTGATATCCACTATGGGGTTCTCGAAACTATATAGAAAACTTGCATTAAATGTGTAGAAAACAGAAATGATTAAGGTAAGAAAACTATTAAAATTATAGAAACATATTTTGCAGTATTTTGATGCCCTAAGCATATTCAACAATCACCAAAGAGTGTGTGATAAACATAGAAAGCATAGAGTAACTTTAGAGTAAATGTTGGATAAATATAGAATAAGTGTGATTACAAAGATGAAACTGAAAAAAGAATTTTAGTCTACAGTTTAGAGATAATATGTCAGGTCCAGGTAGAACCACAAATGTTAAATCAGTGATGTTTCGCTTTTGCAGAATCTTGGAATACTTTGTGTTCCTCTCCCTAAACAAATGCCTACCACCCAGTCACAATGAGGCTGTTCTGCATGTAATTCACATAACTTTTCCTACTCTTCTTTCTCCCACAGTATTATTACCACTGTGTACTACTCCAGTGGTCCTTTATTTCTGCTCTGGAAGGAACTATGACCCAACATTTATTAAGAATTCATTAAATGCTCACTTTTTAATGTATTATCTTATTTAATACAACAACCCTATACTGTTTTATTATTCCTATTTTTAAAGACACGAGAAAACACACTCAAATATAGAAATGGTATAAAATGCTGAATTAAGATAAAGATATTACTCAAAAACTAAGTCATTTCTCATATTTATATTAATAAGCAATAATGATTTATAATGGCATTATGCCATGACTCTTCATTATTGCTGTTAATTGTCAACCCCATTTTAAAGGGAGAGACTTTTTTCATCTCTCTGTTTATCTGAACAATACATAGATAAATTATATAAATTTCTAAAATATAGAGTAACATGAAGATAAGCAGTAATTGTCACTTTATAGCTGAATCACTCAGAGAGAAAAATCACCATTAACATTTTGGATTGATATGTTTTATCTTTGGGTGTCTCTTCTCTCTATCATGTCTATCAAAAAACTAACACATTTGAAAAATTCCATGCAGCACGATAGTCCTTTGAGAAGCATTTTCACTAGATCTTTTCTAAAGTTCCAATGGCTGATTCCATTTAATGAAGAGCCTTCCATCAGCCAGAAACCAAATTCTAATATTCAAGGAAAATCAAAGAATGGCTTCCAGAATGGCAGAGTGAGAACCTCTGAGAACCACTCAGTCTCTTACAAAAGTGACAACATTACTGACACAACAACTAAAAGTAACCATTTCTAGACTCTATTCACCAAAGCTAAGAGCTGCATTGTAAGGCTTGAAATCCCATGTGCTGCTGTAATATCTTTGAGCCTGATGAGTCCTCCAAGGACTAGCCAGGACTTCCTCTGCCCTTAACAGATATGCTTCTCACTATCCCAACCAAGAAGGCTCCCTGCCCAGGTAATTGGCTTCACCACCCAGCCAGCCAGCAAAATTATTCAAACAAGTCACAACCTCCTGAGACAACAGCACCCCACTCTCCTGTTATTACAAAACCTATTTCCCACAGTCTTTTGTCTCAGTCTTTCCAGGTGCAACCTCTGTGCATGGCATGTGGTGTCCTCTTCCCACAAGGTGTGTGTATATTTGACTAACATACTGCTGATAGTCTCACCTGTTCAATATCAAATACCCTGCATGCAGCCAGTTTCTGCTATTTAGGTTAATGGAATCCTCCTTCATCCATGGGATGAATAGGATGATCAGAACAAGAACAAAGTCATCTGTACAAGAAAAACTGTTGAATGTCTCTAGATAGTGGGGTCAATTGGATTTTAAGTTGGCACAGTTCCCATCTCTGCTCCCCATACCCATGAACGGCTAACAGTCTTGCAGCCAATGGACAGGACTGTATTCTTCTGAAGCTCCATAAGAAACACCATCTCCAAAACACAGTCAAGAAAATGTCCAAACATGCAGTTTCATGAAAAATCTCTATTACTGACATAATTAATTTAAAAAAAAAAAAGCTTTAATAAGATTTCAACCAAAGGTGGAAAAGTGGAAGCCAAAGGCGGCAAAGAGGGGTACTATCCCCAGATCATTACTGAAACAACTCCAATCTGCTAGCAACACTGCATCTGGAAAAAGCCTGGCCAGGAATTTAAAAGGAAATCTTAGACAATGAAATGGCTACAGGGAAATTTGAAAAGCTCCAACATATCTCTGGACATCTAAAATATTGCAAAAACATGCACACAGCTCATGAAAGACTTGGTTAAGAAGAAAGCTACTTTAATTTTTTACTGAACCTGAGGCCCTTAGCAAGCAGGAAATGAAAGCTAAGTTTATCTTAAAAATGACCTGAAATTTGAAAGCATGTCTTCTTCACAGATCCCCTTGGTAAAGGTAGAATATATATAAACAATGTATTAAAGGATATTTTCTCATCAAAACTTGGACTGGCTGATCACTTAATTATACTGAATCAGAGGTGACTCATAAAATGGCAGTTTTAAAATAGAATTATTTTAAATTTAAAATGTTATTTTAAATTTTTGAGTTGAAAAATT
This sequence comes from Aepyceros melampus, assembly GCA_006408695.1. Lineage (NCBI taxonomy): Eukaryota > Metazoa > Chordata > Mammalia > Artiodactyla > Bovidae > Aepyceros > Aepyceros melampus. The sequence goes on from SJXQ01006207.1 coordinate 27,745, forward strand.
CCAGAGAATTCAACAGTTACATACTATAGAAATAAAGAATCTATAGAATTAGTTCAAGTAAGTCTTTGAACAAATATACAGCAATAAGAAAAACAATAAAATTCCAACAACCTTGAAATCTGAGCAGTGGGGTAAGACTTGATACCAAAGTTGTTACAATTTATTTTCTAAAATGTCCAATTTTCAACAAAAAAATTGAGATATGGAAAAAGAAATGTGTCACATAAAAAGGCAAAAAGGAGTTATAAAATAATATCCCTGAGGGTCCTCAGCTTTTAGGTTTAGTTCGTAAAATCTCTAAATCATCTATTAAAAATGTTTAAAGAACTAAAGGAAATCACATCTAAAGAAATAAAGAGTAATATGACAATGGTGTCTCACCAAAATTAAAAAAAAAAGAACCAAATATAAATAGGTTTGCAACTGAAAGGTACAATAACTTAAAAAAAAAATTATTAGAGGGAATCAGAAACAGTTTCAAGCTAACAGAAGAAAAACTCATCAAATGTCAAGTTCAAGAGAGATTATCCAGTCTGGGGAGCAGAGAATGAAATAAATGAACAGGTCCACAGAGACTTGTAAACAGGAACAAGAAACCAACATACACAGAATGCGAATTTCATGAAGAGAAGAGAGAAAGAAAGAAAAGATATTTGAAGAAATATTGGTCAAGAATGTCCCAAATTTCATGAAAAATACTAATCTGCTCATCCAAGAATGTCAGTGAACTTCAGATAAAATAAATTTAAATATCATCATACCTAGAAATATCATAGGCCAATAGAGAAGAGTCAAAGATGAAGAGAAAATCTTTAAAGCAATAAAACAAAAGCTACTTATATACATACAAACACTTCTGAATAAGATGTAAAAGCTGACTTTTATTAGAAAATGTGGAGTCAAAAATCAGTGCAACAAAATATGTAAATTGTTGAAAAAATGTCTGCAGACTTCTCAGAAAAGTTCATATATTTTTTAGGGCTCTTTTTTGTACTTGTTCTGTCTTCCTGATGGGCTCATCATTTTATCATTATAAAATGTCTCTTTTTCTCTAGAATCAATTTGCCTTAAAGTCTGTTTTGCCTGTTACTGATATAGCCTCCTAAGCTACAAACATACAAAATCTATATATGGCAAAACTATCCTTCAAGAAATGAAGGATAAAATTGAGATATTGCTAGGGAGGAACCCCAAAAGAACCTGTCTATAGTGATTCTAGCCTACAATAATTACTAAGAGAGTTCTTCCAGCTGTAATGAAAGGACACTAGACAGTGACTTGAATCCACATGAAGAGTTAAAAAGAATCAGTAAACATAATTACATAATATAAAAGAATGTCTTTTTAACATTTTTTCTATTTTATTCAAAGTAAAATGCATAAAGTAATAATTATAATCTTTGATAGACATAAAAAGGTAATTTGACAATTACAAAACAAAGAAGAATGAGAATAGATCTCTACCAGAAGAAAATATAAATGTATGCTATCGAAATTAATTTGGTATCAATATAAAGTGGATTAGGCATGTATGATGTGAGAGTTGGACTTTGAAGAAAGCTGAGCACCAAAGAATTGATGCTTTTGAACTGTGGTGTTGGAGAAGACTCTTGAGAGTCCCTTGAACTGTAAGGAGATCCAACCAATCCATCCTAAAGGAAATCAGTCCTGAATATTCATTGGAAGGACTGATGTTGAAGCTGAAACTCCAGTACTTTGGCCACCTCATGTGAAGATTTGACTCATTGGAAAAGACTCTGATGCTGGGAGGGATTGGGGGCAGGAGGAGAAGGGGACGACAGAGGATGAGATGGCTGGGTGGCATTACTGACTCAATGGACATGGGCTTGGGTAGACTCCAGGAGTTGGTAATGGACAAGGAGGCCTGGCATGCTACAGTCCATGTGGTCTCAAAGAGTCAGACATGACTGAGCAACTGAATTGAAGTTAAGTAAACCAGAGAGAGATAAATATTATATATCACTATTTGCAATCCAAAAAAAAGGAAATACCAATAAACTTATTTCCAAAACAGAGACTCACAGACATAGAAAACAAAATTATCAAAGGGTAAAGGGGTGGGGATAGGGATAAATCAGTGGCTGAGATTAACATATACATACTACTGTATATAAAATAGATAAACAAGGAGGACTTACTATATAGCACAGGAAACTGTACTCAAGATTTTGTAACCTAAAGGGAAGAGAATGTGAAAGATAGATAGATATAGATATATTGATATATATGAATTGCTATGCTGTATACTTGAAACTAAGGGGCTTCCCAGGTGGCATAATGGTAAAGAATAGCAAGGAGAGATGAGAAAGCCTTCCTAAGTGAACAATGTAGAGAAATAGAGGAAAACAATAGGATGGGAAAGACTAGAGATCTTAAGAAAATTAGAGATACCAAGGGAACATTTCATGCAAAGGTAGGCTCAATTAAGGACAGAAACAGTATGGGCCTAACAAAAGCAGAAGATATTAAGAAGAGGTGGCTAGAATACATAGAAGAATTATACAAAATCACCTAGATAACCATGATGACCCAGAAACCACGATGGTGTGATCACTCACCTACAGCCAGACATCTTGGAGTGAGAAGTCAAGTGGGTCTTAGGAAGCATCACTATGAACAAAGCTAGTAGAGTTGATGTAATTCCAGCTGAGCTATTTCAGATCCTAAAAGACGATGCTGTGAAAGTGCTGCAGTCAATATGCCAGCAAATTTGGGAAACTGTTTAGTGGCCATAAGACTAGAAAAGTTCATATTTTTTTCCAATCCCAAAGAAGGGTAATGTCGAAGAATGTTCAATCTCACAACTACATTGTTTTCACATGCTACCAAAGAAATGTTCAAAATTCTCTAAGTGATGTTTTAATAGTACATGAATCACGAAGTTCCAGATGTTCAAGTTGGCTTTAGAAAAGGCAGGGGAACAAGAGATCAAATTGACAACTTAAGTTGTATTACAGAAAACACAGATAATTCCAGAAAAACATTTACTTCTGCTTCATTAACTAGGCTAAAGTCTTTCACTGTGTGGATGACAACAGACTGTGAAAATTTCTTAAAGAGATAGGAATACCAGACCACCTGATCTGCCTCCTGAGAAATCTGTATGTTGGTCAAGAAGCAACAGTTAAAACTGGTCATGGAGCAAAAGGCTGGTCCCAAATTGGGAAAGGAATACATCAGGGCTGTATATTATTACTCTGATTATTTAACTTATATGCAGAGTACATCATGCGAAATACCAGGCTGGATGAAGCACAAGCTAGAATCAAGATTGCCAAGAGAAATATCAATAACCCCAGATATGCAGATGATACCACCCTTATGGCAGAAAGTGAAGAGGAATTAAAAAGCCTCTAAATGAAAGTAAAAGAGGGAGTAAAAAAAAAAAAAACCTGGCTTAAAACTCAACGTTCAAAAACCTAAGATCTTGGCATCCGGCCCCATCACTTCATCCAAAACGATGGAGAAACAATGGAAACAGTGACAGACTTTACTTCCTTGGCCTCCAAAATCACTGCAGATGGTGACTCCAGCCATGAAATTAAAAGACTCTTACTCTTTGAAGGAAAGTTATGACCAACCTAGACAGCATATTAAAAAGCAGAGACATTACTTTGGTGACAAAGGTCCATATAGTCAAAGCTATGGTTTTTCCAGCAGTAAAGTATGGATATGAGAGAGACTATAAAGAAAGCTGAGCACTGAAGAACTGATACTTTTGAACTATGGTGTTGGAGAAGACTCTTGAGAGTCCCTTGGACTGCAAGGAGATCAAACTGGTAAATCAGTCCTGAATAGTCATTGGAAGGACTGATGTTGAAGCTGAAGCTTCAATACTTTGGCTATCTGATGTGAAGAACTGACTCACTGGAAAAGACTCTGATGCTGGGAAAGATTGGAGGAGAAGGGGACAACAGAGGATGAGATGGTTGGATGGGATCACTGACTCAATAGACATGAGTTTGAGTAGGATCCAGGGTTGTTGATGGACAGGGAAGCCTGGTGTGCTGCATTCCATGGGGTCACAAAGAGTCTGACATGACTAAGCAACTGAACTGAACTGAAAATCACTACAGATGGTGACTGCAGCTATGAAATTAAAAGATCTGCTCCTTGGAAGAAAAATGATGACAAACCTAGACAGCATATTAAAAAGCAGAGACATTACATTGCTGACAAATGTCTGTCTAGTCAAAGATATGATTTTCCCAGTGGTCATGTATGGATGTGATAGTTGAACCATACAGAAGCCTGGGCACTGAAGAATTGATGCTTTCGAACTGTGGTGTTGGAAAAGACTCTTGAGAGTCCCTTAGACTGCAAGGAGATCAAACTGGTAAATCCTAAAGAAAATCAATCCTAAATTTTCATTGGAAGGACTGATGCTGAAGCTCCGATATTTTGGCCCCCTGATGCAAAATGCCAAATCATTATAGAAGACCCTGATGCTGGGAAAGATTAAAGGTAGGAGGAGAAGGGGATCACAGATGAGATATTTTCATGGCATCACTGATTCAATGGACATGAGTTTGAACAAGCTCCCGGGGATGGTGAAGAATGGGGAAGCCTGGCATGCTGAATCCATGGGGTTGCAAAGAATTGGACATGATTTAATGACTGAACAACAAAGATTCATGTACTTTTTCACACCAAAAACCAAGCATTTTTGACACATCCTCTTCTTTACCTTTGACATCAAAACATCAGCAAATCTCAACATTTATTGTAAATACATTGATTTCTCTCCATTTCCTCTATCCCCACCTTAGTCAAAGCCACTGCCATGTCTTATTAGACAAATCAAACAGACTTCCATACTAATCTCTCTCATTTCCCTTTTCTTTCAATTCAGTTTTCACATAACTTCAAGTGCCATATATTTTTCAATGTGTGTTAGATCATGATTTTGCCCTTAAAGCAACATTTATAAGCCTTTCACTATATTTAAAATAAAATCTAGATTCTTGTCCATGGTCTACAAATGTCTGTATTATCTGGGCCTGCCTGATTATCTAATTTTTCATTCCTAAAATCTTCATTCTCTTGCCACAATGCTTTTTTTTTTCTCTTTATCAAGTCCACAAGCTTTTTTTTTTTTTTCAATTTGCTTTAAAGCCTACTACATCTACCTTGAATCTTCCAGGTCTCATCTTAAACATGTTCTTTCCCATAAAGGACTTCCTTGATCACATAGTCCAAACCAATCTCTTTATCACTGTCTTTCATTGGGTACAATATATTTTTCTTGATAGGGCTCATCACTTTTTGACTGCATGTGTATTCATCAGGTCAGTTCAGTCACTCAGTTGTGTCCAACTCTTTGCAGCCCCATGGGCTGCAGCACAGAAGGCTTCCCTGTCCATCACCAACTCCCAGAGTTAACCCAAACCCATGTCCATTGAGTCGGTGATGCCACCCAGCCATCTCATCCTCTGTCATCCCCTTCTCCTCCTGCCTTCAATCTTTCCCAGCATCAAGGTCTTTTCAAATGAGTTAGCTCTTTGTATCAGGTGGCCAAAGTATTGGGGTTCTTCCAATGAACACCCAGGACTGATCTCCTTTAGGATGGACTGGTTGGATCTCCTTGCAGTCCAAGGGACCTCAAGAGTCTTCTCCAACACTACAGTTCAAAAGCATCAATTCTTAGGCACTCAGCTTCATAGCATTACTTAAAAGATTCTGTGAAAACTGAAATAAATCTTTGTCAATTTTCTTTGTCTTTTTTAACTAATTTAACCCTTGGGAAAAAAATATATACTGCAAACTTTAACTTGATAATGAGAATAATTACACAAAAAGTGAAATGTTGCCTGTTACTTCTTCACACTACAGTTACTTTCTGTGAATGTTTTCTCTTCTTAGATGGACTTGAGGAGAGAAGAAAAGATTTATAAACTGTTTAGTTTTAAGTAGCTGCAAAAGTATGTTTTATGGCTAAATTCTGGTTTGATGTCTTCTTCCTTAGGATCAAAACTCCTTTTTATCTCTAGTTATTCCATTTCACTCACTGTCAACATGAATAATCCTTGGTATTCTAAAATTTTATAAAGGTCATTCAAATATGCTTTAATCAGGCTTTTGACATAAACTCTTTCATGGTCTTCATTAATAACAATGTCCAATGGTATTGTGGTTTATGATTATCTCAGACAAACTTTGAGGCATGTTAAGGAATATGGGGTTAAGAAACACTGAGTGGGTACAACTTCTTAGAATTAAAATGTATAAATATAAAATTGGCTAACATTTTTGATAGTGTTGATAATATTGAGAACATTGTTTTTCAGTTTTCAGAAAAAGAGATTTAAAGCTTTTTGATGTATTTTCTTTCAATAAAATTTTAACAGTCTCCTAAATTCCTGCCATTTGGTTATTATGGTAACCTCCCTGGAAAGTCCTTTTCTACTAAAAGTGATTGATCAAATGGAAAAAGTTTGGTTAAAATGGAAGTATATTACTTTAGTTTCCACTCCTTCAACATTTGGTGCCATTATTGTAACAAATGTTTCTAATGAACTCATAACACTGTGCTCAGAAGTTATCTGTGAGAAATTAATCATGTTACTTAAAATTATTTTGGGAAAGATAGATTCTGATTAATTTTCACTGTCAGTAAGTAAAAGGCATACATTTTTACTTACAAAACTATATACCATTTTTATTGTAGAAGAATTTAGTTTATATCATATAATTTACCACCATAACACAGTCAGTGGTCTCTGCCTTGGACAGAAATTTTCTTTCTATATATGCATATAGGGAATTCCTTGGTAGCTCAGCTGGTAAAGAATGCATCTGCAGTGCAGGAAACCCCAGTTTGATTCCTAGGTCGAAAAGATCCCCTCAAGAAGGGATGGGCTACCCACTCCAGTATTCTTGGGCTTCCCTGGTGGCTCAGATGGTAAAGACTTCCCCTGAAATTCAGGAGACCAGGGTTCGATCCCTGAGTTGGGAAGAGGAGAGCATAGCAACTCACTCCAGTATTTTTGCCTGGAGAATCCTCATAGACAGAGGGGCCTGGCAGGCTACAATCCATGGGGTCAGAAAGAGCTGAATATGACTGAGAGACTAAGCACAACACAGCATATACATATAGAGATAACTATTGTGTGTAAACCTGTCTTGTGAATTTAAATGATGTTTGGGGGAAAAAGTTTTATTAAAATGAGTAAGTGACCGGAAGCTGAATAATCAGAAATCTATCTTTTAATGATTCTGTTTCTCTGTTCTGTTATTCCTGAGTCCTGTGTTTCAACAGCCTCCTTACTAATAAAAACCAGTTGTTCAGACAAAGTTTAATTCCTAAGTGTACTATTTTTCCAAGAAAAACGTTAAAATTGGTCTCAAATGTGTGCTCACTCATAATGTAAAGATGTCAAGTTAATCTCAGAAAAGAAGATAAAGACCATCCCAACTGCTCCCGGATATGGCTTAGACTTCAGAATTTTGATTCTCCTTTACTGGTAGGAAATGACTCATTCTGCTGCCTAGTGGTAACTGTAAAATAGATAGCCAACGGGAATTTGCTGTATGGCTCAGGAAATTCAAACGGGGGCTCTGTATCAATCTAGAGGGATGGGATGGCGGGAGATGCGTAGGAGTTTCAAAGAGAAGAGATAGATGTATATCTATGGCTGATTCATGTGAGATTTGACAGAAAACAACAGAATTCTGCAAAGCAATTATCCTTGAATAAAAACATAAATTTAAAAAAAAAGGTTATCTAGACACCCACTTCACTAGTGCAACAAAGAAATGGAGTTAAAAATAAAAATGTGGAGGAAGAAAAGTCCCTGAAAACCAGCTTTCAAATTTTGAAGAGTCTTCAGAGTTACATATTTCAAAGTAAGTAAGTCTTTTGAGTTACATATTCCAAATAGTGCAGTACACTACTCTGAAGAGGTTATCCAAGGCACAGTATTTTGTTATTTTGTGTTACTCCAAACCTCCATGAGGCTGAGCCTGAGTCACTACTCTTACCCAAATTCTTGTATAGCTGGTATTTCTACATCATTATTTTGAAGAGTTTGAACCATTCTTGTTGCCCTCTTGAACTTTCCTTTGCTCAGTGAAAAAACAGAACGTATATATTTGGCATATAATATTGAGACATTATGCAAGCAACTGGCAATTAACTGATCAGAAACTGAGAGCAGGTTGGAAGGGACTCCTCCTGGCAAAGTACAAAATTCTTTTTGACAGTGGCAACTACAGAATTTTATGTAAAGGGGTCTAAGTGTCTAATTTAAATAGAATAGAGGGACTGTCTAGAAGTAAGGGGAAAGCACTCTTTTTATTAGGTTGCATATTTATTTGGGATGGCATAAATCCAATATGCTTAGCAAGCACTACTTTTAATTTGGATTGTATCTTTATTTGATTAATAGAGGAAAAAGATACAATGAAGGGCTCTGATCTTTTCATTTTATGTAAAGAATCAAGAAGACCAGAGTAGCCCCTGGGCAATTAAGGTAGGCCAAAACTTATGTCCCTTACTTGTTAAATCAGAATAAATATCTATACAGAAACAGTACTAGAACTTGCATGTGATTGAGAATTGGAATCTTAAAGATATTCCTAAGTTTAGCTCTCCCCATCCATAATTATGCTTATAGTGTCACCACATCATATGTAATGGTACTACATAGAAATCACTTATATACCAACATATACTTAACTGTGGTCATTATGCTCATCCTGGTATATTAATATTTTCTTGATCAATAATTCATTCATCTTGATGGCTTGGTATTTAGGAACTGCTATCTCCTTACCTCACCCCCTTTCTCTGAGTTGAAAAGGAAAACTTAAAAAAAAAAAGGCTCTGTTGCTTCAAGGGAGATGATTAGTCTAGGTTAGTCTAAAAGGCATTTTGAAAATATTCAAGCTATGCCTTGAACAGAACGTCATGTTGATTTTTCCCATGTGGAATATAGGCCAAGTTCACATCTGGTGACCCTTAAAGTGCTCTTCTCTGTTTCTAGACCTCTTCCAAGTTTCCTTCCTATACTCTACAGTATATTACTTACTTAACAACACAGCCAAGCAAGACTTCTTGATGAGCCCTATAAGTACCTCACCGCATTCTACCTTTGTATACCTATGTTCGAGAAATTTCCTCAGTCCAGAATGCTCTTTATATTATTCCTATGGTCCTTATTATATTATTCATATTGTTCCTCTTGAAATTTTATTTTCAAAGGGCTCTCAAATGCCACATTCCTCTGAAGTTTTTTGCTTTCTCCTCACTGAAACATAATTGGCATATCACTTCTCATATTCATGCGTTTCTGTTGATATAACACTATATTTCTACTCTGGTTTATAGTTACTTTCTATCATTGGCATTTATTTATTTCAGTTCAGTTCAGTCGCTCAGTCATGTCCGACTCTTTGCAACCCCATGAATTGCAGCACACCAGGCCTCCCTGTCCATCACCAACTCCCAGAGTTCACTCAGACTCACGTCCATTGAGTCTGTGATGCCATCCAGCCATCTCATCCTCGGTCGTCCCCTTCTCCTCCTGCCCCCAATCCCTCCCAGCATCAAAGTCTTTTCCAATGAGTCAACTCTTCACATAAGGTGGCCAAAGTACTGGAGCTTCAGCTTTAGCATCATTTCTTCCAAAGAAATCCCAGGGTTGATCTCCTTCAGAATGGACTGGTTGGATCTCCTTGCAGTCCAAGGACTCTCAAGAGTCTTCTCCAACACCACAGTTCAAAGGCATCAATTCTTCAGCACTCAGCTTTCTTCACAGTCCAACTCTCACATCCATGCATGACCACTGGAAAAACCATAGCCTTGACTAGATGGACCTTAGTCGGCAAAGTAATGTCTCTGCGTTTGAATATACTATCTAGGTTGGTCATAACTTTTCTTCCAAGGTGTAAGCATCTTTTAATTTCATGGCTGCAATCACCATCTGTAGTGATTTGGGAGCCCAAAAAAATAAAGTCTGACACTGTTTTTGCTGTTTCCCCAATTTCCCATGAAATGATGGGACCAGATGCCATGATCTTCGTTTTCTGAATGTTGAGCTTTAAGCCAACTTTTTCACTCTCCTCTTTCACTTTCATCAAGAGGCTTTTTAGCTCCTCTTCACTTTCTGCCANCCCCCAAAATAAAGTCTGACACTGTTTCTACTGTTTCCCCATCTATTTGCCATGAAGTGATGGGACCAGATGCCATGATCTTCGTTTTCTGAATGTTGAGCTTTAAGCCAACTTTTTCACTCTCCTCTTTCACTTTCATCAAGAGGCTTTTTAGCTCCTCTTCACTTTCTGCCATAAGGGTGGTGTCTTCTGCATATCTGAGGTTATTGATATTTCTCCTGGAAATCTTGATTCCAGCTTGTGCTTCTTCCAGCCCAGTGTTTCTCATGATGTACTCTGCATAGAAGTTAAATAAGCAGGGTGACAATATACAGCCTTGAAGTGAAGTGAATTCGCTCAATCGTGTCTGACTCTTTTGCAACCCCATGGACTATAGCCCACCAGGCTCCTCCCTCCATGGCATTCTCCAGGCAAGAGTACTGGAGTGGGTTGCCACTTCCTTCTCCAGGGGATCTTCCCGACCCAGGGATCGAACCCGGGTCTCCTGCATTCCAGGCAGACGCTTTAACCTCTGAGCCACCAGGGAAGCCCCATATATATATACAGCCCCATATATATACAGCCTTGACGTACTCCTTTTCCTATTTGGAACCAGTCTGTTGTTCCACGTCCAGTTCTAACTGTTCCTTCCTGACCTGCATATAGGTTTCCCAAGAGGCAGGTCAAATGGTCTGGTATTCCCATCTCTTTAAGAATTTCCACAGTTGATTGTGATCCACACAGTCAAAGGGTTTAGCATAATCAATAAGGCAGAAATAGATGTTTTCTGGAACTCTCTTGCTTTTTCGATGAGCCAGCAAATGTTGGCAATTTGATCTCTGGTTCCTCTGCCTTACCTATTTACAGTTTAATCAAGAGGATATAAATAATCTTTTGAGAACAAAGGATAGATACTATTGAACTCTCTACCACTTACTCTTAAATATTTATTGAATTGAAAGTCAGTTTGCCAAAGTAATAGTTCTCTGAGTTTCATATACGTAGACAATCATTGATGGTAGTACTCAGGCAATCAGTACCATGATACCGGCAAAGCAGCATGACCACCACCTAAAAAACTTGTTAGAAATATAGACCCTTAAGACTTGTCCCAGACCCACTGAATCAAAATCTTCATTAAAAAAATCCCAAGTGATTTATAGGCACCTTAAAGTTTGAGAAATACTGTATAAATTTTATATATTTTAGAATGAAAAAGTTTGTATATATCTAGACTTCACAGTATATTTGCTAACACTCTTTAGACAAAGAGTGCTTGATGGTTACAGTTCAAGATGACCTATAGAAACTAGAGATACCAGGAGGCAGACAGCAATCAGAAAAGGGAAATTCATTGATGTAAAGATATCAGCATTACCATGAAACAAAAATAATCACTAATATCAGATGCTATATTCTAACTCATGTTCAGAATCTGTCTTTCAAGTGCAGAAAAAAAAAAAAGAAAGAAAACGATTGATATCAGGATATTCTACTCAAAATTATACATAGAACTCATGGAAGTCTCTAAGATGTCTAAAATTGAGAAAGATATTTTTCAGAGAAAGAATAGTAAATTGCATGGAATCATATTATAAAATGAAAGAAGAATGAAAAGACTAATTCAATAGAATGACCCTTTATATTGGTCTGAACAAAGAGAAGTATCAGTAGAAATGGAATAAAGGAATGAATTTTAAATACTTTGACCAATGCACATCAATGGATTATGGAGATTGTTTAGGTGTAAAAAGAAGAGGGTTGTGAGGAATTTGAAAATGACTGAGCTATGGAGTCTTGGAAAGCATTAACTGAGAGAACAAACACAAAAGGAAAATCAGAGAGAGAGAATGGTGGGGAAAGAGAGACACAACCAGAGAAATAATTCAGGGCATGGATTTCAGCTCCCCGAACTCCACTGCCCATCAACGCCCAGTGCCCTACTGGACAACATTTGGCCATCGTCCTAAGAAGAGAAGATGCTGAAGGTTACTTTCAGGTTCTAGTAAATAAATATCCATTTGATGACCAACAAAAGAGATAACAACATTATTTATTTGAAAGGCATGATGTTAATAGGAAAGACAACATAATTAATATTATCAGTAACTCATTTCTGTGCATTCAGAAGTGTTAAAATCATCTCAAATTCTGTATACTGGCTATTTGTTATTGTTAAATCCACTGTAATAAAATGTAACTGAAGTATGCAACATGAGAATTTCATTCTTTCTATTTAGCCATTTGGAGGTGTCAGTAAAAAAATTGTAAGGAAAAAAGTCCAGGTTCAGGAGATACTGGAACCCAAGAAAATGAATTTATAAATGAATTTCTGGCAAAGAAAGCATTCTTATTGGGGAGAATATTATTTTAGGTCCTTATATACATATAAGGTTTTAAAGAATCAAAAGAAAAAACATATTGTAAATTAATTTTTTCTACCAATTTCCTCAATGTATTCATAACTTTTATGTTTTATATTATAAACATATTGTAAATTAATTATTCTATCAATTTCCTCAACATATTCATAATTTTTTGTTTTATATTATATTTATATTATAATCTTTAAAACATTAAAGGTTTTAAAAATCTGATACCAAAAAGATTTTAAACATAACATTTAAAAACATAATCTAGGTAGCTCATTTACCTCTAAAAAGCAATATTTTCTGTGGTGTCATTTTGTAAAATGAGCTTCATATTCCATTTAAATTTGGTAGGGATAGATGGGGTGGATTAATTGGAGAGTGAAATAACAGTTTTCAAAAGCCAAATTGTCAAATATGTGAAAAATTTCACACATGTTCTTGACTGTCTCATGGAAGCAATTTAAACAAGGCTTTGGGAAAAATGTATTTTAGGAGTTACAGCACTCTTAACTTTCTGCTATAGTTTATCACTGTGAAAATCATTTCTATAATTGTACAGTCTTGCTCACATTACTTGTTAATTAGCTTTAATTATACTTTCATCCAATTACTCAAAATCTGACCTTTTCTAACAAAAGTCAGCCAAGAAGAATGTAGGTGAGGCACAGGAACTAAGCTGTATGAAATAAACAAATTGGTGATACTAATTTTTTATGTTTTTTTACCTACTCAAAACTTGGGCAATGCTTTACTTGTTATATTTCTTCTATTTTTATGAAATCTATTACCCTTATCACAGAATTCCCTAAAAAACTAGAGTATAAAAATATCTTTAACCTTTACATAGTAAGTACCTAAAAGAGACTTTTGATTATCTGGAATGAATTTAGTTAATAGCTGTCATGAAATCACATCTTTATGTGTTAACATATATTTGAAAAAAGATATCCTGTAGATGAAACTTTGAGTTATATTATCAACAATGAAATATATCTTTTATTTAATTTTAATCTGCTAGTGCTATTCCTTTTCAGAAAAAAAAAATTACCAGCTTAAATTATTTTCTAAGGTATGTAAATTTAGTACAAGCCATTAATAGGACATGCAGAACTGACAGTGCCAATATCTTGTCCTTGTCTTTTACTGTGGGTGAATCACCCACATCTGATAGCTACTTGCACCTGAAATTTATCCTTACCAAGACAATTAAAAACTCTGTGACTTTGTAAATTATTGGGGATATTTTAAAGACATATCATCTCTTAAATGATACATTAGGGAAAATTGAAATGCATATAATACTTGATTAAAGTAACATTTCTTTTAACTGCTGACAAATAAGTATATAAGAAAAATTTTACTATCAATAATCTCTACAGTATATGTCCCTTCAGAATTTTATATGACTTTTTTACATAGATGCAGTTAAACTCTATTATCAGTTTTATTTCATGGTTTTACATCAAAAATTATACCCATAAGTTTTCAATATTTTCTAAATCCTTCCCCAAATTATTTCAATGGTATGAGTCTTTTTAAACTATTAACATAACAAGTTAATCATAAGTGATTCTGAGGTTTTTAAGAGATATACTTGTGTCTTCAGAATCCACAGGTTCTATTCACTATAATATTTCTTTATTAAGTCTACTTGGAGACCAGAGACATGAAGAGGACATCATCTTAATGATATAAGGTTGAATAGTTAATTTGCTTTCAATGCTTTGAAAATCATATTTATAACAAAATTTTGCCTGCATTTTAGATAATTTTAGTACTTGTTTAGTACCTTAATAGATTTGACTACTTTGTTGATACAGTAAATCAACAGCATTGTGTAGAACATGGTATACTTTTAATAAAATTTGCATTTTGTCTTTTCTTAGAACACCTGGAAGAATATGAATAAGAATGGGTAAAACTTTGTTTAGCCCTAAATTCTCCCTGATTTTACTCTAGGTTTTTCAGAACTCTGGCTTTAATGTCCTCTCCTCCCAGATAAAATTCAAGTCCATTGAGATTAGAGATCATATCTTAAAATTTTAAGATTGCACAGTTGTTAGCAATGTGTTCTCTACATTAGGATCTTACTAATGGTGAAGAATGTAATAATGATAATAAAAACAAAGAGGAAGAAATTATAAACTTTAGAATGTGAGCAGTCAACACAGATTACTTTTGGATGCATATTTAAGCTGTCTTCAAAGATCTCCTCTCCCTCTGTATAATGTACTTATAGATGCTTCCAGCATATAGAGCACTGAGCTCATAAACAACTCTTCAGTACATGCTCCCATGTCTGCTTCACTGGCTGAGTTGTATGTTTAATAAAAGTTAGTTATGTTCAAACACAAAATGTTTATTTGAGTTGAGCTTGGAACTGACTTTACATAGTTGAATTAAATATTTCATAACCCAGTGGAATACGAATGCCAAGAGAAAGACAATTCTTTTTTCTGTGAAACTGAAATACTTTAGAAAGACTAGATAAAAGCCAAGGACTGAAAAAAATTGTTTTAGATTTAGACATATGCAAGATAACCATAAAAGAGTAGAGGAATAAAAAGTTTTAATCCAAAATAATTTAGATTACTTCAAATATGTTTTAAAGTCCTTGCTCTAAATCAAAGACAATAAAACAGAAATTATAAGTAATTCAAAAAAGATTTATTCAAGAAAGATGTTAAAGACTTCCAATCAACTTATCCATTTTATAAGCAAACATTTTTTTCCACATGTATTTTTCAATGTTAATTTTTTTTTATGTCTAGGGTAAAACTTATCTTGTAATGGGTTCATATTGTTAAACTTTCCTTAAAGGAATTAGAGCATCTGAATTTTAGATTTAAAGCGGGGTGTAAATTAATATCTCAGTTCTGACACTAACTAGCAGAAGAAATTTGAGCTAGCACTGTTCTCTAAGTTAAATCCCTCTTACCAATAAGACATGATAATTAGAGTAGATTACCTCTAGTTTGGCCACCTTATATGAAGAGTTGACTCATTGGAAAAGACCCTGATGCTGGGAGGGATTGAGGTCAGGAGGAGAAGGGGACAACAGAGGAAGAGATGGCTGGATGGCATCACCGAATCGATGGACATGAGTTTCGGTAAACTCCGGGAGTTGGTGATGGACAAGGAGGCCTGGCGTGCTGCGATTCATGGGGTCGCAGCTGGACACAACTGAGCGACTGAACTGACTGACCTCTATGGTCACTGCCAGCTTTAAAGGTAGGAAAAAAGCTATGATGACACAGGCATTAAAATCACTGGGGAAATGAGGAATCAGTAGGTTTAAATATTTAAGTATTAAATACTCCCCTCCACTATCCACTTTTTTTCTTGGTTCTTTTTATTAGTGAACAGTATCCCTTTCAGCTGAGTTTTCACAGGGACCATGGTTGTCCAGAGACTATGTTTCCCAGCCTCCTTTGCAACTAAGCAGCTAAGTTCTTATTTCAGTTCAATTCAGTCGCTCCAGTCATGTCCAATTCCTTGTGACCCCATGGAATGCAGCATGCCAGGCCTCTCTGTCCATCACCAACTCCCAGAGTTTACCCAAACTCATGTCCATTGAGTTGGTGATGCCATCCAACCATTTCATCCTCTGTCGTCACCTTCTCCTCCCACCCTCCATCCTTCCCAGCATCAGGGTCTTTACAAATGAATCAGCTCTTCACATCAAGTGGCCAAAGTATTGGAGTTTCAGCTTCAACATCAGATCATCCAATAAACACTCAGGACTGGTCTCCTTTAGGATAGACTGGTTAGATCTCCCTGCAGTCCAAGGGACTCTCAAGAGCCTTCTCCAACACCACAGTTCAAAAGCATCAATTCTTCAATGCTCAGTTTTCCTTATAGTCCAACTCTCACATCCATACATGACCACTGGAAAATCCGTAGCCTTGACTAGACAGACCTTTGTTGGCAAAATAATGTCTTTGCTTTTTAATATGCTGTTTAGGATGGTCATTACTTTGATGGGGAAACAGTAGAAACAGTGTCAGACTTTGTTTTTTTGGGCTCCAAAATCACTGCAGATGGTGACTGCAGCCATGAAATTAAAAGGCGCTTACTCCTTGGAAGAAAAGTTATGACCAACCTAGATAGTATATTCAAAAGCAGAGACATTACTTTGCCGACTAAGGTCCGTCTAGTCAAGGCTATGGTTTTTCCTGTGGTCATGTATGGATGTGAGAGTTGGACTGTGAAGAAGGCTGAGCGCCGAAGAATTGATGCTTTTGAACTGTGGTGTTGGAGAAGACTCTTGAGAGTCCCTTGGACTGCAAGGAGATCCAACCAGTCCATTCTGAAGGAGATCAACCCTGGGATTTCTTTGGAAGGAATGATGCTAAAACTGAAGCTCCAGTACTTTGGGCACCTTATGCGAAGAGTTGACTCATTGGAAAAGACCCTGATGCTGGGAGGGATTGGGGGCAGGAGGAGAAAGGGACGACCGAGGATGAGATGGCTGGATGGCATCACAGACTCAATGGATGTGAGTCTGAGTGAACTCCGGGAGTTGGTGATGGACAGGGAGGCCTAGCGTGCTGCGATTCATGGGGTCGCAAAGAGTCGGACACGACTGCGCGACTGAACTGAACTGAAGGAGTAAGAGTCTTTTAATTTCATGGCTGCAGTCACCATCTGCAGTGATTTTGGAGCCTAAAAAATAAAGCCTGCCACTGTTTCCACTGTTTCCCCATCTATTTGCCACGAAATGATGGGACCAGAGCCATGATCTTAGTTTTCTGAAAAGAGCTTTAAGCCAACTTTTTCATTCTCCTCTTTCACTTTCATCAAGAAGCTCTTTAGTGCAAGCTCTTATTAATGGGTGTGAATAGAAGACATATGCAATTTATGAAGCAAGGAAAGTATACCCTTAAAACAGTCAGGCACAAATTTTCTCCTGGACATGTACTGCTTATCAGACAATACTGACCATACAGGCCACAAAAATGTGCTGTAAGGTGGTGAAACACCAATATGGAAGAAACTTGATTCTTTGCATACCTTCGTGTGCCAGAGCATCCCCTCTCTCAGATTACCCAACTACCTCAGAAGTGTTGTACAAATATTAAATAAGCAAAGAATTATTTGAGCCATAATATTTTATAGGGTAGCTTAGCCCATAACTATGTATTCATCATTGGTTCTTTCATCAAAAGAAGCAATTGCTATATATTTTATAGGAGGATCAATTTGTAGTTCTGATTTGCATTTTAAGCTTTGACCAATCTAACAAAAATGGTGCAATTAATTATTTTTTCTGTATAACTCTGCCCAAGTGTATTTTAAACTTCTTGAAGTCAGACTCTTATTCCTAGAAGCTCCACTACCAAGCATACATTCCTAGTAATGACAACAGCCCATATAAACCATGGTGTATAAGAAGTATTCTGATACAAGCCTAAAACATGGACTTGGAGTAATTCAAACCTTAGCTTTTGTGCCTACTAGTCAAGCTACTTTGGCTCTAATTTTTATATATAGTGTTTACTGTATGCTAACTACTTAATAAAGGCTACATTCAAGAGTACTCTATAAAATTTATACACAGTTGCAAAACAAGGTAAGCAATATTTTATTATTCATCACAACTTGATTTTACCCATGTGCATTTGTTTGTTGTTTTCTCATTAATGGACTGGAAAAAACACAAGCTGGAATCAAGATTGCTGGGAGAAATATCAATAACCTCAGATATGCAGATGACACCACCCTTATGGCAGAAAGTGAAGAGGAACTAAAAAGCCCTTGATGAAAGTGAAACAGGAGAGTGAAAATGTTGGCTTAAAGCTCAACATTCAGAAAACGAAGATCATGGCATCCGGTCCCATCACTTCATGGGAAATAGATGGGAAAACAGTGGAAACAGTGTCAGACTTTATTTTGGGGGGCTCCAAAATCACTGCAGATGGTGACTGTAGCCATGAAATTAAAAGACGCTTACTCCTTGGAAGAAAAGTTATGACCAACCTAGATAGCATATTCAAAAGCAGAGACATTACTTTGCCGACTAAGGTCCGTCTAGTCAAGGCTATGGTTTTTCCTGTGGTCATGTATGGATGTGAGAGTTGGACTGTGAAGAAGGCTGAGCGCCGAAGAATTGATGCCTTTGAACTGTGGTGTTGGAGAAGACTCTTGGGAGTCCCCTGGACTGCAAGGAGATCCAACCAGTCCATTCTGAAGGAGATCAACCCTGGGATTTCTTTGGAAGGAATGATGCTAAAGCTGAAACTCCAGTACTTTGGCCACCTCAGGTGAAGAGTTGACTCATTGGAAAAGACTCTGATGCTGGGAGGGATTGGGGGCAGGTGGAGAAGGGGATGACAGAGGACCCGATGACTGGATGGCATCACTGACTCGATGGATGCAAGTCTGAGTGAACTCTGGTAGATGGTGATGGACAGGGAGGCCTGGCGTGCTGCGATTCATTGGGTCGCAAAGAGTCGGACATGACTGAGCGACTGAACTGAACTGAACTGAGGAGCTATTTTGGAAGAATTTTAATGGTATAACAATTTTACCCTTTCATGTTTTCTATGTATCTTTGTCTTAATTAGGTAAAGTCAACTTGAAGAGACAATTTGGATAAGTAATTACAGATACATCAGATCTGTTTCTCAATATCTTTTGTTAACTGATTACTCTTCAAAATAGTTTTTATAATTTTAATATTATATTTTAGTTTTAAAAACACAAGATAAAAATTTCATATTAGATTTCAAAGCTGCAGTCTTCAAAACAGTATGGTACTGGCAAAAATATGGATACTAAACCAATGAAATGGAAAGCTCAGAGATAAATCTGGATATATGGCAAAGTGATCTTTGACAAAGGTGCCAAGAAAACCCAATGGGGAAAGGATAGCCTTATCCATAAATGATGTTGGAAAAAGTGGATATTTACATATAATAGAATGAAATTGAATCATTATTTTACACCATACAAAATATCAACTCAAAATAGGTTAAAGACTTAAATGTAACAACTGAAACTGTTTTCTTAAAAAAAGATATTTAACATTAGTCTTGGCAGTGACTTTTTGGGTTTGACACCAAAAGCACAAGCAACAAGGAAACAATCAACAAAATGAAATGGTAACTTATACAAGAAGAGAAAACATTTGCAAACTATATATCAGTTGAAGGGCTAGTATTTAGAGGAACACATACAACTCAATAGTAAAAACAAGCAACAAATAAACTGATTTAAAAATGTCAAATTGGTTGAATGCACATGTCCTCAAAAATGATACATAAATGGCCAACATGTATTTAAAAATTGCTCAACATCACTATTACCTGGGAAAAGCAAATCAAAACCAGCATATCGCCTCATATCTTTTAGGATAGCTCATTATCAAAAAGACAAAGATAAGCATTGGTAAGGATGTAGAGAAGAGAGAACCCTTGTAACACTGTTGGTGGGAATGCAATTTAATACAGCCAGAAATCTGATCCAGAAATCTCACTTCTGGGTATGTATCTATAGGAAATCAGTATTTCAAAGAGATAACTGCAACCCCATCTTCATTAAAGCATTATTCACAGTAAGCCAGATACGGAAATGAGATAAGTGAATAAAGAAATTTTGATATACAAACACAGAGGAATATTATTCAGCCTTAAAAAAGTAAAGTCTGCCATTTGTGACAACACAGTTGAACCTAAAGGACATTATGCTAAGTAAAACAAACCAGATAAAGAAAAACAAAAATGATTTCTCACTTATAAAATCTAAAAAACAGTAGCAGTTGGTGGGTGAAAAATTGAGCTGTTTTCAGAGGGAACAAACTTCTTATATCTGAATAAGTTCTAGAGACAACATGTTGCATGGTGACTGTGGTTAATAATAGTACTGTACTGCATGCTTGAAATTTGACAAGAGTAAGTCTCAAGTGTTCTTATCACACACAGACACACACAAAAGATAGCTATGTAAGATGATAAGTGAACTAGCATAATTGTGGTAATCATTTCACAAAGTATATGTGTATCAAAACATCAAAACAACATATTATACAACCTAAATAGTTAACAACCTTTACCTGTCAATCATACTTCCATAAAGTTGGGGGGGGGATAAAAAAAATACCACAATGGTATTGTTTACTTGTTATGTATTTCATATTTTTAAGAAATGTGGATTAATATGCAGGAAAGGAAATTGTTTCCATCTCTCTATGCTAGTTAATAGTATTCTTTGATGAATTAAAATTTAATACATGATACACAAATGAATACAAACATATTGAATAATTTTCAACTTTAGTAGTATCATTTCTTTATTTGCCATTTTCTTAATAATATATTAGGAAACATACTCATATTCACTGCTAGTGAGAATGCACATTATCACTACATTTTTGTAAATAAATTTATCAATAAATAGCAAAATTTTACTCCAGAATCTAGTAATTCTACTCTTAGA
Organism: Aepyceros melampus; assembly: GCA_006408695.1. NCBI lineage: Eukaryota > Metazoa > Chordata > Mammalia > Artiodactyla > Bovidae > Aepyceros > Aepyceros melampus. The sequence goes on from SJXQ01006207.1 coordinate 48,666, forward strand.
AACCTAGCCTAAAAAAATAATAACAGTTGTGAACAGGATTCAAGTCAATAAAACATTTATAGAAGCATTATTTAATTAACAAAATTCAAAATAACTTCCAAAATGACAGATCAATTAAATTCTATACATAAGTGAAATAATCAAAATTATATTTTAATGAAGACTTTTAAATTATTTTGATAAAGTACTTATGATACATTAACTGAGAATTTTAGAGTAAAATATTCTTATAAAATTAAATGTATCTTAATTATGCAATTTAATAACTGAAAATATAATGAAGTTTTTTTACCTTTTATGGTTTTCTGTATTTCCTATAATTTTATATTAGGAATTCTTATATTATAATTTAAAGAAAATGTCTTTTTTAAAAGATATGACTATGAATCTACTTTGATCTTAAATTTCACTGTCTGTACTCAGCACAATTATTCTTTAAGAAAAGATCCTCAGTGTGCTATAAAAGATTATACATAATACCCTAAAAGATGGTTGCCATATTTACGTCATTGTTTTATTATTCTTTTCCCTTAAAAGTGGTATTTTCATAGTGGAATTTATCTTCTTTCTTATCCGCTTCTGATTAAGGAAGCTCCTCCTTTCACCTTTCATTTTAAGTGGCTGGTAGCCTCCAGGTTTTTCCCACACTTTCTATTTGCACAAGACTCTGTGCCCTATTGCTCATGTTAAACTAGAAAAAGAAACATCTGGACTTTGACAAAAGCAAATATTGTAAGAACAAAGGAATGAAAGATGGGTTTTATTTTAGTTCAGACTATTGTTCAATCATATGACTTTCTTTTGTCACGTAAACACACATGGCAAACAAAACATGCTGAGAGAGACTCTTTTTCCCCCCTCTCTCCCTCAAATGTATCTTCATATAATAGCAAAATTAAGAAAGAAACTTGAGATAATTATCTAGAAATTTGCTTCTCTAAATATGCTATAAAGGATAAAATGAGAAGCAGAGCACTAATTATCCAGAATAGTGTCTTTCCAATAAAACTTTTGATGATGATGAAAATGTTCTATGTCTATCATCCAATACCATGGCCACTAGCCACATGTGACTATTTAGCACTTGAAATGGACCTGGTATGACTGAGGAGCTGAATTTTTAATGTTATATAATTCTAATTAATTTAAATGTGATAGTATCTTACATTTTCTGGCTCCCCTCTTGAACAATGCAGGCCTATTTAAATTAAGCTTGAATTCAAGATAAACTTGTATGGCTTCAGTATCATAATTTAGTTATAATTTCCTATTATCTATTATTTAAAAGAATGTTATATTAATAAAAATATAATAAAGAATTTACAATAATAAACATTTCTTCAGGAAAGTTAAGGCATCAAAGCTATTACTTTCAAATTCAGTCATATTTGGAAAATCCAACACTTAATTTTTAAATATAATAAAATGAAACAAAGTCATTTTCATTCAGTACCAAAATACTTGGCATGATAAAAAAATAAATTTAAAATTCTATGTTTGGGAAGATGCCCAAAATTAGCTTAAGAGAAAGAAAGAAAAGAAGAAACTTTTATGCCCATGTTAAATCTAAGAAATTAGATGGAATTTTATTTTTTTAGAGTGAAAACACAGCTAGTGAACAAATTCCATTTATATAAGTTCAGTACATTATATATAATGAGACATTTATAGTTTATTTTAAATAATTCTATATCATAAAATTTATGTCATTGTTCTACATGAATATACTTTGAATATACAGGAATGTAGAAAAACCTTATATTCCAAATAACCAAAGACAGTCAGTAGCATCCTGTGTTTCCTTCATTATTTCCTCCAAGTTTGCTATGATATTTTCCTATGTAATTGGAAAATATTGTTAAAGACTCTTCATAACCATTGTAAATGGCTGTGTAGTATTCCATTGACTATGTAAAATTTGCTTAACCAATTTCCTTTCATACATTTAGATTATTTCCAGTGTTTTCATTTAAATAAGGTTAGGATAAACATTCGGAGAAGGCACTGGCACCCTACTCCAGTATTCTTGCCTAGAAAATCCCATGGATGGAGGAGCCTGGTAGGCTGCAGTCCATGGGGTTGCGAAGAGTCGAACACGTCTTAAGTGACTTCACTTTCACTTTTCACTTTCATGCATTGGAGAAGGGAATGGCAACCCACTCCAGTGTTCTTGCCTGGAGAATCCTAGGGACAGAGGGGCCTGGTAGGCTGTCGTCTATTGGGTTGCACAGAGTCAGACATGACTGAAGCGACTTAGCAGCAGCAGCAGGATAAACATTCACTAAATTTTAAAAATTGGTTATTATTATCAACAATAAAATTTTTTTTGCTCTCAGAGAAATTTATCATGGTCATATGCTGAGAGAAATTTCCCTAGAATATACTATAATAACAATTTCTAGATAGAAAGGGAAAAAGGAAAGATCTTCAAAATTGTTCAGGTAACTAGAATTTAGAATTTTCTTATTGCTGATATACCATAATAAAGACCCTATTAGCTATTTTTTCTGTAAATTTAGGTGAAATTATATCACACAAAGAAACACCTATATTTTCTCTTATCACTCACAGACAGTAGCAATTTACTCCTTTCCATTCTATTAAAAAAAAAAAAAAACCTGCATACAGAGAGGCAGGTGCTATTCTGAGATCCTCAATGATAAATGCTTCTTGTCAACAGGGAAAGCATAGAAAGGGATCCTCCATGACTTTTTGGTCTTGCATCAGCTGAGACTCATTGGTCCTATAGGTTCACTAGCATCTACCTCCCAAATCTCCACCTCTTTTAAGCTTAACATCTATACTTCATATCAAATCACAGATGATTTGGAGATGTCAAAGTTATCTCCAATTTAGAAAGGACGTGGATTTACAGTTTCTCAGATTTTGAGTTTCTGATGAGTAAAAATAAAGATAATTGGGTCCATTGTTTGTATTGTCCCCAAAGGACTTGGTAGGTCTCCTCCTGAGGTAAAGTATATAGTTCAACAACAACAAAGTAATAGTAATTAATACAAAATGCTTTAATGATACATCAAACATTTTGAAGGAAAACCTTCATGCCACATTGATTAGAGGTAGAAGGAAGAAGATAAAGAAACAAAAGACTGCTTTACATTTCACATATTTTATCCATCAATGTTTATCAGATATTGAGCAAATCTGATTAAATTAATACCAAGAGAACTGCATAGTCTTTGTTCATACCTTTCTTCCAACTGATAATATAAAGAATTCCATGTATTTTTGCACAACTACAATTTTTTTGATCCTTTAGGAGGTGTTGAAATTCAATTTAAAGGCTAAAACAAAAGCTTAACTGGTGTGCTTTCTGTTTTGTGAATCGCAGACACTGTTTTACTGATACAACACCCAAGATTTTAAGCTGACATCAAAGCAAAAAAAAAAAAAAAATCATCTGAAATGACAGCAGCAGCTGCAGCATCCGCCTCAAATTAGGCTGTGTTTCAAAGTCTGGACTCAACTGCTAAGCGGTATAAAGACCCAGGAGGAAGGCTGCACAGAAAAGAGTGAGCCTTCCGAGCTAACACATCAAAGTAACACATGCTAGGAAGAGCAATAAACGCATGTGGCCCACATTCACGTGCCGCCTAATTGCATTGGGCTCGTGAAACCAAGACAAACCTTTAGCAGATTCCTGGTTTAAGAGAGGATTTGAGATCTTTTCTATGCAGAAAGCTGACACAAATTGGTTGCAGATTAGAGTCTGACTCCGCAACGAAGCATCCCATAATTTCAAAAGATGGCCATTTCAGTGTCATGTGGCATCTTCAAAATGCTGACTTCTTAATGGAGTAACATATAAACTAACCATTAGGTGTAAATAAAAGTTTAAAAATAAGCTTCATAACTGAGGCAAGCCTTAATTTGTACATTCAGGGATTGATGCTTTCAGGAAAGGCTTTTTCATTTGTTTTGCATATAAATTACCGATTTTGAAGCCATTTATCTTCTAAAGCATAAGCTATTTAATGAGAACTTAGAATGCTAATATCTATTAAGAGAGGAGAGAAATAGTTACATGTTTTAGAAGTAATTTTTAGTAGAAATGCCTACCGTCATAAGGTTTGCATTAAGGGATCATTACTATATATAGACGATGTAATGTATTTAGTAGCACAATTTGCAGTTAGATATATGGCAATACACATTTAAAAAGTCTAATATATTAGTGGTCTGAATTCTTTTATTCTGTATTCTTATCCTTTATGCTCTTTACTGTATTTTGCAGTATAATAGCCTATTATTCTACAAAATACTCTTCTGTATGTGTGAATTACCAAAGTTAACTTACACAATTACCTAAGGAGACTTTAATTATAATTAGTGGAAGGCTGATAATTAATCCTATTATGTGAAATACGCATAAGTTATCACTGAACATATGCACTGAAGAAAACCTCAGAAATATACAGAGTGATTATAAATAGCTAAGAATGGGAAAAAATGTAATCTAAAATTTGAAAAATTTTGGCTATATAATTTTAACTAAATATGATTGTAAGGCTTCAATAGTCAGAAAACTTCCAAGGATTAATCTCTTTAGTGCTAAAGTGATAATATCATAAAACAAATTCTGCAAAAATCTATTGTATCATATATTAAGATCCTATTCCCATAATTCTGATGAAGGCCCAATTCCACTGACATTAGTCAATTTTGAATTTATGTCTAGGATATACAACAGATTCAGTCACATTTTTATCTCACTTCTTGGAAAATGTTGGCATTACATACTTTTCAGAAAGGGGGTCATATAATAGATTATTATTCATTATGATGAAATAAAAAAAAAAAAACACTGCAACCAATTCATGCAGTGTTCTCAATTCTCAATATCCAGTGCTAATGTGGCTCTCAGTAGGAAGAGAAAAGAGTTCTTTACCTTTGTGACAATTCTGGTCACTGTGCCTCTCCTCTCTAGACATTCTTGCATTCCTTAATATCACAAGATTGCCCCACTATATCATCTATAAAGTGACATCAATGTCACCAATGTTTATACCCTTTGTCAGAGTATAAAACTGGCAGTATTGCCAAATCACAAAGGACCACTACTCATCTCCTGACAAGTTGGAATGAATTTATCCCCTTGGAATATCTCCCTGATCTACATCAACCCCAAGCCACTCAAGACTAGCAAAAGTGGTCTCCTTGAGATCTACCAAGGAGACTGTCAGAAAGAACTCAACCTAATAAGAACTTTGGTCTTGCCTGGGTGCATGACAGATCCCCTATTTGGTATATGCCCAATCCCACCTGCCAATGAAGGAGATGCAAGAGACACAGGATTGATCCCTGGGTTGGAAAGATCCTCTGGAGAAGGAAAAGGCAACCCACTCCAGTATTCTTGCCTGGGAAATCCCATGGACAGCGGAGCCTGGCGGGCCACAGTCCATAGCGTCATAAAGAATCAGACATGACTGAGCACACCCACACACACAATCCCAATTCTAAATTGTCTTTTCAAGAGGTTTGACTTTCTTGAAGTCTTAGCTGACCAATAACTATAACTATCTAAACAACCATATGTTATTACAAGCCATTTGATGTTATTCCCATAGCCATATATAGCCAAGATTATGGCACCAGAAGGAAGAAGGTGGCAAATAGATTAATGTGCATTGGTCTGTACATGTATAGTCCAAGTTGAAGAAAAGTCCATTGACTTGACTTTTCATGGATGCACAAGTCAGTGATACTCTCCCTTTATTTGTATTTTACCCTTTCTAGTAGCAGTTCTGTGCTTAAACCTAATGAATACTCTGATTACACTTATGAAGTCTGTGTCTTCACCATTAACAATTTCTTCTGACTAGATGGAGACCTTTGAGGTGAGACTGAAAACATTTGCAAAATAATTATTTGCAAAAATGTTTGCAAAAACATTTGCAAAATAATTAGCACTTATATACACTTTACAGCTTACAAAATTTGTTTCGTGTGCATATCTTGTTAATTGTCACAGCAACCCATGGACATTTTGTCATGCCGAGTTACAGGTGAGGAAGAGAGCTCAGGAAGAGAATATGCCTTAAACCACACAACTAGGGAAGTGGTACAGCCAGGACTCTCCCAAGACCTTCTATATGTAAATCCTTTGCAGATTCTGCATCACCCACAGCCATCTTCTATCCATTCAGTATCTCAGAGAGACTGTCATTGAGGGTTAAATAAGAAAACAATAACTTTTCTAATGCTTCAGCACTTGCACCCCACTCCAGCACTCTTGCCTGGAAAATCCCATGGACGGAGGAGTCTGGTGGGCTGCAGTCCATGGGGTCGCTAAGAGTCTGACATGACTCAGCGACTTCACTTTCACTTTTCACTTTCATGCATTGGAGAAGAAGATGGCAACCCACTCCAGTGTTCTTGCCTGGAGAATCCCAAGGACGGGGGAGCCTGGTGAGCTGCTGTCTATGGGGTCGCACAGAGTCGGACATGACTGAAGCGACTTAGCAGCAGCAACAGCAGCCTTAAAGTTATACTGAAAATCATTTTAAAAGTCCTTAGTATAGGCTTGTTTCAGATTTTTCATTAATGTATGCCTCAACTGGTTCATAATGGCATCTTGCTATATCAATTCTTAATTATTGTGAAGATGTATCATGTTTGCTTGGCTTAATGTAAAATGAGAAAAAGCACAATGGAAAGTTAATAAGGTATAAAAGCTTAAGGCTAGCTACGTAAATTCTTTTCATTTTTGATCTATGAAAATATCAAACCATTCTTGATCTTTTTTTATAGCATGGGAAATACTCTGATTCAATGTATTCTTTTGTTTGTTTTTAATAGCTTTGTTGAGGTGTGGCTGAAATACAATAAAACATGTATGCTTAAAAGGCACATTTTTGTTTTGACATGTATACCCCCATGAAACCATTACTATGATCAAGATAATGAAAATATCCATCATCCTGCAAAGTTTCCTCAAGTTCCTTGGTAATCCCTCCTTCTCACTTTTTCCCACCTGCAACACCCTCACCCCCTCATCCCCAGACAACCACTAGTCTAATTTCTGTCACTAAATTGCCATCCTTTTCCTAGAATTTTCATAGAAATGGAATTATATATGGTGTACTTTTGTCTGGATTCTTACACTCAGTATAATTATTCTGAGATTCATGTAGTCTTCAATTAGCCAATATCAGATACTATTATTTATTAATGGGATCTTTTGGTAGTATTACTCTCCACAAAATGAAATCACATCTACTTTAGACAGAGTGACTCTATAATCTGGTTTATCCAGATCAATTGTGGAAGAAGAAAAAAGCCTTAGTTCTTTCATCAATACTTCAATATACTTTTCCTCCTATGAATTTACATAATAAGTATTTACAGCACACCTCCTATAGACACTCATGTACTTGTATATGCATGTGTAGGACTTCGTGAAACAGTCTTTAAGCAAATAAAAATTTTGATAAGTGCTGTGAAGTAAAGTAGACCTTCCTAAGGAAATGCATTAAGAATTAGTAGGAGTTACGCAAATGAATAGTTGGCAGAAGGCTTTTCCTAGTGAGGACTCAGAATCAGTTTGTACACTGTTCAAAGACGATTTTTACTTATTCAACAATTAAAAACAATAATTAAGTACCTATTACATGCCAAGCTCCATTCCAGGTATCGGGGCAATGGAAGAGTTTCTCTCTTCACACTAGTAGAGGGAATAGTAAACAAAAGAAAGAAGGGGAGAAAGAGGGGTAGATTGGGATTTTAGGATCAGTCAGTCCAGTCGCTCAGTTGTGTCTGATTCTTTGCGACCCCATGAATCGCAGCACGGAACCAGTATTTGTTTTTTTTTTTAAAGAAACAATACAGTAACATCACATAGAGAGTAACTGGGATTAGGAGAAGGATGACTTTAGATTTTCTGGCAGAAAAAGCTCCTCTAAAGAGGTGATATTGGAACTGTGTTTTGACTGACAAGAGCAGGCCAGCCAAGTGAAGATCTGAGGGGAGAAGGTTCCAGGCAGAGAAAAGAGCAAGTTAATCACCCTAAGGTGAAAATGAGCTTGCTGCATTTAGGCAACAAATAATTGAAAGACAGTATGGCGGAAATATAGTGAGTGGAGAGACAACACTAGAAGGGTTTAAGGAAGTGAAGCTTTTAGGCACAGGGTTTGGTTATTATCACTGGGGGACTCTAGGACCCTCCTAATAGTGAAAGAACCTCACTCAAAAAGGTAGATAAATCATGAGGGTCAGTGTAGATTGGATTAAAGATTTTGAATTTTTGTCATTGCCACAAGAAATCATTGAATGTTTTCAAGAAAACTGGAGATATTCTCAGGCCCTTATCTTATCTGATGGAGGATATCAATAAAAGAAATGTTGCCTGTCATATATCAGTACAGTAAAAAAAAGGACGTTGCAACCATTAAGCCATTACAGCCATCCCAGGCCATGAGCCCCAAAGGAAGTCAGGCTGGAAATTTAATGCGCATCATCAAACCACCAGACATAGCAGCCACTCCCAGTGGTGCACCCTGAGGAGATGAGAATGAGAAAGCCCAGGAGACTGGCCCCAGATAGCTGGTTGCATATCAAAGGAATGATTTTCATGAACTCAGACTCTCACATCATTTCATACATAGAAACACAGACAAGCACTAAATCCCTTTACTTGAGATGTCTGGTTTTCTTTAATTAAACAGTACTCTTTTGAAGTTCTGACTACCTGGTCTTTGTCGAAAAAATTCCTAAATTTCTTGGCTCCTCCCTTACCTCTTCAGAGCAGTCTCTCAGAGTAATCTGACATGCTATGTCCCGGGCTTAAGTCCTCAGTTTTATCTACCAAGTAAAACATAATTCTCAACTTTTAGGGTATGCATTTTTCTCAGTCAAGCAGGGCTTTATACAGAGAACAAGAATGGAAGAAGGGTGAGCCATCAGAAGATTATTTCAGGAGTTCTAGAGAAAGTGAGTGCTGTAAGCAAAATTATAATGGTTGGAGAAATTATAAAGAGTTAGAGAAAAATGAACTGTGACTGGAGAAAAGTGACTAAAAATCCTATGGTGTTTATGAAAGCCAGTGATATTTGACCTAAAGATTCTAAAATGAATTCTTTCAAAGAGTATTATATTAAATGCACCACACACACACATAAAAGAATTTTAAATATTGCACTAAAAATAAATTTTATATGTATTTCCTTTCCCTTAATGTTAACATCTTCTCACAGTAATATGCTAAATTGGTTTGTGTCTTTATTAAAACTCTCTGCCTAAGAAGACTTTATATCATCTTATAGACCCCTGAATGCAGAATTTACACTGAAGAGCTCATATGAATCTCTAAACATCACCTTAATTACATTGAGTTTTTAAAATTTTTTCCCTGCTGTTTTAGTAAGAATATATTCTGCTTTCTGATATACAATAAAAATTATGTGAGTACAAATGTATTATGTTTTGAAAGGAAACATACACTTTGATATTATTGTTTTCAAAAATAAAACTCCTATGGAAGAGCATGAAACATAGCTATTTACATTCTTATCAGATTAACTTCAAATAAAAATGCTGTTTTCATTACTTCAGTAAAGAAGAGCAATGGATCTTTTAGTATATAATTGAAGTACCTACTGCAAGTCAAAATATTCTTTTTCCACCTCCTACTAACTGGTAAGTAAAGTACCAAAGTAAAATAAAGAGAAATATGGCAAAATTCCAATTTTCTTATAGAATTCTTACAAGTTAACATTTACTGATTCTTTGTGTACATTTCTTCTGTTTTGCCCTTTGTTACTCAGAGTATTCACCAAAAGCCAAAGACACCTTCCCTCAGTAAAGAAAGGACTGACGTCTTAGGATATTGTCTTGTGACTTCACTTTCACTTTTCACTCTCACGCATTGGAGAAGGAAATGGCAACCCACTACAGTATTCTTCCCTGGGGAATCCCAGGGACAGAAGGGCCTGGTGAACTGCTGTCTATGGGGTCTCACAGGGTCGGACACGACTGAAGCGACTTAGCAGCAGCAGCATGGTGCTGGAGGCTATCATGTCATGTGTGCTCTACACAGAATTATATTATCAACATAATTAGTAGCCATCTGAGTAGTGTTGGAAAGTCGAAAGCAGATATAGATCAGGGACACCTTCATGTTTTGTGTCAGATTCTAGGTTCCAAAGCCAGACTTCTGAAACTTCAGGAACTGCCCATAGATTTAGGTCAAAGGTGATAAATTTAGGGATGTGATTCGTCTTCTTCCTTGGACAGTCGCTCATTTACTCACACACTATTTGTCATACATGCTGCTTTTTGATGGACCTCTTGACATGAAAAGGACATAGTCCCTACCATCTAAAGATATTGGAGCTTTCCTCATGCTCAGTTGGTAAATCATCTGCCTGTAATGTAGGAGACTCAGGTTTGATTCCTAGGTCAAGAAGATCCACTGGAGAAGGAAATGGCAACCCACTCCAGTATTCTTGCCTGGAGAATCCCACGGACAGAGGAGCCTGGCGGGCTACAGTCTATGGGGTCACAAGCGTCGGACACAACGTGGCAACTAAACCACCACCATCATCTAAAGATTTTACAGACTAGTGAAAGTTTTGGAAAAGTAAAGAATAATAAAATTCAAGGGATGTGTGTAATACTATGAAGAAGTACATTTCCTACTGCACAGAAAATAGTCCAGGCAGGGGAAAGTAATTGGCAAGAGGGGACTACACTCAGAGAAGTCTCCTAAAGAAAGTCCTGTTCCTACATATGAATAGAAAACAAGCTCATGTTTACTAAAGGGGAAAGGAATGTGGGAGGGGTAAATTAGGAGTTTGAGATTAACAGATACAAACTGTTATATATATACATAAAATAGATAAACAACAAGGTCCTAGTATGTAACACAGGGAACTATATTCAATATTCTGTAATAAACCATAATGGAAAAGAATATAAAAAAGAATATACATGTGTATAGGCACACATATGTATGTGGAACTGAATCACTTTGCTGTATGCCAGAAGCTAATACAACATTGTAAATCAACTATATACTTTAATAAAACTGCTCAAAGTACTGTCTATAGAATACATATGAGTTGGATAACCAAAGAAGAACATAAAGAGGACACCCCAGGAACTTCCCTGGTGGTCTGGTTGTTAAGCCTCTGCACTTCCAAAACAGGGAGCACAGCACCATCCGGCTGGTGTGGGAACTAAGATCCCACATGCCATGCAGTGCGGGAAAGGAAAAAAAAAAAAAGAAAGAACAGCCCAGGTTGGTCATAGTAGGCACTGTTCGTTACAAATCCAACATTCTTGCCATTGTTATTCCTTCTTAGTAGAACTCTTGTTTTGCTGAGACATCCACTTCTCCCATAAACAACTATATTCTTCAGAAGAAGCAAACCCAATCCCCAGATTCATGAGTGATTCTGATTGTCTAAGGTAGAATTTCTCAACCATGATACTCTTGATAACTTGTCCTGGATAATTTTTTGTTTCCTCTCACTTGTGACAGTCAAGATTATCTGCACACATTGCTAAACTCTGGGGGACAAGATCATCCCCTGTTGAGAATGAGAGGTCTAACAATAATTCCAGTGGTTCTGGAATGAGCATGTGACCAAATTCTGACTCTCTTCTGTTATTGCCTTTTTGTGCTGTAACTTGGTCCTGAAACTGTTGCAGCCATTTTGTCTCCAGCATGAACAAAAAGAGTAATGACTTAAGATAACAGAGGGGAGGTGGAAAAAAAAAAACCTGAGTCCTTGGTGATATTGTCAAGTGAATTCTTTGTTGTAGGGAGTTGTCCTGAATGTCCTGATATGTAAGATAGTATATGTGTTGACTAGGACAGACATTCTAAAGGAGATCAGTCCTGAGTGTTCTTTGGAAGGAATGATGCTAAATCTGAAACTCCAGTACTTTGGCCACCTCATGCGCAGAGTTGACTCGTTGGAAAAGACTGATGCTGGGAGGAATTGGAGGCAGGAGGAGAAGGGGATGACAGAGGATGAGATGGCTGGATGGCATCACTGACTTGATGGATGTGAGTTTGGGTGAACTCTGGGAGCTGGTGATGGACAGGGAGGCATGCTGCAATTCATGGGGTTGCAGAAAGTCGGACACGACTGAGTGACTGAAATGAACTGAACTGAACTGAACTGAGGACAGAGTGTATTGAGGTTTCTACAGATTACAGCCCAGTGGTCTTTGGTACCCAAAGGAAGCAGCGCATGCAGTGTCCTGAGCAGGCTGCACCTTAGGAACTGCCGGCACCCAGAATGGCTGAAATATAGAATTTAAAGTGGTAAAGTGAAAAAAGATGGAGTATATGAGTCACTAGAAATGACAATACCATGTTCAGTGATGTGTAGTGACTGGGAAAGACTGAAGATAAGCTGGGTCAGAACTGGGTCTTTGAATGCAGGTTGGATGAGGAGAGCAAGAACAAAGCCAGAGTTTAGAATGAGGAGAAATCTGCAGTAGCACAGATGGAAGTGGAAGGTGATTGCTTTACCTCCACTTTCCAAAAAGAGTTTGCTCTTTAGTTGTTTTTCTGTGCATTTGAAACCAGAAGACCAAGTTTCCACTTTCTAGTCAAATTCTGTGACCTTCCTCACAATGTCTGGCTTCTCATTTGAGAGACATATCTTTGCCACAGTTATCTGCACAATTCTGTTTAAAGGCATAACCAAAGGCACTTCTAAGATTGTACTTGCAAGTAAAACAGTGTTCTACATTCAGAAATCTAACTCACAGTCCTACCGACAATATTGTGTGCTATTGCCTCCTAATCAGACAATAAATACACAGTGAAGACTTTCAGAAAGCTAGAGTGACACATACAGAATTCTCACAAATAGTGACTGAATGTGGTGATGAACTCTCAGAAAAAGAGAAGGGTACAAACACTAGTTTTGTTCTAGATGCCGGAGCATGCTGAGATCCACCCACTGTTCAGAGATATCTCACCCATAGTCTATTTCTGCAGTTAGTTATGGAGTCATATGCAACATCTCTAAATGGTTCACATCAGAATTTCTTGTCATGAAGTTAAATTAGGATTATATGAAAATGTCCACTTTAAGATTGGATTATATAACTTTTAATGGTAAATTATTAAAGGTAAAATTGACCATAACTGGAGAATCCCAGGGATGGGGGAGCCTGGTGGGCTGCCGTCTCTGGGGTCACACAGAGTCGGACATGACTGAAGCGACGCAGCAGCAGCAGCAGCAGCAGCAGCAGTAGGCTATTTGGAATATATTGGTTTATAATTTTCTTTATTTTTTAACCTACTTCTCTATGATACTGCTTTACATGGCATATTTGTATAGGCACTATTTCCTGCTGAAATTTGCTATCTTAGTTGCTTCTCTGTCATAACACTGATAATACTGAATGTTATACAAACACACACACACAAATCTTAGTGGTTCAGGAACTAAATATCACTGTAGCAAAAATATATATTTGAAAAAGTTAAACACATAGCCTTTATTTCTGTTCTTAATAAAGAAGGAAACAGACCAATTTACCATGTTAAAGGGGAAGTACTACAGAATCTATGATCAAAATCGTCTTCGAGATTGAAATAGTTTTTGCTTTTAAAACTACTGTTTTCTGTCCTTTCCTAATGGCTTAATTGACTTGTAAATTTGATTTTATCTTTTTTTTTTAAAAATTAAGCGTTGCATTAACTAGTTGTTCATTTTTATGTGTCTGCTCAAAGAGGTAAGTGGTATGTTCATGCCCAGACCCCATGGGAATGACTAGAAAGAACGTCCATAAAGCTCTGCAGGTGGTTATACCAGAAAGGGATGCTCACATCAGAAACAGTTAATAAGGAATGTATGATGTTCACATACATGTGCATGTTTATAAGGATTTTAATCTTTCATCAATGAACAGGTGATGGGTATGAGTAATGTTTCTAAATCCCTATGTACTACAATGGAAAAATGAATTATCATTTTCTTATAATGTCCCAGAAAATAAAGGACTTCTTAGATCATGTGTTATATCCCTTTGCAAAATTAGGATCAGTTCCAAGAGAATGTCTTCCAGGGCTTGTTCAAAGTTTAAGTTTCCTTGGCAGTGAACATTTCTCCATTTTCCATAATGCTGCTGATTTGGTTAAGTAGCATTTCTAAAAGTCATGTTACATTCTCATTTGATCATTTTATCTTATTAGTTCTAGGTATTCAATAGTTAAACCCCATGTCCTTTAACTCTTTAAGAACTAAAGCTATATTTTTAATTGTGAGTGCTTATTCACAATAGTTAACATAATTCAAACAGATTATTTATACAGAGCCTATATATAATTAAAATATCTTTGTAGCTCCATCTTAAATCTTACTATCCAAACAGTAGCATAATTTTTATCATTTTGTTTGAGCAAATAATCATTTTCTATCAAAACACTAAAATGTATAACTGTAAATTAAGAGCCCACTTATCCCCCCAAAAAAACTGTTCATGTCTTTGAGAATCAATTCTATCTTTGGTAATTTATCCTACAGAATTAATATAAAGGAAAGAAGGGAAGAATGAAAGAAGAAAGAGAGGGAGGGAGGAAAAAAGGAAGGAAGAAAAGTAGATATCAGAGAGATTTCCTTATGGAGAAATGCCTAAATGCCTAACAATGTGGGAATAGTTAATTACGCTATCTTCCACTTAATAAAACCTTATGTAAATTCTGTCTGCTTTTTCAGTACTAATAGGAAACACTAGTGTATAGTAGGCCCTCAAAATATATCTGTTGAATGAAAGCAACTGTGGAACTCATGCTTTGCTATGGTTCCCAAGGAAAAGGGTAATTCTGCAACTAGCTTCATTTATAAATACAAGTCCAGAGTGAAATATCATGAAACCAAAATTATTTTTGAAAAGTTAGAAAAATGTTGTAAGATGATAACTACTTATAGATTGAGACACTGAATAACATAAATTGTGAACATTTTTAAAGGGTCAGATGCGGATTAAATTGATCCCTGAAATGAACAGTAAATTGGGGGCAGAAGCAGGACAAATGCATTTAATTGTCGGCAAATATTCTTAGAAAGTGCTCCTAATTGTTTTCTTATTCAGGCCACATGAGTATCTCATCAATACATATTTTATTCTAGAAGTAGTACATTAAAATTATCCTATTGTCTGGAAGTATATACAATTCAGCAGAAATTTATTTGGAGGGAACATTCTAAGTGAAGAAGGGCTGATGTGAGGCTGGTGGTAAATGACGATACATTGTGGTGATGTGATCTCAGGGTGTATATAACACTGTTGCAGTTTTAACACTTCATGTGGTTATCTGTTTAGAATGGAATCTTCATCCATTACAGGTACCAGTTATTCTCGGCACACAGCATTCCACCTAACATATTCTAAATTTCATCAACTCTAAGACTCCACAAAGAATAAATTAAGTCCCTATTTTATGTAATTGTAAGGAAAAATCCTCTTAAAGGTTGAACTATGACTTTCCATCACATGTAAATCTAATCCCAATTTCATAAATGTTAAAAATGTGTTTAAAAAGATGTCGCTTAGAATGCACTATAGGAGTAGAACTCCCATTCAATGAACCACACAACATAAATGTCCTCAGAAACTCTGAACTTCTGTTTTGCTTTGAGTTTCTTGGTTGGTTACAACAAAGCCAGGATGTACAATGTGCTCTGTGTCCTCAAAGACATTTGGAATTATTCAAGTTTATAGGTGAGAAGAAATCACAGGTGAGCTAGTCCATACCCTTATTCAATAAAAGTGAAAAATGAGGTTCATGAAGGTGAAGTGACTTGTTCAAAATTCAATTCTGTGACATTATGTGGCACTTGTAAAATGTCTAAGACTAAAGCTTACTTTTAATAATTAATCTGTTAGTTC
The DNA here is from genome assembly GCA_006408695.1 of Aepyceros melampus. Lineage (NCBI taxonomy): Eukaryota > Metazoa > Chordata > Mammalia > Artiodactyla > Bovidae > Aepyceros > Aepyceros melampus. Next base: position 64,539 of record SJXQ01006207.1, read on the forward strand.
CAGTGATTGAAATAACCCAAAAAATGATATTTACATCAAATATCACAACTACAACTAAAAACAGAGATTTGTTTTGCTATTAAACAATAGTACTATCAACTGAAAAAGCAAGAGAGTTCCAGAAAAACATCTGTTTCTGCTTTATTGACTATGCCAAAGCCTTTGACTGTGTGGATCACAATGAACTATGGAAATTTTTTCAAGAGATGGGAATACCAGACCATCTGACCTGCCTCTTGAGAAACCTGTATGCAGGTCAGGAAACAACAGTTAGAATTGGACATGGAACAACAGACTGGTTCCAAATAGGAAAAGGAGTATGTCAAGGCTGTATATTGTTACCCTGCTTATTTAACTTTTATGCACAGTACATCATGAGAAATGCTGGGCTGGAAGAAGCACAAGCTGGAATCAAGATTGCCAGGAGAAACATCAATAACCTCAGATATGCAGATGACACCACCCTTATGGCAGAAAATGAAGAGGAACTAAAAAGCTTCTTGATGAAAGTGAAAGAGGAAAGTGAAAAAGTTGGCTTAAAGCTCAACATTCAGAAAACAAAGATCATGGCATCTGAACCCATCACTTCATGGGAAATAGATGGGGAAACAGCGGAAACAGTGTCACACTTTATTTTGGGGGGCTCCCAAATCACTGCAGATGGTGACTGCAGCCATGAAATTAAAAGACGCTTACTCCTTGGAAGAAAAGTTATGACCAACCTAGATAGCATATTCAAAAGCAGAGACATTACTGTGCCAACAAAGGTCTGTCTAGTCAAGGCTATGGTTTTTCCTGTGGTCATGTATGGATGTGAGAGTTGGACTGTGAAGAAAGCTGAGCGCTGAAGAATTGATGCTTTTGATTACTCCTTGGAAGAAAAGTTATGACCAACCTAGATAGCATATTCAAAAGCAGAGACATTACTGTGCCAACAAAGGTCTGTCTAGTCAAGGCTATGGTTTTTCCTGTGGTCATGTATGGATGTGAGAGTTGGACTGTGAAGAAAGCTGAGCGCTGAAGAATTGATGCTTTTAACTGTGGTGTTGGAGAAGACTCTTGAGAGTCCCTTGGACTGCAAGGAGATCCAACCAGTCCATTCTAACAGAGATCAGTCCTGGGTGTTCCTTGGAAGGAATGATGCTAAAGCTGAAACTCCAGTACTTTGGCCACCTCATGCAAAGAGTTGACTCACTGGAAAAGACTCTGATGCTGGGAGGGATTGGGGGCAGGAGGAGAAGGGGACGACAGAGGATGAGATGTCTGGATGTCATCACTGACTCGATGGATGTGAGTTTGGGTGAACTCCGGGAGCTAGTGATGGTCAGGGAGGCCTGCTGTGCTGCAATTCATATGGTCGCTAAGAGCTGGAAACAACTGAGTGAACTGAACTGATAATTCTTAAAGTCGCTGATTCATTCTATTTAACTTTCACTTTATTATCACCCTTCTCTACCAGCACATGCTTTAACAGAAAAGTTTGCTTTTATATAAACTTTGTATAAGAAATATTTTTGCTATTTAATTTCATAATGTTTCAAATTATAATGCTAAAATTTATAAAATTTTTGTATAAATGAGCCATGATAGGATGATACTGCTGTTATTCTAGTAGTGGCCATAAATAAGGAATCATTTTGTAAAGAATGTACTTTCTCAGTATTCCTCTGTTTAAATATTTGTTAAATGTAGAATCATCCCATATTTATATTCTATCTAAGTTTCTAAAATCAGCCTTTAAAATGAATGTTTTGATTTATTATCATATAACAGTAGTCTAATAGGTTTATGTTAATTCTTTTCTGTGCTGACAGAGCTGAACATATTAATAAATTATGTAGATGCGTTTGCTAAGCTGCCTGCAATGATGTAACTTCCTTGCCATGGGAAGTTTCAGGCACAGCTGTGGGAAACCCAAGTTTCACCTAAATAAGTTTCATGAGTCTAAAACCACAGATTCCATTGAGATGAGACTTCGGCCTTTGGCTTTCATTTGGTATATCATGTTCATACAGTTTCAAAAGAAATAGCAGACTCTGGTGAACTCACCAGTTCAGTAAGTCCCTCTAGGACTTACATGACTCCATCTGTGGTTCATTCTACTAAGAGGAAGAATTTACCTGTAGGGCCATCTCCGAAATAATATGGATCTATGAGCAAGTCATTCCACTCTACCGTAACATTTCCATGCAACTGAAAAGTGTTTGAAGTTAATATCAAGAGCTGTGTGAAAGGGAATATTCCAAATATAGATGGCTAGGAAATTAAGTCATTTGGATGATGGTGGAAGTAAAGTGAGAGGTACCAAGGGTGACACTTGATTCCAAACTCATCTTTCTCTTCTACACATTGGAGATAATACCTATATTGAGGTATTTGCACCCCTGCACTAAAGCATGCAGCTCTGGATGGGTTGTCACCCCGTATATCATAGCCTGAGTTAATTCTTTTGCCCAGTCTAATTCAAACATGGCAGCTGTCTTAGTGGCATACTTTATAAACCTTCCAAAACAAACTTTTCCACAGTCAAGATCTTTGAGCTTGAGCTTTCCTTTCCTTCTCCCCTCCCCTTTCCCCCACTCCCTCCTTTCAATTCTCCCTCCATTCCCCACTTCTTTCCTCCCCTACCATTTAAGCACTTCCCCAGCTCTCAGTGTGTACACTCTCTTGCTCTCAAGTTTATTATACCATTGACTCTTTCCAAAGAAAAATATGCAACTCCTCTAAAAAGGGATGGCAGATTAAACTGGGCTGACAAAATTACAAGCTCCTCTTTGATGATCTAGAAAAGCTGGGTTGCCTAAACTAAACAGAATCTCAAATTAATCACATTTGTCTGGCCCTGCTCCATAATCAGATCTATTACTCTTTTACAATATGGTTTTCTGTAAAAATAGCCTGTTTGCCAGTGCTTTTCCCACTACAAGATATATTTATTCACTAGTTCTAGTGTTTTAATATACAAAATATGGTAATCTGCAGTTTTTCTTATGGTGGGAGTTAGGGATCTAATTTTTGTCCTGTATAATTAGCCAGCTGTCACAAAACTATTTTCTGAATGATCTAGCCTAATTTGAAATTCTACAACATAGTATTATACATATTCACACACATTTATTTTAGGATTCTTTCTGTCTTATCTTTATTATATTTGGTTAATATCATTATATTACTTATTAATGTCTGGTAATACAAGTATCCCTCTTCATTTTTATAAAATTGGTTCCTTCATATATTTATTCTCTCATATACACATTTCAATCATTTTGTCAAATTACAAAGATAATCCCTTGAAATTTTGCTTGGAAATGCCTTAAATTTGTACATTAATTTAGTCAGGACTAGAGTTTTAATTTTATTGAAACTTCTTAAGCAGGAACTTCTTCATCTTTTATAGTCTATAAAGGTTTATTTTAGATACAAACTTTATTTGCAGATGTTTTTGCTAATATGAATGGGATTTTTCATCACTATATTTTATAATTGGTCATTGACCTATAGAAAAGCTATATAAGGAATCTGCTATGGTCTTAATAATTACATTATGCACCAGACGTGGAAGATGGAGAAGGGTGAAAGGAAGGAGGGGAAAGAGGAGGAGGAAGAGCTAATTTAAGTTGCTCGCAGTTTAGATGTGCTAAGCTGTCAAGTAAATCAGTGATAACATCACAGTGTGATAAGGTATGAGACCGAGGGCAAAATGGTGAGCTTCATCTGTCATGGTCATCTATCTACCGTCTTTGCTGTCTACACAGATTTTTATTCCCTGAAATAATGCATCTAAATCATCCATATGATAGAATGGACTTATTCTAGCTGGTTGATAAATACCATTTTTCTTGCCATAGAGAGGCTAATTACTGACTCAGTATCACTTCAGTGAAGCACTGTTAATCTAATATGTGCCAGACATTTCAGTAGAGAATAAACATTGTGGAGAATAAAGTTGATATAATCCATTCATACAATTCAAGTATTCACATAATTTATAGTATATCTGGTTAGATGTAAAACACTTTTTTTGAAGACATATGCTTGGGCATATGCATGTGAGTCATTACTTATACACATACACATGCAACTATAAACAAATACAATATTATATATGAGAAACAAAAATCACCTATTCAAGACCTATCACTACACATCAACTATACTGGTGTGATAGAGTAAATAATATCCTCTCCCAAAGATGTCCACATTCTAGTCCCCAGAACCTGCAAATATGTTACTTTAAATGATAAAAGGGCCTTTGCAATGTGACTCAGTTACAGATTTGGGGACTGGGAAATTGTCTTAGATTATCTGTGTGGACCCAATGTAATCACCCAGGAGGGCCATAACCAGAGAGATAGAAATGTGATGACATAAGCAGAGGCCTCAGTGACACACAAAAGGATCTTGAGTCCAAGAATTCAAGTGGCATCTAGAAGCCTTAAAAGCAAAGAAATGGATTCTCCCCTTGAGCCTCCAGAAGGAACAAATCCAGTCAACCTATTTAGACTACAGACCTCCAAAACTAAAATGTATATAAATAGTTTTAAGCTATGAAATTTGTTTCAGCAGTAATAGGAAATTAATACAGGTGGTAAATCCAAACTCTTCAGTATAACAGTCATGGTTATCGTTCAAATGTTCACAATGCAACTCTTTAGCCCTGAGATTCCTGGGTCAGGAAGATCCCCTGGAGGAGGAAATGGCAACCAGCTCCAGGATTCTTGCCTGGAGAATCTCACAGAGGAGCCTGGAAGGCCACAATCCATGGATTTCAGTAGTCAGACACGACTGAGCATACACACACACACAACACACACACGTGCACGTGCACACACACACACACACACACACTCTGGCAGCCTAACTTGGTTTCTATTTAAAACAGCAGTATAATCAGCATTATCTTCTTATCCTTTGCATCTTTTCTTAACTCTTCCAAAATTCTGGGTGTGAGGCATCTCCTTCTGTATGCAATTGATGTCCAAGGTCTACTTAGAAGCTGAATACCTAAATTCATTTCATTCCACTGATTCAAATATTCCCCATTACAATGATATCCAAATAGTACTTTAACTTTTTAATCTCAATACTGTGCTTTGTAATTGCTCTTAAGTCATCTGAACCATCTACTATGCTGCTCTGCATGTTAAGTCGCTTCAGCATGTCCAACTCTTTGCGACCCTATGGACTATAGCCCACCAGGCTCCTCTGTCTGTGAGATTTTCTAAGCAAGAATACTGGAGTGGGATCTTCCCAACCCAGGGAACAAACTCGTCATGCACTGGCATTGGCAATTAGGTTTTTTACCACTAGCAGCACCTGAGAAGTCCCACTGTGCTGCTCTATCAGATTATATCCTTCAAAGAAACAAGAGATATATGTTCTTGGATTTTTAATCATCCTGGTAGGGTCTGCCAACTTTCCCATAACATAGTATATACAGAAAATTATAGAATTTGCACAGCACACAAGTAATTGTATGTGATTTCTCAGGGCCAGGTTTCTGGTACCCTAAGACCTGCCTGAAGGCCAGGTCAAACATTAAAATTATTCAAAACATGGAAATTGGGAAGCTCTCCTGAATATTAACACCATGCTACTCATTTAACTGGGTTTGGTACACCTGTTTTAAACTCTTGGTAAACATGAATAGTAAAGCTACTTGGATTTCTAAAAATAAGATATATGTATATGGTTATCTGAAAAAAATAGCAATACTTCATACTTCTATAGAAAAGTGATATGTAAAGTGTTTCCAAATACGACTTTGTGAGACCACCATGAGAACCTGTGAGATCAGAAATTATTTGTGCCATTTTATAAATGTAGTTGGGGCTTTCCCTTCTTTCAGATGGCAAAGAATCCATCTGCAATGCTTGAGACCTTGATTTGATCTATGGGTCAGGAAGATGCCCTAGAGAAGGCAGTGGCTACCCACTCTAGTATTCTTGCCTTGAGAATTTCATGGATAGAGGAGTCTGGCAGGCCACAGTCCATAGGGTTGCAAAGAGTCAGACACAGCAGATACTTACACACGTATAAATGAAGTTAAGAGTTGGAGGGGCAAGTAACTTTCCAAAGCTATCAAATGGCAGGACTAGGACTGGAAACTAGCACCTCTTACTCCACATTTATTGTTCTTTGTATTCTACCATGATTAATTAAGCCCCCTCCTTATTCCACACCACCAAGCTAATAATGATGTTTCTAAAACCAGGGTAAAATATCAATAAGCTCATTTCTTTAAGTTTCCAATAACAGGTAGAATCTTATATTCTAAAATCTGGACTTTTAAAATACATTTTCTACTCTAATCCAAAACCATTAGAGAGTACCAGAAACTAGGAAAATGCCATGTTTTATCATATTCATCACTTAGGAGAAAGACCCAAGTGGCCTCACACTATTAAACATAAAAGTTTTAAGTTTTACAGTTAACTTGCTGAGGCAGCAAACTGCAGTCCCAAAGGAGGAGTGCTACAAGGTATTTGGAGATAAGAGAAAGTCTCAAATGGAGAAACCAGATGCATATGAAAAATGTGTAGAGGTCTGCATGGCTGGAGGATAAAGAAGACATGTACTTCTCTGCCCTTGAGGACTATGAACAGCTAAATTCCTTTATTCTTAGATTACCTATTGAAGTCAGCAAGTTCCTCCAGGAGGAATCAATAAGACAGCTGCATACTTAGAACGGATGGCAGCAAGTGATCCATCTACTCCTCTTTTCAGATATAAAATGAAGAAAAATGTAATTTATTCAGATTAGGGGAGCAATAATATGGTAACATACCATAAAGCAACGTGCAACCCTGCTTACAATAATAGCATTATCATTCGGGTACCCCTGCAATCCAAAAAAAAATTCACTATGCAACTTGTTAATTCTCTGTCACTCAATGACCGTTAATAAGAGGATTCTTTCAAAGGAATGATTCTTCAGGAAGCTAGTGTATGGAAAGAAGGTTAGCTGTGTTTTAAATATTAGAAAGTTTCATTTTCGGTATTCTTCCTTGGTTCCTTCCAATGAGCTTTGTTGAAGCAATATTCTGTGTCTCCTCTATGTCAGGCCAGTTGTGAGCTGCTGCTGCTGCTACAGTCCCATGGATTGTAGCCTTCCAGGTTCCTCTGTCCATGGGATTCTCCAGGCAAGAATATTGGAGTGAGTTGCATTCTCCAGGGGATCTTCCAGACCCAAGGATCAAACTCACATCTCTCAAGTCTCCTGCATTGTCTGGCGGGTTCTTTACCACTAGCGCCACTTTTAAAATAGAAAAGGCCTCATGGAGCAGTAAGAAGGACATTGGAAGGCCATTTTTGATCGGCTCTGGTGGTAAACATCTAGCTATGTCTTTTATTAGCTGTGTGACTGATAAGCTATTTAGCTACTGTTAAATCTTGGATTCTCATCTACAAAATGGGGTGATTAAATTCCTATCAAGATACCAGCGATGTTTTTCACAGAGCTAGAACATATAATTTCACAATTTGTATGGAAACACAAAATACCTCGAATAGCCAAAGCCATCTTGAGAAAGAAGAATGGAACTGGAGGAATCAACCTGCCTGACTTCAGGCTTTACTACAAAGCCACAGTCATCAAGACAGTATGGTACTGGCACAAAGACAGAAATATAGATCAATGGAACAAAATAGAAAGCCCAGAGATAAATCCACACACCTATGGACAGCTTATCTTCGACAAAGGAGGCAAGAATATACAGTGGATTAAAGACAATCTTTTTAACAAGTGGTGCTGGGAAAACTGG
>SJXQ01006207.1:75389-123415 GCA_006408695.1 Aepyceros melampus
AAAAAAAAAAAAACCTTACCTTTCCAACAGGCATTGTTGTTGTTTCTAGTACGATGACACAGTTAAAGTGCTCTGTAAAGTACATACCTGGCACTCCTCCAACTTCCTCAGTCAGGATTTCTCTGCCCAATTTCATCAAACACTTCCATCTTTCTCTATGTTCCAAACCAGTACAAAACCTAGAGTTGTATGTAAAGAAACTTCATTTTAGGCCCAAAGATTCAGTTGCATTAAATAATATCATTAGTTGAACAGTAGCTTATTGGGATTTTACATTTTGAAAATAATAGTACTAAAATAAATGTTGTGAGTCAAAATAAGAACCTTGAATTTTGCTTCTTAACAAAGAACAAAATTTGTTTTTGTATTTTCACTTATTCAAAGGTGAAATAGAATAAATTGTTGCCTAATGGCAATGACTACAGCTATAAAGAGATAACTAGACAATCATATTCATATAAACTAAGTTTTTATTACCTAGTCTTAAAGATTAATAATTCCTAAAATAAGACAGCAGAATTCAAAAATATCAATAAAAGTGATAATTGTCATTTATAAAGAGTTTTATGAGCTTTTAATATCTTATTTTATCCTCACAAAGCTCCTGTTGACATGGTTACTATTATTCTATGTTTTGTTTTTTTTTGTTTTTACAACTGAAATGAACAGATCAATGAATCATCACATCTCATGTATCTGTGACCCAGGTCATCAATTTGCAGTGGCGCTCCAGAAGAGAACTGTGGGCACCTATCAATAACCACCCTCTTGCTTCTCCCCGGAGTTAACTTTCCTGACACTACATGTCTATAGTATAGTGTTACTACTATCTTTTTCAATAGATGGAAAGAAATTACTTAATTCACTGGATGTCTCACATTTAGGAAGCAGCTTAGACCAAATCTGAACCTCTGCTAAATAGCAAAGCACTGATTCATTAAACTCTATTGCAGCACTTGTCTATTATTCCAAATACAAGTACACATTTAAAGGTGAAGATGAAGCACATTCAAAATTCATGAAGTGCAGTAGGGGGGAAATGAAAAATCAAATTGAAGTCTCTATTCTGGCCCCTTGTACAACTTTTTCACAAAGATACCAGTTGAATCAGAACCCAGGTCTGCCTCTTGATATCACTGTGACACTGTACAAGTGACTCCAACTCTTTTAGCCTCAATTTTCTCATGAGTCTAAATGAGAACCATGACTTCTTTTTGTAGAACTGAGGTGAAGACTAGAAGTAAGCTATAGAGATCCTAGCACATTGCAAGTGTTCTGTGAACAGCTGTGATAATCAGCATTACAGACCCTGGCTCAAAGAACTTTTATGTATTCAGCCTATTTTATATCTATACATAATTCTAGAGAATACTCCAATATTTGGTAGAATATCATATCATAGAACTTTTAAATTTTATGAGGAGACAAATTTTATGAATATATCATTTTAGAGTATATGCTTAAAATGTCTAGTTATATCAATGTTTATGAGTATTATTCCAAGTTAACACTATAGAGAAGAAAAACTTATAGCAGAATTTTGAGAATTGAGTGTAATTGTTTCAGTACAACCAACAAAGGGTCATAAAGCAAGACATGCTCAGGGGAAAAGTTCATTTTCCAGCCAATTGATGTTTGAGACTCAGGCCTACTCTGTCAGGTATTCTCTAAACATATATGGCTAAAAAAGTGAAAAGAGATGGTGTTTTGTTACTATAGTCCAGATTTATTCTGTAATGGCATTGAAGGAAATGCCATATGCCTTCAAAGAAATGTTTGAATTTTCCCATTCCTCATCCCCGTTCCTATCTAATATAAACACAAAGCCAGTTTGTAAAGATAGTGTAGGTATCTATGCATGAATATGCAAACCTATATATTTACTAATTCCAAAGCAAATAAACACTTTGGGAAAATATCTATTACCTTAATAGACTCACATAAGAATTTTAACTGCAACTGGAAACAGAGTTTTAAAAATAATCATCCAAATAAAGAAATTCCTTAGAAACTCTGGCTAATCAACTAGAAGATCCATTTTCCAAAGTTTCATAAATGAACATATGGTCTTTTTCCCACAGCAAGAATGCCTGGTGTGTGAAAGTTATTTATATTAAAATCTTTGAGTGATCTTTATTTATTTTTGTAAGTTTATTTTCTTAAAATTGTGTCCAATAGGAGTTTCCTCAGGCTGCCATTAGAGGGCATAAAAGAATAATTGTGGAGAGGAAAACCACATAGCCCAAAAATTAACCCTGAAGGAAAAAGTTACCATTTAATTTTGGTTTCAAAAGAAAAATATACAAAAACTGAATAGTATAAATAATTTACATGTAAAGCAGCCATCTATAAAGAAATCAAGGAATTAATAGTTATTTTATGGGTAAAGGACAAAAGCAAATAAAGTTTTAGGAAGTTTAATTTAATAATCTCAAAAGTAGTTTCTATGCATTAGCAGTCACTAGGGTACATGATTAAAATAAGTATATAAGTAAGCAGAAGAAAGAGGAGGTGATTGAGAAGGGAAAGAGAAGCAGAGAATGATAGCACTAAAATGTCATCTCAAATTTTGACTCCTGACATGTAAAACAGTGTTAAAGAAATAAATTAAGAATATATCAGTCTTTGAAAAGCATAGGATCAATTCAATGGCTTCAGCACCTTCTCCCCCGACAACGACTCCCTCTCTGGTTTACCTGCATGACTCGCTTCCTACCTAAAAGCAATGACAACAAAAATTCAGTCAAAAGAAAAACAAAACGGATCCCAAACACAGGAAAATAAACAAAGCTTCCTATTCTTTATATCACTACTATTTTAAAGATTTTAAATGTATACTCCATTCATAAAGACCATACTTAAGACTTATAAAATAAATGGATTCATATCCAATTAGGAACATAACCCCTCCCCAATAAACGTTAATGAAGTTGGCACCAACCTATTCAATGTATTTTTAACCCAGGGGGGGAAAAAACAGCCTATATTGCAGAATAATATAAAAGCCTCTTTTACACTGTTGTCTCTTCTTTAGCAATCACTCTCACCTTTACTGAATTCTAGGATAAATTTATGATATCAATCCCTTTCTTTAATTTATAAAACAGTAAAATCCCAAGACCGCCTTCAAACAGAAGGAACACAGCCTCAATATGTTTCTATCACACCATAAAGACTGTTAAGACTCCCAATAGAGCACTTTGACTTAAATCCTATAAATTTCCTGCTTAAATTTTCAAACAGGGGAAACCAGGGATACATATGAGCACATAAACCTACCTTTTGGTGATGGTTCTGTACTAGTCTGTATTGCTAAAGGATATAAAAAGAGCCATAAAGGAATTGGAATTATACTGAACAGGATCTCAGATTCCACAATCTATTTGTAAACACAGACCTCTGAAATGTGCACAGGGACAGATGGGGAAAATATTTTTAACTCTCTGGGAAGGAGGGAGGCACTTAGCAATCCATCTACCCCATAAGATCCATTCTGAATGATCCACAAATATATCTGACAGTTATAAATTAAGCAGGTAGCAAATAGTATCTACATATGTTAGATACATCTCATTATTTATTTTGTTTCATTTTCATTTCCTACAACATTTAGTATGCAGACAAAAGTCATAAGAACTAAAAAAGAAACTAAATTTGGCAATTTATCCTTCATCTTAAACTCCATCAAGAGAGATTTAAGATTATCTTTGCTGATATTCCCTGTCTTTAAGAGTACAGAAAACAGGAGTATGTAACTAAAAGAAGTTGAAGTTTCCTTTATCTGGATTGAAAAAAAACAATTGTGACTTTCTTTCTGATTATTCAAGAACAATTTCACCTTAAGGCCTCAAACCCCACTGCTTTTTTGTATTCATAGATATTGTCATCAATTATTACAGCTGTATTTTTATTGGTTCTGTACTAGTCTGTATTGCTAAAGGATATAAAAAGAGCCATAAAGGAATTGGAATTATACTGAACAGGATCTCAGATTCCACAATCTATTTGTAAACACAGACCTCTGAAATGTGCACAGGGACAGATGGGGAAAATATTTTTAACTCTCTGGGAAGGAGGGAGGCACTTAGCAATCCATCTACCCCATAAGATCCATTCTGAATGATCCACAAATATATCTGACAGTTATAAATTAAGCAGGTAGCAAATAGTATCTACATATGTTAGATACATCTCATTATTTATTTTGTTTCATTTTCATTTCCTACAACATTTAGTATGCAGACAAAAGTCATAAGAACTAAAAAAGAAACTAAATTTGGCAATTTATCCTTCATCTTAAACTCCATCAAGAGAGATTTAAGATTATCTTTGCTGATATTCCCTGTCTTTAAGAGTACAGAAAACAGGAGTATGTAACTAAAAGAAGTTGAAGTTTCCTTTATCTGGATTGAAAAAAAACAATTGTGACTTTCTTTCTGATTATTCAAGAACAATTTCACCTTAAGGCCTCAAACCCCACTGCTTTTTTGTATTCATAGATATTGTCATCAAGTATTACAGCTGTATTTTTATTAATGTGTCCCCTCTTCCAAAATATGTTATTTAATGGTAGCAACAGTATTTTAAAAACAGAAGCTGGTACAGGAAAAACGTGTGTCACATATTTGGTATATTAATCTGACTGAGGAAAGGTTCAGCATTAAATAAAAATATCTTAATATCAACAATTTATAACTATACTTATTTGTTCTTCTTGACAGAATTTGTTGAGCATCCATTATATGCCAGAGACAATAATAAGCCCTGGAATACAGAAATAAATAAAATGATTAAAAAGGTCCCTTGCTTTTATGGAGTTTACCTTCTTTGAGGGTAATCCATAAGAAAAAAGCATCTACAGGTAAACAAGAAAATGATAAGAAGAGAAGAAGTGCCAGGAATATAAAGGGAGTGTAAGACACATGGAAATAGTCAGGATTTCTTACCTTATACACACACACACACACACACACAGAAACATATTTCTTTTTGAAGAATATGAAAAATTTAGAAAGATAAAATGGCCGACAGTTTCATAAAGGTATGATAAAAAAAAAGCCTTCAATTAATAATAGTATGTTCTGTCTTGACATCCAAAACCAGAAAAGTCTCAAAACAACCTAACTTCAAATTCCTCTCCCCACTCCACTCTGTTCTTGTGTATAATGTCTGCTAGCTGAACACCCCTTATCAAATGGACCAAAAACAGTTCCTGCTCATCACTGAAGAGCAGGTTTCTCTTCCCTGCCAAGCTTTGGAGTTATTCAGAGTAGCCAATCACAGCTTCCCATGGAACCCAGGGGACACATCACCTTCTTACTACTAGAGAGCCTGTTTCCCACAGCCCCTGCTTGTTTTGTTCATTCTGTTCCTGAGTGCAAGCCCCTGTGTGGTGTCAAAGTCCTCTCCTGGGCTGAGAGTTTACGTGACTACTAAACTTCTGTCAGTTTCATATGTCTGGTGGCTAGGGTGGTGTGCTTGGCCATTGCCAGAACAGTAGGGTGGGAATCCCTCATCACCAGCAGGGTGCCTAGGAAACAATCAAAACAAAGATAATTACCAGCCCAATTTCACACAAAGGTCTATTCCACGCAAAGAATGCTAGCCTTGGACCCAGAATTCCAAGACAAATCTTTTCACCTCCTTTGAGCCTCACTCGGTTTCCTGCGCCAATAAGAATTACCTTAATACCTTGAAGTTTATTTCAAGCAAAAGAGTGTTTGAAAAGTCCCCAGACCTGTAGATGTCTTTCTTACGCCTCTAGTGGTTCATTACACTCTGGATAAAGAGATGTTTTTCCCATATCCCTGACACCTCAAATGGCTTCCCATGGTTATGCCTTTGAAGGTACCTTCCCCCTTTAAGCCCCAATATTTCCCCTATCTAAAACTTTCCTAGCTTTTGTCAAGATGAAGTATTCTTTCAGTTGTGTTAATACCCATAATGTCATGGTACACATATGACATTTCTGACTCAGATACATCTATTGCTGTTTTTTTCTGTGAGTTCTTGTCATCTCCCCAACCAAGTCCATTCTTTAATTTCCTTATCTTACTACTTCACATCTCCAAAGTCTTGTTTCAAGTAAAAAATGCCAATAAATTCACTAAACATTTATCATACCTCTCTCTCCCTTTCTGCTTATTCTTGAACAAAAGCTATCAATAAAAGCACTGCTGAAACATTGCTTTGAATTTACATTGACACAAAGGTTTATGTTTTAATAAGGACATGTCTCATAGTGAAAACAGATTTGAACAAATTCTAAAGTTTTGACATGAAAACTAAATATATTGAGGGTTGGTTTTGATTATAGGACTTTGGACTAAGGTATTTATATTTGCATAGGAAATTCAGTTTATAAAAATAGCTAACAAAACATGCTGAACCATTATTTACCTTCTATAGGCAGGTTCTCAACCATTAAAGCTTTGTATTTTATAACACTGAAAAACAGGAGGCTTTCCATGTCTGCCAGGGACCACACAGCACTACAGCAAAGTCATCAACTCTTGAAATTTCTGATTGACACAGACTAGATAGACCTGATTGACTAGATAAACAGATGTTCTAAATGCTCCCAAAGCTATCGGAGAAAGAAAGAAATCCTGTCAGGGATAGGTATACCATCATCTACTCAGTGCTCTTTTATTTACAATTTATTCCACAGCCAAAAAATATTTCTAACCTCTAATTGAAATTGTATTTCTGTTTATAACATAACTATGTAAACCCATTTCAATAATTTACCTAAGCAGCTAAAAAATGAAAACCCCAGAGTATCAAAAAGGCAACTGGCTGGCCTGTAGGCATATTTTACTTGAATGCCATAATGCCTTAAATATTTGAAACTTAATGCTTTCACAGAGGGTAAATACTGTTATATATTCTGAGGGCTTTGCTAATCCCTGGCTTGATTCCTACCTGTGCCTACATCAATCTGTCTTATCCCAGCGTTTTGAGTCTGTAGATGCATCTTTAAAAGGTCATTGAGTCTGAGAAAAATAGCACCAAAAGGGGGAACTCAGATATCTTGGTTGCTATTCATGTCTCTATCCATGTGACCTTGGGGAAGTCACCTCATTTTCCTGAACCTCATTTATATCAACTGAGAAATTAGAGGCTCAGCTATTTAATTGAGGACATCACATCCAATGTAAGTCCCCATAAATTTCTTCATACATTGTGATAACTAGAAATTGTTTATCACAAAAACCAAAAAGATGAAAGAAATTAGGCCTTTCCACACTAATCAATCATTGCTTACATTGCATTTTTGTCTTTGATATCTACTCGGCACCAAGCAGTTGTTGGCATAATTCCCATAACCCCTTTTTAATTATATTTTAACCATCTCAAATTCATCACCAAATTTTTTGAAGTCACTCTGGTATTTAAAAATTCCTTTTATCATTCATTTACCAGTATTCCCTTTTAAAATAATGACACTATGGGGGTTTTCTTTAAAGAGAGAGATTTAAAAAAAATTGTGTCATGCTGTCGTACTATGGGAGAGCTTATTGAAATTGTCATGTTACTTTGATGCCATCAGTATACATTTTATGGAATGGTTTGTTTTTAATACAGAAACCCTTACATGAGAAGAAACATATTAGACTTGCTTTAAACTTTAAAAATTGTTTTTCAAGTTATTTTTTTAATGTTTTTACATTTTTAAGACCTCAAAGAGCAAGTTAGAGTTCATAAGGTGTCATTCTTAGTGTTTGGGGCTGACTCTCCTGCTGGTGCTCAGTGGCTGCCGGTCACCATAAAAAAGTGCATTGTTGGAAGGTGGTATCAATCATTGGGAGGGACAGATTCAGGACACCTCCTCAAAAGGCCCTTGATACACTTTTCTACATTCTTTCTTAGGCACATGTTAGTACTCAAAACAAATTTCTACAGTAATTGCAAGTATAATCCCAGTCCCTCTTTACTTGATGTAACAAAAATATTTAAAATTTTAGGATTAAAAGTCATGTGTGTGTGTGTGTGTGTGTGTGTGTGTATAAACATGTGTATACACATGTATATAATTAAAATAAAATTTGGGAAAGTTCAACTTAAAAGTACTGAAGAGCTAAATTGTAAAATAGTCATCAGTCCAGAGTTAATTGTTAAAGTGATTTTAATTGGATTTTTATGAAAGAAAGCAATCCTTATGTCAGAAAACGAAAATAACCTCTTGGTCTCTATTGAAGTCAATTGGTTACAACTGTTATGCTGAACTTTTCTGATGGGAATGCTTCTGGATGATTGGAATAACAAATGTAAAGATTCTGTTACTTTACTTCTTTCTCTTTGTGAATAATACAACCAAGTCATGTCAGTTAAAATATTAAATAAAATATGTTGAAATGCAAACATTTCAGAAAGCCCAGCGTTGCAGGTTGAAAAGAGTATTCCAATAGTGTTTTCCATGACAATTCTATTTATCAACTAATAGGAATCTCTCCTTCCTGATTCAAACAAAAGCACTAATTGTGCTATTATTTCACAATCATTTAATTTTTTACTTTTTTAATTCCTGCTGCTCACAGTGACAGAACTCACTTCTTATTAATTTATTTGACTATCCAGTATTCAGTAAGACATAAAACAGGTACCAACCTGATATTTATTTGGGAAACAGATCCTAAGGTGATGACATTCTAAAGGAAATTCTTCTTATAGGATTATAGAAAAACCTCTTGGGCCTAACACATTGAAGAAATTGAAGAGTGAGAAAATCAAAGAAGGTACTATCCGGAAAGATGACAAAATATAAAATATTGAGCTAAAATTAAAACAACTCAAAGAATAACATTATAGGAACTTGGTAAAGAAACATAAGACAAATTTAATGCAGTTATTTTCTAGAACATTGATAAGTTGCAACATACCTAAAGAGAGATCATTATGTGTTGGTTGTTCCCAAAATAATGCATATCAAAGGCAAAAGTCACTACAGGTTATCCTAACAATTCTATCATATCTCGTGTCTTTGACAAAGAACTCTTTGACATTTTTACTCTATTCTCAGCACAGAGTAAAAATGCAAAATATAAAGGAGGTTATATATTAAAATTCTATATTCCTAAATCTGGAAAAAATTTCAATGTTAATTCATATGCAATACTACAGAATATATATTTATATATTCTATATATGTGTGTGGGAGAGAGTGTGAGCGTAAAATACACTAGTTTTCTCCACTGAAGAAGGCTAGAAACAATGACTAAGTTTCCCTAGTGCTTAGACAATGATAAACTAACACTTCTAGAAAAGGAAGTCACTCCAGATCTGGGGAAGAGGAACCTGGAACACTATTATATTGGATAAAGAAGAAATTATCAAAGACTAAAAGGCCCATGTCAAAAGACTCAGGTGCCAAATTCCAGAGATTTTCAGTGGCCAATGATTCAATAGCTTGAGCTTTACAAAGAATAATTTCAATTAAAATAAAGATGTTTTAATCTGAGTTTAAAATATTTTTTTAATGTCAATAGGTCATTTTCTGAGGGTAATAGGGAGTTGACCCATTTTTTGAAAATTGTCAACTAAAGGGAAAGAATCAAGTATTCATCCTGACTTTCCTGTATGAACTGTTCTAGATCAGGGAAAGGATCTATTGTATGCATCTAATATTTGAAAAAGGAATGATAGAACTAGAATATCACTGCTTGCAACTCCCAATAAAAGTGTAGGTCTAGGCACTGAGCATCACCAGCAGCTAACATCAGAAAAAGAGGGAAAAATAGCACTAAGTGTCTCGGATGAAAGAAAACACAAAAATAGTAAACCTCAGTCTGGGCAAGCCTCTGAACCAGCTGTCAAGCTTTAGGAAATATGCAGAGCAGAAAAATTTACAAAACTACCATCAATGTTTCCCCAAGTAGCTCAACAAATAAATTGCAAGGAAAAAAAAATGAAAGAAAATGGATTCAAAAAGTCTTTATTTAAAACTTAATTTTTTAAATGTGAAAGATTAAACTATAATGTCAAGGATGAATATTTCAATGATAAAACTACAAGGACATGGTGACTATAAAACTCAAAAGAGCAGTTACTTTGGGGAGAGGGAAGGAATTATGACTGGGAGTTGGTTACTGAGGAGTTTCAGTGGTGAGTAGTAAAATTATAGTTTTGACCTGGGTAATTGCTAAAATGATATGGGCCTTAAAAGAATCCATTAAGCCATACATTTGTGTGTTTTACTGTACCTGTGCTTTAAAACAAAAGAATTTTAAGAAAAGCTTTTGTGGAATAATTTAAGAGCAAATCTGTAGTTTAACCACATGATACTAAAAATATTCATTGGAATATCACTTCCTTTAGTAGAAAATCATTCATCCTGATGTAGTAGATAAAATAAGGTACAAATTCTTATTTGCCTTTGAAAGTGCTGCAGCCATTGTTTATAAAATAAGTGGTAACCACAAAATCCAACAGCCCTATAAAACTGGTTAGTCAAAGTCATTAACAAGAATGTTGTGTTCATTGCCTACTAGGGAACTCTTTGGGGATTCTATGAGACTGTTAATGCTTTTTACTGCTTACTGAAGTAAATAATCAGCCTGCAGATCGAATATGGGCCGTTTAAAAAATCTTAATAGTTTTACATGGATTAAGAAGAAGGGAAAAGCACTTTAACAGTTGAAAAGCAAAATACATAGATTAACATAAAAGAAGTTTCTTATGCTGAAATTAAATCCACTTGTCAAAATCATATGCTAGGACATCTCTAAATAGAATAAAGATAAAAATAGCTTCTAAATTTACCATTGAGAATCAGAGATTGACAGGCAATACTTATTGTTTTCTATTGGAACAAATACGGGTCAAATTTTTGTTGTAGTATTTGTTTAACTCAGAACAGTAAAATCCATAGTTTTTTAAATATTTAAAATTGTTTGAAGAATAATAGACCTTGAAAATAAATATCATGCTGTTCAAATGTACAAATCTGTACCTGCAACAAGGTGATATATTTGTACTTCTAGGCTGTTTAAAGAAAATAAATACTAGCTTTCTGAACTTGACTTCATAAGGAGTTAATTATTCTAAGCTTTCTATTGATATGAGCTAAATAAACAAAGTGTTTAATTTTAAAAGCACATTTGTGGCAGTATTTGACAATCACATATAAAGGAAATAGAGCTTATACCACAGACAAAAACAAATAGGCAACTTCTAGTCCTTCAGCTAGAAGACCCATTAGGGAAAAATTTAAGAATAAAAGAAAGAAGTTTGTTTTAAAAAATTACAACCACATAAGTTTTATACAGCTTAAGCATTACTGGTTTTATTTGCATCGCAATGTTAATTATGATATATATTAAGATATATAGAATTTATGATAGAAAAATTATATGTGTATATATATATATATAGGTTTACAAATGCAATTATATATTATATACATATATATATAATATAAAATTGGGGATACATACTTCTTTGAGAATATGGCAATTCAATTCTGTAATCTTTTTCTGAGGCCAATTATATAATGCTTTCTAGGGCTTTAATAATTTAAGTTTAAAAGGAATTATTAGTTACTTTGTATATTACCCAACCTACCATTTTAGATCTTTTTGGCATCATACCTATTACCAAGAAAACCTAGCTATCAGTTTTCTCATCATCTCTGCATACTTCCAGATACCCTAATCTTATCTAATCATCTAGTGTTATTCAGTGATTTTCCTGCCACTTTCCTGCTCAACAACTTAAATTCTGCAATTTGGATTTCAAAATCTTTCACTTGTTCTTTCAGACATGCATTCAATAAACTGCCCAATGCTCCAGGGACTGATGTTCCAGGAGGAACATAGTGCTACAAAGATTAGTTAGACATAGGCCTTATTTAAATGGCAACAACAAAAAAAAAACAGCTAATGGCAATAACACGTGGTGAGGGCTGTGATGGCACAGAGAGTTATATTGTAGAACTGCAAAATATAAGTACTTGGTCCATACTGGGGGAGGGGCACTGGGAGGAGGGTCACTAAGCATGAAGGCTAATCAAAGGAGGCTTCATAAAGAAAGTGCTAGGAATTAGATCAGAGAAGGCTTGTATATTACACTTATATTACACTAAGAAATCACAATTTTACCCTGAATGGTTGGGGAGATCATTGAAAGGTTTAAACAAGGAGATGATACGATCCAGTATTCCACTTGGAAAAATCACTAAGGCTGCAGTGAGGCTAGTGGACTGAAGAAGATCAAGGCTGGAGACTGGAAGGCCACTAAGGAGACCAATGCTGTAATTTAAAGAAGACATTATTTTTAAAAAGAAGAAGAAGAAGAAACTGTAAAGGCTCAGACAAAGAAAATAGCTGTGGGATTAGGAAAAAATAGAAAAGAATCAAAAGATAATTTAGAATAGAATTATTATGACTTGGCTGCAAATTTTAAACAACATGTGACTGTAACAGTTCACTGAGATTTTGAATAGAGGAGGAAACACACACTCTTGGGATAAGTATGAGCTCTGTTTTGTACACACTGAATTTGAGGTTCCCATGGAATAGCCAAAGGGTAATGTCCAGTAGAAGACTGAATGTCTTCTTCTCTCCTTCTCTTGTAATAAATTATAGATGTAGATTTTAGAGTCATCCATATATGGTACCTGAAGCCATGAGACTGGAATAGTGAGAAAAGTATTAGTAATTTTTTGTACACACTGAATTTGAGGTTCCCATGGAATAGCCAAAGGGTAATGTCCAGTAGAAGACTGAATGTCTTCTTCTCTCCTTCTCTTGTAATAAATTATAGATGTAGATTTTAGAGTCATCCATATATGGTACCTGAAGCCATGAGACTGGAATAGTGAGAAAAGTATTAGTAATTTTATTAAATTTCCCACTATTATTAAAGTGAGAAGAGTAGAGTCCAAAATGTATACAAAGAGTAGTCAGAAAGACCAAGGGAAAAACCAAGAGATTATGGTATAATGTTGCCAAATGAGTTTATAATAGTAAAGAGTAACCAACCAAACAAAATGCTTTAGAGTATAAATGCTGAAAAAAATAAAAAGGTGACTATTGATTATTAGTGATTTTGGCATGAGTTATTTCTAAGTGGTTGTAGACAAACCCAGGTGGTTATGGATTTTTAAATTTATAGAAGATTAGAGTGTGAAACAGCAAATGTCAACATTCCCAATGAAAGAAACAGGAGCAACTGAAAGGATACCACTAACTATGTTTAAGGAAGATATTTTTTCTTTTTGAAAAAATTTTATTTATTTAATTGGTGGAAAATTGCTTTACAATTTTGTATTGGCTTTGCCCTGCAACTGAATCAGTCATAATTACATATATATATATCTCCCTTCTCTCCTGAGTCTCCCTCCCCTCTCATCCCACCTCCATAGGTCACCACAGAGTGCCAGGCTGGGATCCCTGTGCTATTTAGCAACTTCCCATTTCACACATGATGATGTATATATGTCAGTGTTACTTTCTCAATTCATCCCACCCTCTCCTTTCTCCACTGTGTTAAGGAAGATGTTTTCATGCAAGTGCTATATCTGAGCAGGTAGAACAAATGAAGGGACAGAGAGGGAGAGAGAGATTAAGACTATAAGAAAAAGGCAGCAAATAATTAACTAAGGTTTCTGATGACTTAAGAGGAAATGGAATTCATAGCTAATGCTGAGAATGTAGCTTTAGAAAGAATGCATGTTATCTCTTTCACTAAAATTGGAAGTAGAGAAGCAAAAAAAGACTGTATATATTAATATGGTGATGATGAGTTCCTGTCCCAATACACTCTCATCAGGGAATAAAATAAATTCAAAGACACATAATAAATATTCAGATATGAATTTGGAAGAGGCAAAAAGTCATGTCTGTTGGCATCTGTGTGCTTTGAAGTGAGAAAGTTAACCAGAGATATTTGCAGACTTTCCAATAAATTAAATGAAACTATTCATTTAAACAGATAAAAAATTATGTGAAAAAGCTTGGTGTTACTTAATTATGGTCTCTCTCTTAAGTAAGTAAACTACTTAAAATATTAATTTTAATAGAATAATCTCTTTAAGGAATAAGGTTGTTGCTAAGTTGGTGTGTAGGATAGCAGAAGACACAAGTGAAAGTCGCTCAGTTGTATCCAATTCTCTGGGACCCCATGGACTATACAGACCAGAATACTGGAGTGGGTAGCCTTTCCCCTCTCTAGGGGATCTTCCTAACCCAAGGATCAAACCCAGGTCTCCCACATTGCAGGCAATTCTTTACCAGTTGAGCCACCAGAGAAGTCCAAGAATACTGGAGTGTATTCAGCTGAGAATGCTGAAGGGATAGAAACCTATCCCTTCTCCAGTGGATTTTTCCAACCCAAAATGGGCTCTCTTACATTGCAGGTGGATTCTTTACCGCTGAGCTACCAGGGAAGCCCAGAAGACACAAAGCAACACTAATAAAATCCTCTGAGCAGGACTGCTAGAGGTTAGAGAAATGAACCCGGCGCCAAGAGTTAAGAAATGGCTTTGATATCTAATCAAAGTGATTCAGGGAGCCACTATAAGCTCTGAAATAAGAGAGAAATATGACAGCATTCTTGTACAGGAATATAGTACAAGCTTGGAGTCTATCTCAACATCTAACTTTCTTCACATAGTGGTTGAATTCTGGTGCTTGAACGGTGAGACTGTGTGATTTTTGAGGCATAAGTATATGGGATAATCTCATGGTTATAGCTTTGGACATATATTTTCTATGCCAGGATCAGAGAAGCATTTCTAGCAGGATCTCTGCTTCGGTTCTGATATTATTTTGTCTTAGTTTACTCTTACACTCTAGAGTGATGCCATCAAGAGCTTTCTACCAATAGAAGGCAGGAGATAGTAGATAAATAGGGAACGGCTACATTTAAGTTTCCTCCTTGAAGTCCTGTGAGACTTGACTTCATACTCTCCAACATACTAAAAGTG
This sequence comes from Aepyceros melampus, assembly GCA_006408695.1. Lineage (NCBI taxonomy): Eukaryota > Metazoa > Chordata > Mammalia > Artiodactyla > Bovidae > Aepyceros > Aepyceros melampus. The sequence continues at coordinate 90,316 of SJXQ01006207.1, forward strand.
AAACATTCAGTGGCCTAAAACTGGTTGACTAAATGGGTTGTGCTCAATTCTAAAATGGCCACAATGCATCTTTTCTTGAAATAATATTATCTTAAATTCTTATCTCAACATTTAATATTAGGACAGAGACTTTCAATTCTAGTTAGAATAAACACACTTCATTCTCCTTCTCTGAATGAAGCTATAAAACCGAAACAGAATGCGTGTCACATCTATTTTAAGGCTCTGAAAAGTTAGTACCAGGAATGTTGGAGAATACCAAATTAGAAGTACCATCAAACCAACAGTGAATTTACCTTATTTTCCCCAATGGTAACTACAAGTCTGAACTCAGCATAGTTGGAAACATGAATTGGACACTGGTGTAGACAGGGAAGAAGCTAAAAGAAGCTTTACAATGAAGCTCTCCAGTTCTGGTACAAAAAGCAGAAAAGCAGACTCAATTCTCAAAAAGGATGAGGAAATTTTCCCGTATTTTTATTTTTCCTCTTGTCCCCATCATCTGGAACTTAACTGGTAGTGGAGGAATGAGATGGCGGAGGAGTAGGTAGACATGGAATATATCTCTCATCATGGATACATCAGGAATACACCTTCAGACACAGAAGTGTATGCAGAATGCCGGCTGAGAGATGACAGGAGTCCTTGACCAGCAGAAAAGAATATATAGACCCATGCAAAACTCGGTAGGATGAAGGAACTATGGGGGAAAACGGGAGTGTTAGTAGGACTGGACCTGCCTTCGGTGGGTGGGGGAACTGAAGCAGGGGTCCAATCCCCAAGTTGGGGCAATTGTCTGAGTCAGAGGAGAAACAAGGCTGAGAGGGAAACAGCTGATCTGTGGCAGCCTAAATGGAAAGAGAATCAGACAGTCCTTGCCGCAGCCATACATACCTCAGACAGGGACACACGTCCCTAGAAGGTGCAACAGCTGGAAGCTGGAGTTTAGGGATTGTGGAGCAATCCCAGAACAAAGGCTGCTGTTGATTGCAGAGAGATGGATCGAGGGGATGTGAGGGAGGAGACTGGTAGGAAATGCCTGTGGAGGAAAGCCGGGCAGCCATGGAAGCAAGGCAGTACTGCTGAGTCACATATGGAGTCACATATGCTAATGGTGGAGCCATTACCATAGCCTCTTCCCCCACACACACCAGCATTGGCAGCTGAACAGTAGAGAGGCTGGCCCACCAAACACCCCATGCACTGAACTACAGAGTAGAACCCCACCATGGGTGCTCCTTTAAGTGACTGATATGCTGATCTACAGAGTAGGACCCCAGCCAGGGGGGCCCCTCTATGTGCATGATGCACCAAACAACAGAGAAGGACCCCAGGCAAGGAAGCCCTCCACGTCCCAGAATGGGCAGAGCTACAGAGAAAGCCTAGCCAAAGAGGCTTTCTGATCACCAGCAACAAGAGGCTAGATAAAAGACTCTGAGAGGGCCATAACTCCTGTGGTGAAGGCAGTCTGCATTCCAGCACACTTGGTGCCACCAGGGTCCCCGCTAGCCAAGCAGCTGCACTTCCTTCATGCTCAACTCTCACAGGGGCAGAGCTGCCACACGTAAAAAAAGTTTTGTGCCTATGCACGCAGGGTCACTTCAGTAGTGTCCAACTCTGCAGCCCTGTGTGGACTGTGGCCTGCCAGGCTTCTCTGTCAGGGAAGGGGTTTCCCCAGGCAAGAATACTGGAGTGTGTTGGCCAATACTAGCTGCCATTCCCTTCTAGAGCACTGTATTTCCTGCTGCCCTAGCCTCCAACTCCCCTGAGTACCTGGTGCTGCCAGAACCCCTGTGACTTAAGCAGCTGCACACCCTCCAAACCTGGCCCTCACAGGGACAAACCAAAGTCCTCCAGGGCAGCCTCAGGAGCAAACCCCTCTGGACGACCCATATCCAGAGGTAGAAATAAAATCACAATTGAAACTCAGGGGCAGTGTGATTAAGGAAGTGAAGTGAAGTGACGTTGCTCAGTTGTGTCCAACTCTTTGCAACCCCATGGACTGTAGCCTACCAGACTCCTCTGTCCTTCGGATTTTCCAGGCAAGAGTACTGGAGTGGGTTGCCATTTCCTTCTCCAGGGGATCTTCCCAACCCAGGGATCAAACCCAGGTCGCCTGGATTGCAGGCAGATGCTTTACCATCTGGCCACCAAGGAAGAAGACCCAAAATCCTCCCACCATATCACAATTGAAACTCAGGGCAGTGTGATTAAGGAAGTGAAGTGAAGTGACGTTGCTCAGTTGTGTCCAACTCTTTGCAACCCCATGGACTGTAGCCTACCAGACTCCTCTGTCCTTCGGATTTTCCAGGCAAGAGTACTGGAGTGGGTTGCCATTTCCTTCTCCAGGGGATCTTCCCAACCCAGGGATCAAACCCAGGTCTCCTGGATTGCAGGCAGATGCTTTACCATCTGGCCACCAAGGAAGAAGACCCAAAATCCTCCCACCAACTATACAAGCTGCAGATTAAATCCATATGATCAACTAGGCAGATTCTCTGTCTGTGGAATATATGAAAAGTCAGTGAGAGCTCCCACAAAGAAAAGACACCAGTTCTGATAGCTGTGGACATTAGAGGCAAGAACACAGAGGAGAAGGAGCAGGTCCTGAGACCAGCACAGTGGTAGAGGGCATCCCAGCGAGGTAAAGCAGACTGTGACTCCCAGGGACAGAAAGGACTCTGACAGCAGTGACTCAAGAAAAATATTTATTATTCTTGTTCTGACTTGCTCTGTAGATTCTTTTGGATCTTTTTCTTCTTTTTTTCCTTTTATCCCCTCTTAGTTGCAGTTGTCGATTTTATTGGCACTATGAAATCTAACTAAACTTTTGAGCATTATTTTTCTTTTTTTCTCTCAGTCATGTTTTTTACTGTTGTTATAATCCCCTGCCTCTATGTTTGGCTTTTACAGTTCTGGGGAATTTTGTTTTCTCTTTTTTTAATTTTAATTTTTTAAACATATTATTATTTTTTCTACATTTATTTCTTTGTTTGCTTTTCCTACTGTTCTTTCCCCCTTGCAGTTAATCTTTAATATATTTAAATCTTCTTTATTTACCTCTGTTTTACTTTTTGTACCTATTTTTTTCTTTTCTTTAGTCTCAATATATTTGCTAGTTTTATTTTCATTGCTTTATACCCCAATTGGCACCTTCCCTTAGTTTTGTTTTCCAGTTTGTGCATTAGTTAGTTTTGTTCTGGTAGACATAATTTTTGGTTCCATTGTATGCCAGTTCAATCTATTGTACTATATTTTTGTTGGATTGTTTCAATTTTTCTTATGTGTGTATATATATAAGTGTATATTCAGTCACAATTTTTCTTGTTGTTATAAACTTCTACCTCTAGGTTGGGCTTTTGCAGTTCTGTGGAATTTCCTTTTTTTCTTCTTCTTCTTCTTTCATTTTTAAAAAAATCTTTTCTCTTTTGTATAATTTTAACTTCTAATTTTTTTGAATCTATTATATTTTTTCTACATTTATTCCTTTGTTTGCCTTTCCTACTGCTCCTTTTCCCTTGTAGTTAATCCAATATATATAAATCTTCTTCATCTACCTGTATTTAACTTTACATATCTATTTTTATTTCTTTTCTTTTCTTTCCTTTTCTCTCAAAAAATTTCTTAGTTTTGTTTTCATTGCTTTATTCATTGATTTATTTATTTACATGCTTTAGTTTTGTTCTTAACTGGTAAATATAATTTTTGATTTCCTTTGTTTTCCAGGTCAAATATTGTACTTTATTTTTACTGGACTGTTTGGACTTTGCTCATGTGTGTATGTGTATATGTGTATGTTCCATTATTTTAACTATTATTTGCCTGATTTTGTAACTGCTGTTTGTCTGGACTACATCTTTGGTTTCTCATTTTCAGATATTTGTTTTAATCTCACTTAATGCCATAACAAACCACTTGTGGAATCTTTATTCCAGACCAGAGATCAAGCCCTGAGCCTTTGGAGTGGGAGGACTGATCCAAGACCCTAGACTACCTGAGAACTAACCCTACGGAGTATCAAATAGTGAGAACTCACACAAAGGAAACCACAAGAATACAAGACCAGCATCACCCAACCACCAGTAGCAACCTGTGCAAGACACTTCATCCAAACAACAAACAAAATGAAACTACAAACCCAATCATCAGTGGACAGGATTACTACCTCACTCAACCTTGCCCATCAGAGGAAAAACAAACAAACAAACAAAAACTCAGCACAAATCTCACCCCATAAGAAACTTACCAAACCACTGGAACAACCTTAGAAGCCAGAAATCAAAAGGAAGAAAGAGCTCAACCTTGAAGCCTGGAAAAAGGAGACCTCAAAAACAATAATTTAAAAAATAATAATAATGATGAAAAGGCAGAGAAATACTACACAAATGAAGGAACAAACTAAAGACAGAGAAGTCCAAATAAATGAAGAGGAAACAGACAAATTACCTGAAAAAGAATTCAGAATTATGATAGCAGAGATGATTAACAATCTTGAAGAAAAATGGAGAAAATGCAAGAATCAATTAACAAAGACCTAGAAGAAATAAAGAATAAACATGCAGAGATAAATAACACAATTACTGAAATTAAAAATACTCTGGAAGGAATCAATAGCAGATATCTGAAGTAGAAGAACGAATCAGTGAGCTGGAAGATAAAATGGTGCAGGTAACTTCTGAAGAGCAGAATAAAGTAAAGAGAATGAAAAGAACTGAGGACTGTCTCAGAGACCTCAGGGACAATATCAGACACACCAACATTTGAATTATAGGGGTCCCAGAAGAAGAGAAAAAGAAAGGGTATGAGAAAATTTTTGAAGAGATTATAGTTGAAAATTTCCCCAACATGGAAAAAGAAATAGCCAGTCAAGTACAAGAGTCCCATACAGGATGAACCCAAGGAGAAACACACCAAGGCACATACTAATCAAGATAAAAAAGACAAAACACAAAGAAAGAATAGTAAAAGCAGCAAGGGAGAAGCAACAAGTGACGTACAATGGACACCCAATACACTTAACATCTGATCTTTAAGAAGAAATTCTGCAGGCCCGAAGGGAATGGCATGATATATTTAAAGTACTGAAAGGGAAACATCTACAACCAAGATTACTGTACCTGGCAAGAATCTCATTCAAAATTGATGGAGAAATAAAAACCTTTTCAGACAAGCAAGAGCTGAGAAATTCAGTACCACCAAACCAAATTTACAACAAATGTTAAATGGATTTATATAGTCAAGAAATGGAACGGAAGAAGTGATCTACAAAATCAACCACAAAAATTAGAAAACAGCAATAGGAACACACATATATATATACACACATATAATGTATATATATATATATATACACACACACACATATACATATATATGTATATATATATATATACATATATATTATATACATATAAATATATATATGTATATGTATATATATATCAACAATTACTTTAAATGTAAATGGATTAAATGCTCCAACCAAAAGAAACAGACTGGATGAATGGATATAAAAACAAGACCCATTTATATGCTGTCTATATGCAACCAGTAATACATGAAATGTGAACTACCAGATGTTCAAGCTGGTTTTAGAAAAGGCAGAGGAACCAGAGATCAAATTGCCAACATCTGCTGGATCATCAAAAAAGCAAGAGAGTTCCAGAAAAACATCTATTTCTGCTTTATTGACTATGCCAAAGCCTTTGACTGTGTGGATCACAATAAACTGTGGAAAATTCTGAGAGAGATGGGAATACCAGACCACCTGACCTGCCTCTTGAGAAATCTGTATGCAGGTCAGGAAGCAACAGTTAGAACTGGACATGGAATAACAGACTGGTTCCAAATAGGAAAAGGAGTACATCAAGGCTGTATATTGTCACCCTGCTTATTTAACTTATCTACAGAGTACATCCTGAGAAACGCTGGGCTGGAATAAACACAAGCTGGAATCAAGATTGCTAGGAGAAATATCAATAACCTCAGATATGCAGATATATCACTCTTATGGCAGAGAGTGAAGAGGAACTAAACAGCTGCTTGATGAAAGTGAAAGAGGAGAGTGAAAAATTGGGTTAAAGCTCAACATTCAGAAAACTAAGATCATGGCAGCTGGTCTCATCACTTCATGGGAAATAGATGAGGAAACAGTGTCAGACTTTATTTTGGGGGGCTCCCAAATCACTGCAGATGGTGATTGCAGCCATGAAATTAAAAGATACTCCTTGGAAGGAAAATTATGACCAACCTAAATAGTATATTCAGTATATTCAAAAGCAAAGACATTACTTTGCCAACAAAAGTCCATCCAGTGAAGGCTATGGTTTTTCCAGTGATCATGTATGGATCTGAGATTTGGACTGTGAAGAAAGCTGAGTGCCGAAGAATTGATTCTTTTGAACAATGATGTTGGAGAAGACTCTTGAGAGTCCCTTGGACTGCAAGGAGATCCAACCAGTCCATTCTAAAGGAGATCAGTCCTTGGTCTTCATTGGAAGGACTGATGCTGAAGCTGAAATTTCAATACTTTGGCCACCTCATGTGGAGAGTTGACTCATTGGAAAAGACTCTGATGCTGGGAGAGATTGGGGGCAGGAGGAGAAGGGGATGACAGAGGATAACATGGCTGGATGGCATCACTGACTCAATGGACATGAGTTTTAGTAATCTCCAGGAGTTGCTGATGGAAAGGTAGACCTGGTATGCTGCAGTCCATGGAGACTCAAAGAGTCAGACACGACTGAGTGACTGAACTGAACTGATAGGCAACCCACTTCAGACCTCAAGACACATATAATCTGAAATTGAGAGGATGGAAAAAATATATTTCATGCACATGGGAAGCGAAACAAAGCTGGAGTAGCAATCCTTATATCAGACAAAATAGACCTTAAAATAAAGAAGATTACGAGATGAGGAGGGACATTACATAGTGATCTACGGATCAATCCAAGAAGAAGACATAACAATTGTAAATAACTATGCACCCAACATAGGAGCACCTCAATACATGAGACAACACTAACAGACATAAAAGGAGAAATTGACAGCAGCACAATAATAATAGAAGATTTTTAACACCCCACTCACACCAATGGACAAATCATCAAAACAGAAAACTAATAAGGAAATACAAGTCTTCAATGATACATTAGATGAGATGGATCTCCTTAATATATTCCGGACATTCCATCCAAATGCACCTTCTTCTCAAGTGCAATGGAACATTCTCCTAGATAGACCACATCTTGGGTCACAAATGAAATCTCAGTAAATTTAAGAAAACTGAAATCGTATCAAGCATCTTCTTCAAACACAACACCATGAGACTAGACATCAATAACAAGAAAAAAAAAACTAAGAAACACAAACACATGGAGACTAAACAACACGTTTCTAAATAACCAACAAGTTACTGAAGAAATCAAAAGGAAAATAAAAAAAAATTCTACAAACAAATGTCAATGAAAACACTACAACTCAAAACCTATGGGAGGTAGCAAAAGCAGTCCTAAACTTCCCTAAGTTTAGAGCAATACAATCCTACCTCAAGAAACAAGAAAAACATCAAATAGCCAGTCTAACTTTACACCTAAAACAACTGGGAAAAAAAGAAAAAAAAATTAATTGAAAGAAAGAAATCATAAAATTCCAAGCAGAAATAAATGAAAAAGAAAGAAACAATAATAAAGATTAATAAAACTAAAAGCTGGTGCTTTGAGAAGATCAGCAAAATTGACAAACCTTTAGCCAGGCTCATCAAGAAAAAAAGAGAGAAGACTCAAATCAGCAAAATTAGAAATGAAAAACTTGAGGTTACAACAGACAATTCAGAAATACAAAGGATTATAAAAGACTATTGTGAACAACTATGTGGCAATAAAATGAAGAACCTGGAAGAAATGGACAGATTCTTAGAAAAGTTCAATCTTCCAAGACTGAACCAGGAAGAAAGAGAAATTATGAACAACTCAGTTACAAGCACTGAAATTGAAGCTGTGATCAAAAATCTCCCAAAAAAAAAAAACAAAAGCCCGGGACAGATGGCTTCACAGGAGAATTCTAGCAAACATTTAGAGAAAAGCTAATGCCTATCTTTCTAAAACTCTTTCAAAAAATCGCAGAGTAAGCAACATTTCCAAATGCATTCTATGAGGCCACCATTAACCTGATACCAAAGCCAGACAAAGACAACACAATAAAGAAAACTACAGGCCAATATCACTGTTAAACATAGATGCAAAAATTCTCAACAAAATTTTAGCAAACAGAATTCAGCAACACATCAAAAAGTTCATACACCATGATCAATTCAGTTCAGTTGCTCAGTCGTGTCTGACTCTTTGTGACCCCATGAATCACAACATGGCAGGCCTCCCTGTCCATCAACAACTCCCGGAGTTCACTCAGATCCACGTCCATTGATGCCATCCTGCCATCTCATCCTCTGTCGTCCCCTTCTCCTCCTGCCCTCAATCCCTCCCAGTATCAGAGTCTTTTCCAAAGAGTCAACCCTTTGCATGAAGTGGCCAAATATTGGAGTTTCAGCTTTAATATCATTCCTTCCAAAGAAATCCCAGGGTTGATCTCCTTCAGAATGGACTGGTTGGATCTCCTTGCAGTCCAAAGGACTCTCAACAGTCTTCTCCAACACCACAGTTCAAAAGCATCAATTTTTCAGCACTCAGCCTTCTTTACAGTCCAACTCTCACATCCATACATGACCACAGGAAAAACTATAGCCTTGACTAGATGGATCTTTGTTGGCAAAGTAACGTCTCTGCTTTTGAATATCTATCTAGGTTGGTCATAACTTTTCTTCCAAGGAGTAAGTGTCTTTTAATTTCATGGCTGCAGTCACCATCTGCAGTGAATTTGGAGCCCCCCAAAATAAAGTCTGACAGTGTTTCCACTGTTTCTCCATCTATTTTCCCTGAAGATGCCATGATTTTACTTTTCTGAATGTTGAGCTTTAAGCCAACTTTTTCACTCTCCACTTTCACTTTCATCAAGAGGCTTTTTAGTTCCTCTTCACTTTCTGCCATAAGCATGGTGTCATCTGCATATCTGAGGTTATTGATATTTCTCCTGGCAATCTTGATTCTAGTTTGTGTTTCTTCCAGTCCAGCATTTATCAGCTAGAGCCTTAAGTTAATTTTTTCCTTCAGCAACACATCAAAAAGTTCATACACCATGATCAATTCAGTTCAGTTGCTCAGTCGTGTCTGACTCTTTGTGACCCCATGAATCACAACATGGCAGGCCTCCCTGTCCATCAACAACTCCCGGAGTTCACTCAGATCCACGTCCATTGATGCCATCCTGCCATCTCATCCTCTGTCGTCCCCTTCTCCTCCTGCCCTCAATCCCTCCCAGTATCAGAGTCTTTTCCAAAGAGTCAACCCTTTGCATGAAGTGGCCAAATATTGGAGTTTCAGCTTTAATATCATTCCTTCCAAAGAAATCCCAGGGTTGATCTCCTTAGAATGGACTGGTTGGATCTCCTTGCAGTCCAAAGGACTCTCAACAGTCTTCTCCAACACCACAGTTCAAAAGCATCAATTTTTCAGCACTCAGCCTTCTTTACAGTCCAACTCTCACATCCATACATGACCACAGGAAAAACTATAGCCTTGACTAGATGGATCTTTGTTGGCAAAGTAACGTCTCTGCTTTTGAATATCTATCTAGGTTGGTCATAACTTTTCTTCCAAGGAGTAAGTGTCTTTTAATTTCATGGCTGCAGTCACCATCTGCAGTGAATTTGGAGCCCCCCAAAATAAAGTCTGACAGTGTTTCCACTGTTTCTCCATCTATTTTCCCTGAAGATGCCATGATTTTACTTTTCTGAATGTTGAGCTTTAAGCCAACTTTTTCACTCTCCACTTTCACTTTCATCAAGAGGCTTTTTAGTTCCTCTTCACTTTCTGCCATAAGCATGGTGTCATCTGCATATCTGAGGTTATTGATATTTCTCCTGGCAATCTTGATTCTAGTTTGTGTTTCTTCCAGTCCAGCATTTATCAGCTAGAGCCTTAAGTTAATTTTTTCCAGAAAAACGTGGTCACAGATGGCCCCCTGTTAATGTCAGAAGAGTTGGTGAAAGGCATAAAATAGTAAGACAGACAGATTCTGGTTTTGGGGTAGATGCTTGAGCAGACCCAGGGGGTCCCTCGAGTCCTGATTCACCTTGCTCATCAGGTCTCTCCACATGACCTTGTCATGGGTGGGATCAGCCCAGGGAGTCCTTCGAGTCCTGAAGCCTTGTCAAGTTGGGTTTATTTCAGGGATGCAAGTATTTTGCCACATACAGAAATCAATCAATGTAATACACTATATTAACATATTGAAAGATAAAAACCATATAATAATCTCAATAGATGCATTAAAACCCTTTGAAAAAATTCAGCAACCACTTATGATTAAAACTCTTCAAAATATGGGCATAGAAGGATCTGACCTCAAAATAGTAAAGGCCATATATGATAAGCCTACAGCAAACATTTTTTCAGTGGTGAAAAACTGAAAACATTCCCTCTAAGATCAGGAACAAGACAAGGGTATCCACTTTCTCCACTATAATTCAACATAGTTCTGGAAGTCCTAGCTACAGCAATCAGAGAAGAAAAAGAAATAAAAGGAATCCAGATTGGAAATGAATTAAAGCTCTCACTGTTTGCAGATGGCATGATACTGTACATAAACCTTAAAGATAGTATCAGCAAATTACTGGAGCTAATCAGTGAAATTAGCAAAGTTGCAGGATACAAAATCAATACACTGAAATCAGTGGCATTTCTATATACTAACAATGAAAATTCAGAAAGAGAAATTAAGGAACCAATCCCATTCACCATTGCAACAAAAAGAAATAAATATCTTGGGGAAAACTTACCTAATGAGACAAAAGAACTATACACAGAAAATTATAAGACACTGATGAAAGAAATCGAAGATGACACAAACATATGGAGAGTTATTCCATGTTCCTGAGTTGGAAGATCAATATTGTGAAAATGACTATATTACCAAATGCAATCTATAGATTCAACATGATTCCTATAAATTTACCAATGGCATTTTTCAGAGAACTAGGACAAAACATTTCACAATTCATATGGAAACACAAAAGACCCTGAATAGCCAAAATAGTCTTGAGAAAGTAGAATAATGCTGGAGGAATCAACCTTCCTGATTTCAAACTATACTACAAGGCTATAGTCATCAAGACAGTATGGTACTGGAACAGAAACAAAAATATAGGCCAATGGAACAAGATAGAAAGCCCAGAAATAAACCCATGCACCTATGGATACCTTATTTTTGACAAAGAAGGCAAGAATATACAATGGGGCAAAGACAGCCTCTTCAATAAATGGTGCTGAAAAACTAGACAGCTACATGTAGAAGAATGAAATTAGAACACTTCCTAACACCATATACAAAGATAAACTCAAAATAGATTAAAGACCTAAATGTAAGATGAGAAACTATAAAACTCTTAGAGGAAACCATAGGCAGAACACTGATTACATAAATCAAAGCAAGATCCTCTATGACCCACCTCCTAGAGTAATGGAAATAAAAACAAATTAAGCAAGTGGAACCTGATTAAACTTAAAAGCTTTTGCAAAGCAAAGGAAAATATAAGCAAAGTGAAAAGACAACACTCACAATGGGAGAAAATAATAGCAAATTAAACAACTGAACAAAGGATTAATTTCCAAAATATACAAGCAGCTCATACCACTCAATAACGAAAAAAACAAACAATCCAATCAAAAAGTGGGAAAAAGACCTAAACAGACATTTCTCCAAAGAAGACATGCAGCTGGCTAACAAACACATGAAAAGATGCTCAACATCACTATCAGAGAAATGCAAATCAAAACTACAATGGTATATCACCTCACACCAGTCAGAATGGCCATCATCACGAAGTCTACAAACAATAAATGCTGGAGAGTGTGTGGAGAAAGGGGAACACTCTTGCACTGTTGGTGGGAATGTAAACTAATACTACCACTATGGAAGATGGTATGTAGATTCCTTAAGAAACTAGGAATAAAACCACCAAATGACCCAGCAATCCCACTCCTTGGCATATACACTGAGGAAATCAGGGTTGGACAAGATACATGTATCCCACTCTTCACTGCAGCACTATTTACAATAGCTAGAACATGAAGCAATGTAGATGTCCATCGACAGTTGAATGGATAAAGAAGTTGTGCCATATTTATGTTCAGCCATAAAATCGAGCACATTTGAGTCCGTTCTGATGACGTGGATGAACCTAGAACCTATTATATAGAATGAAGTGAGTCAGAAGGAGAAAGATAAATATCATATTCTAAAACACATATATGGAATCTAGAAAAATGGTTCTAGGGGAGCAATGGAAAAACAGACATAGTGAATAGACTTATGGACATGGGGAGAGGGGAGAAGAGAGTGAGCTGCACAGAAAGAGTAACATGGAAACTTACATTACTATATGAAAATAGATAGCCAACGGGAATTGGCTGTCTGGCTCAGGAAACTCAAACGGGACTCTGTATCAGCCTAGATGGGTGAGATGGGAGCGAGACAGGATGGAGGTTCAAAAGGGAGGGGATATATGTATACATATGGGTGATTCATGTTGAGGTTTGGCAGAAAACAACATAATTTTGTAAAGCAATTATCCTTCAATAAAGAAAATATTTTTTTTTTAAGTGGTGGCAATGACAGTGGTGTATATGGAGGTTTGTAGTAACCTAAAACTCTGATGGCAAAGAACCTTCCTCTAATATTTGAGGAATGTGAATGGGGAGATCTTCCTCTCTTTTTTTGGTTTTTGTCTGTCATTTTCAAGAAATGAGCATAGTCCTGAAAAGTGCAGAGTGGAGTAAATGATGTACTACACTTCTAGTGACAGGATGAAAAAGTGAAGTCTACTACAAGGGACTGTGGAAAGGATGGAGCCTAGGAAAGGGGAGCTCACGGGGAGAGTAATCCAGAAAGCTCTTTATGAATGTGGCTTACCCCTGAACTTTACACTTCTGGATCTGATGCTATTCAGGATACCAAAAACTTTGAAAAATGAACATATAAACCACTGCCAAAGTTCCAGATTGGCCAGTGGGTGACACATACCAAAGACAAATCCAAATAAAACTAAAAAATCTTTAAGAACAGAACTTATACTGAAACTACCATCTACAGAAACTGGGTAGAACTTGTAGCTTTAACTGAACTAGGTCAATAGCCTGACAAAAAAAAAAAAATGTTGACATTTTATGTAGGATTAAATAATACCCAAATTCTAATAGCATATCCAATGTACAATCAAACATACATGAAATATAAAGAGCAAGAAAATCTCAACTTTCTTGAGAAAAATCAGTCAATAGCAACACAGGGATGACACAGATGTTCAAATAATATAAGATGCTTTACATTACCCATTATAAGCATACTCCAAGAAGTAAGGATGAATCTTTAAGCAAATGGGAAGATAAAGTCTCAGCAAAGAAATAAAGGGAAATTTAGACCTGAAAAATACAGTAACATAGAAAACACCCATTTGTGAGCTCAATAGCAGATGGATATGACAGAGAAAAGAATCACTGAATTTTGAAAATACATCAGTAGAAAGTATTAAATCTAAAAAACAAACATAAAAAATGATTAAAAGGCACAGTCTTAGGAAGCCCAGATTTTGGGACTTTACAAAAAGTATAATATTTGCATTACTGAAATCTGATGAAGAAACAAGATAGAATATAAGGCAAAAAAAATTGATGAAATAATGTTTCAAAACTTCCTAAATAGAGGAAAAGATATAAAGCTATAGATTCCAGAATCTTAGTGCACCCCAATAGGATAAAAACAAATCCTCAATCATGTACATCATAATTATTTAAGGCTAAGAAAAAAATCTTGAATGCAGTCAAAAAATTAACAGAATAATGATAGGCAAATAAGGATTCAAATGCCTTCAGAGTTCACATCAGAAATACTGATAATCAGAAGGTAGTCAAACAGTGTTTTTAAACTGGTGAAAAAGATGAACTATCAACCTAGAATTCTATATACATCAAAAGTATCCTTCAGAAATGAATGAGACGTACAGGAAAACTAAAGTTTTGTTGTCCTATGATCTGCTCGAAAAGACTTGCTAAATAATATATAAGGAGAGATAAGAAAGCCTTCCTCAGTGATCAATGCAAAGAAATAGAGGAAAACAACAGAATGAGAAAGACTAGAGATCTCTTCAAGAAAATTAGAGATACCAAGGGAATATTTCATGCAAAGATGGACTCAATAAAGGACAGAAATGGTAGGGACCTAACAGAAGCAGAAGATATTAAGAAGAGGTGGCGAGAATACACAGAAGAACTGTACAAAAAAGATCCTCATGACCCAGATAATCATGATGGTGTGATCACTCACACTCACATCCTGGAATGTGAAGTCAAGTGGGCCTTACGAAGCATCACTATGAACAAAGCTAGTAGAGGTGATGTAATTCCAGTTGAGCTATTTTACTTCCTGAAAGATGATGCTGTGAAAGTGCTGCACTCAACATGTCAGCAAATTTGGAAAACTAGCAGTGGCCACAGGACTGGAAAAGGTCAGTTTTTATTCCAATCCCAAAGAAAGGCAATGCCAAAAACTGTTCAAAGTACCACACAATTGCACTCATCTCACACACTAGTAAAGTAATGCTCAAAATTCTCCAAGCCAGGCTTCAGTAATATGTGATCCAGATATTCAAGCTGATTTTAATAAAGGCAGAGGAACCAGAGATCAAATTGCCAACATCCACTGGATCATGGAAAAAGCAAGAGAGTTCCAGAAAAACATCTATTTCTGCTTTATTGACTATGCCAAAGCCTTTGACTGTGTGGATCATAACAAACTGTGGAAAATTCTGAAGGAGATGGAACACCAGACCACCTGACCTACCTCTTGATAAACCTGTATGCAGGTCAGGAAGCAACAGTTAGAACTGGACATGGAACAACAGACTGATTCCAAATAGGAAAAGGAGTATGTCAAGGCTGTATACTGTCACCCTGCTTATTTAACTTATCTACAGAGTACATCCTGAGAAATGCTAGGCTGGAAGAAGCACAAGCTGGAATCAAGATTGACTGGGAGAAATATCAATAACCTCAGATATGCAGATGAAACCACCCTTATGGCAGAAAGTGAAGAGGAACTAAAAAGCCTCTTGATGAAAGTGAAAGAGGAGAGTGAAAAAGTTGGTTTAAAGCTCAACATTCAAAAAACGAAGATCATGGCATCCGGTCTCATCACTTTATGGGAAATGGATGGGGAAACAGTGTCAGACTTTATTTTGGGGGGGGCTCCAAAATTACTGCAGATGGTGATTGCAGCCATGAAATTAAAAGACACTTACTCCTTGGAAGAAAAGTTATGACCAACCTAGATAGTATATTCAAAAGCAGAGACGTTTCTTTGCCAACAAAGGTCCGCCTAGTCAAGGCTCTGGTTTTTCCAGTGGTCATGTATGGATGTGAGAGTTGGACTGTGAAGAAAGCTGAGCACCAAAGAATTGATGCTTTTGAACTATAGTGTTGGAGAAGACTCTTGAGAGTCCCTTGACTGCAAGGAAATCCAACCAGTCCTTCCTAAAGGAGATCAGTCCAGGGTGTTCATTGGAAGAATTGAGGCTGAAGTTCAAACTCCAATACTTTGGCCACCTCATGCAAAAAGCTGACTCATTGGAAAAGACCCTGATGCTGGGAGGGATTTGGGGCAGGAGAGAAGGGGAGGACAGAGGATGAGATGGCTGGATGGCATCACCGACTCGATTGACCTGGGTTTGGGTAGAGTCCGGCAGTTGATGATGGACAGGGAGGCCTGGCGTACTGCGGTTCATGGGGTCACAAAGTCAGACACGACTGAATGATTGAGCTGAAGCCCTAACGGATATGATACCTGAAAGGTATTTATAACATTTTAAAAATGATGAGGATAGATGGTATATATTGGGTCAAAGACTATTCTATTGAATTCTTTCAAATATGAGTACAAATTGAAAGCAAAAAAAAAAAAATTACAGTTTGAAGAGGCTTTTAATGTGTAGCTGTTGCTACTGCTAAGTCGCTTCAGTCATGTCCAACTCTGTGCAGCCCCATAAGCCCACCAAGCTCCCCCGTCCTGGGATTCTCCAGGCAAGAGTACTGGAATGGATTTTCATTTCCTTCTCAGTGCCTGAAAGTGAAAAGTGAAAGTGAAGTCGCTCAGTCGCAACCACATGGACTGAAGCCTACCAGGCTCCTCCGTCCATGGGATATTCCAGGCAAGAGTGCTGGCATGGGCTGCCATTGCCTTCTCCCACTAAGTGAAGTCAGACACACATATATTATGTGATGTCACTCTTATGTGGAATCTACTTTTAAAAATGATACAAATAAACTCATTTACAAAACAGAAACAGTCTTATAGAAAACTTGTGGTTACAAAAGTGGAAACGCTGCAGTGAGGGATAAATTGAATACATATGTGTGTATATATATATATAATGAACATATATACACTACTGTGTATAAGATAAATAACCAACAGGGACATTCTGTATAGCACAGGGAACTCTACTCAATATTCTGTGATAACTTATAAGGAAAAGAATTGAAAAAAGAATGAATATATGTACATTTTTAACAGAATCACTTTGCTGAAAATACAACACTGTAAATCAACTATATGCCAATAAAATATTTTTTTAAATACATGAAGCAAAAACTTCTAGAACTATAAGGAGAAATAAATACACAGAGTTGGAAACTTCAAGACTCCTCTGTCAGTAATTGATAGCAAGGATATAGAACTAAATGACACCATCAGTCCACTCAATCTAAGTTATATTTATAGAACACTCCATCCAACAATAGCGGATCATCTGCTTCAAATGCATTTGGACTGTTTACCAAGATAGACAATATCCTGTGTGATAAGCTAAATCTTAATAAAAGAATTTAAATCAAAGTATGTTCTCTGAACATAATGAAATTAAACTTGAGATCAATAACAAAGATAAAGGAAAACATCCAAATACTTGGAAATTAAACAACACACTACTAAATAATCTATGGATCAAAGCGATGTTTGTAGACAAATTAGAAAATATTTTGAACTGGACAAAGAGGAAATGTAACATAAAAATTTGTGAGATGCCACTAAAGTCGGCCTTAGAGGGAAATATACAGCATCAAATGCTTATGTTAGAAAGAAGAAAGGTTTCAAACCAGTAATATAAGCTTTCATTGAAAAGGCAAAAGTAAACCCAAAGCAAGAAGAAATAAGGCATTAATAAACATAAGGATGGAAATAATAACACAAGGACAGAAATAAATGAAATTGGAAACAAAATACAATAGACGATAGCAATGAACCAAAGTGATTCTTCGAAAAGATGAAAAAAAAAGAGAAACTTATAACAAGATTGACAAAGAAAAAAGAAAAGATATGAATTAATATTTAAATAAGGAGATAATAAAAATGTTCACCTCTCAGAGGTTTAGAGTTTGAAGCCTTCTTTTGGATTCCCAAGGAAACAAACATTGCCCTGAGATTCACGTATAATAGGCCCTTCCTGTTTCCAGTTAGATGTTCCCCAAGGACCCTGTGATCATAACCATGCAAGACTGGATTCAGAAGTCCCAGGACCTAAGGAAGAAAGCATAGGCCATTGAAGGTTAGGTGAGTTGTGCCTTGCATAATACAACAGCTGGAGAGGTGGTAAAATGGAACTGAAATCCCATACACAGTCACTCAACCTTGCAAGAACCATATACACCCAGAGAAAAGAAAGACTTCTCCCTAGTTTTCACATGGATGTTGCTAATCAATAAGCCAATGAGGAAATGCCTTTGTAAATGCTCTCTAAGGCACCACATGGGCCAGGGGAGGCTCTGCCAGCCACAGAGTCTCCTATCAAGGGACTAAATGTCAAGAAGAGGCATGGATTGGGCACAGCCTGTGCTGATGCTTGAAATTATCCTGCCAGACCCCACTGCATTGTCACAGGGGATATGATTTAATAAACTATGACAGAGTGTGCAACTGTGGATTACGAGTTGGGCGTCTTCCGAGTGTAAGCATGATCCCTGCTGCAGTAGGCACTGACTTAGACCTAACATGTCTGAAAAGTGCCCCTCAGAACTTAGAAGGCAATTTTCTAAGAAGATACCCAACTCTTAATCCACAGTTGCACACTCCTTCATAGTTTATGAAATCATATCACCTGTGGCAATGCAGTGGGGTCTGGCATAAGACAACTTCTAGCATCACTCACAGGCTGTGCCCAATCCATGCCTCCCCTTGACTCTTAGTCCCTTGATAGGGGACTCTGTGGCTGGCAGAGCCTCCCCTGGCCCCTGTGGTGCCACATAGTGAAAGCAAGAAGCACAGATGTGAACGAACAAGAATCTAGCTCCCTCTGGCACAGAAGAAAACTGGCAACCATGCTACCGCAGCTAGCTAACCTCTTGGAATTCTTGGACCATTTAAAAAGTGGAGTAGAAGTGTGAAGAGTCAATGTACTTTCTGAGAATAGATTTTTAAAAACTGACATATTTATACACAGACCTTACATGATCTGGCTTTCATTGTCTCTCTGAATGTGTGTCCTAGTACACCAATAATTGCTCACCCTACTTCAGCCAACTGGCCTCCTTGCTGTTCCTCAAACAAAAGGGACATAGTTCAAACTCGGGACCTTAGAACTTGTAGCTCCTTCTGCCAGGAAAGTTCTTTCCCCGAAATTTTCATGGCTTACCCTCTCATTTTCTTCTGAGCTTTCCTCAAATTAGTTTTTTCAGGGCAATTTTACTTGGTAACCCAATCTAAAAATTGAAGGGAAACCTTTCTTCTACGGCAAATGCTACTCATTCCCCATTCTAGACATGCCCTATCTTCCTTCCTTGATTTTTCTCTTTATACTTATCTCTTTACAGCACAACATGTATTTCATTTATATGTGCTTTTTTTTAATTGCATGCCTCCAACCACTAAAATACAAGCTTCTTGAGAGCAGTGATTTTTATATATTTTGTTCACTGTTGTATCCCAAAGTTTACAAAACACTTTCTACCAAATTAAAATTTAATATTCTAAATACATACTTTCCTATCAGAAACATTGCTGGCTGTAAAGTTTGTGGCCATGAAGTGCTAGATTAACAAAATCTAAAATACTATAAAGCTAAGACTGATAATGGTCAAACCAGTATACTGTTGACACCACTCATTGTTCATAACCCAGAGCCTTGCAGGACAGTGCAACCAATTGCTTCCTGTGCACTTGCGTGCACTGTGGTAGAAGTTCAAACACAACTGAACGTTGACAGTTTCTAAGGTATGGAGTGCAGAGAAATACCAGTGGGGCCAAGGGATCTAGTGGAGGGATGACCATCTTGGTGTTATGAAACTAGGATAAAAATGCTATTACTGATAGCTAACATCTGCTGAGTATCTGCCATTCTTCAAGCACACTTCAAAACCCTTACCTATATTAGTACAGAATTGTCCCATGAGGTAGGTATCAGTTCAGTTCAGTCGCTCAGTCGTGTCCGACTCTTTGTGACCATATGAATTGCAGCACGCCAGTCCTCCCTGTCCATCACCAACTCCTGGAGTTCACTCAGACTCACGTCCATTGAGTCTGTAATGCCATCCAGCCATCTCATTCTTCCTGACCTTCAACGTGGGATAGGTCTTCTAGGCCCTCCTTTGCCGTGCAGCCACAACTCCTCAGATGGGTTGCTCCTCCCAGGCGCCGCCTCTGGCCTGGGGTGCACCTCTGGCCTCGGTTGCGAGGTGGCTCCCCCCGGCCGCCGCCCCTGCACAGGCGGCTGCCACGAGGGGCACACTAAGGCGCAGGCAGCTGCCGCAAGCGGCGCACTAAGGCAGTGGTGGAACACGTGGTTCTTATTACACAAACAGTTCCCTGGACTTTTCTCTGTTTTCTTTGCCACTATCCTCATTTAATCTATCATCATTGTTTACAACTGGTCTCCCTGAGGCTACTGTTGTCTCCCTTCAACCCACAAAGCAGCTGGAGTGATTAAAAACAAACACATTGTCACAGACAGAGAAAACAAACTTATGGTTACCAAAAGGGAAACGGTGGGGCGAGGGTGGGGAGGCGTGGAGAAGGATAATTCAGGAATTTGGGATATGCACTACTCTGTATAAAACTTCCCAGGTGGTGCTAGTTGTGAAGAATCTGCCTGCAAATGCAGGAGATGCAAGAGACACAGGTTTGATTCCTGAAGTCAGGAAGATCCCCTGGAGAAGGAAATGGCACCCCACTCCAGTATTTGTGACTGGAGTCAAGAACCCCATGGACAGAGGAGCCTGGCAAGCTATAGTCCATGGAGTCACAAAGAGTTGGACACGACTGAGCAACTGAGCACAGCACATGTCTAAAACAGATAACCAGCAAGGACCTACTGTATAGCACAGGGAACTCTAATATCTTTTAATAACCTCTGATGGAAAAGAATCTGAAATGCTGAATCACTTTGCTGTACACCCAATTATAAATCAACTATATTTTAATTTTTAAAAAGTTTATAAAAACACCACATTATACCAACCATTTCTGTCTTTAATGGTTTCTCACTGCACTAAGACTAAAGCTCAAGAACCTTCCGCTGCCTACAAGGCACTATGCGGTCTGGGCCCTGGCCTCCTCTTCAGCTTCACCTAAGCCCCACCCCCCTTGCTCATCTTGTCCTAGCCATGTTGGGTCTGTGAACCAGTTTAGAACAAGCTAAATTCTTTCCTTCTCCAGGACCTGGCACTAAGTGTTCTTATACTTGGAAAGTTCTTCTCTTGGATGTTCATATGACTCCTCATTCTCACCGGTCAGATCTCAGCTCCGTTGGTCATTCTTGCTCTAAGATAATTGTTTTTTCTAGTCTCTATCTCCTCACTCTGTTTATTTCCTTCATAGCATTATCACAATCTAAAATCTTATGCATTTATTGATATTTATTATAGATTTCTTTCATCAGAACCCAAGCTCAGCAAGTTCAGAAGCAATCTATCTTGTTTTATCCAAGTGTCTAGCTCACTGCCTGGCACATACCAAATAGTCAATAAATATTTGCTGAATAAAAGATGTGCTAAAACAACACATTTACATGCATTTGCACGTATAATATCACTCATACCATGCTTAGCTTTGCAGGTGGCTTGGCGGTAAAGACTCCACTTGCCAGTGCAGGAGACGTGGGCTCAATCCTCGGTCATGAAGATCCCCTAAAAAAGGAAATAGCAACCCACTCCAATATTCTTGGAAAATCCCATGGACAGAGGAGCCTGGTGGGTTACTGTCCAAAGAGTCACAGAAGAGTTAGACACAACTTAGTGAGTAAACAACGACATCAAATAAAGTGCTTATTATACCCCAGGCATTGTTCTAAGAATGTTCTACCTGTTAATTCATTCAGTTCTCACGTAACTCTGAATAGGTGTTATTATTATCTCCAGTTTACAGCAGAGTCAACAGGCTGATTACTGAAGTTCCCTAAGTTCACGCAGTGAGTTAGGTAAAGCTGGGATTGAAGCCTAGCAGACTTTCCCCAGAGTCTGTGCTTTTAACCCATATGCTATAAAACCTCTGAACAAAGAATAACATATTTAGCACATTTTTAGTTTTCTCGTGTGAAGACACTCTTAGCTGCCCACTCAATATCCACCACAACCTCCTGCACCCTTGACTCTTGCCAACAGAACCCCGCTTTAGTCCAGCAAGGCAGTGTGGCCAGCCCCAGCACTAAGCCAGTCCTGGTAACTCCACTCCATTTGCTCTGTGCTCATATACTCAGCCTCCTTTGCATATGGGGGTGGCATGTGATCTGGTTCTGCCCAGTGAGAGACCAGGAGAAGTCGACTGGGGGACATCTTCTTATAAAAGAGACTGGTGGGAGCTAAGAAATTACAAACACCTTTTCTCTTCTTGCTGTATATATGGATTTGTTTCCAGAGCTGCGGCAGCCGTTTTGGGGCCATGAAATGATGAACATGAGGATCAGAGGCCAACGAGATCAGGACAGCAGACTTAAAGCACAGTAAGTGCATGAGTCTGATGACACCGTGAAGCTGCTGGATGAAGCTGAGAATCACCTACTGCAGACGTGCAGTTATAAGAGGTAGTTAAATATCCGGAGGCAGCTGGGTTTTTTTAATCAACAGCTGTATTAAGGTATAATTTAATTTCAGCACCATAAAATTCACCCATGTTAGTATATTGTCACCCTGCTTATTTAACTTCTATGCAGAATACATCATGAGAAACGCTGGACTGGAAGAAACACAAGCTGGAATAAAGATTGCTGGGAGAAATATCAATAACCTCAGATATGCAGATGACACCACGCTTATGGCAGAAAGTGAAGAGGAACTAAAGAGCCTCTTGATGAAAGTGAAGGAGGAGAGTGAAAAAGTTGGCTTAAAGCTCAACATTCAGAAAACGAAGATCATGGCATCTGGTCCCATCACTTCATGGGAAATAGATGGGGAATCAGTGGAAACAGTGTCAGACTTTATTTTTCTGGGCTCCAAAATCACTGCAGATGGTGACTGCAGCCATGAAATTAAACGACGCTTACTCCTTGGAAGAAAAGTTATGACCAACCTAGATAGCATATTCAAAAGCAGAGACATTACTTTGCTGACTAAGGTCTGTCTAGTCAAGGCTCTGGTTTTTCCTGTGGTCATGTATGGATGTGAGAGTTGGACTGTGGAGAAGGCTGAGTGCCGAAGAATTGATGCTTTTGAACTGTGGTGTTGGAGAAGACTCTTGAGAATCCCTTGGACTGCAAGGAGATCCAACCAGTCCATTCTGAAGGAGATGGCCCTGGGATTTCTTTGGAAGGAATGATGCTGAAGCTGAAGCTCCAGTACTTTGGCCACCTCATGCGTTGAGAGTTGACTCATTGGAAAAGACTCTGATGCTGGGAGGGATTGGGGGCAGGAGGAGAAGGGGACTACCGAAGATGAGATGGCTGGATGGCATCACTGACTCCATGGGCGTGGGACTGGATGAACTCCGGGAGTTGGTGATGGACAGGGAGGCCTGGCGTGCTGAGATTCATGGGGTTGCAAAGAGTCGGACATGAGTGAGCGACTGAACTGAACTGAACTGAAGCATACTATTCTAGTTAATTTACAGAGTTATGCAACCACTACCACAATCCAGCTTTAGAACATTCCCATCACCCCCAGAAGATTGCTTGTGCCTGTCTACAGGCAATCTTCATTATTACCCACAGTTCTTGGCAATCACTAGTTTGTTTTTTGGTCTCTATAGACTTGCCTTTTCTGGACATTTCATAAAATGACATATGGATGTACCGATGGTAAAAAAAACCCACACCCAGGTGACAGTGAAATGAAGGAAAAAGGATGGCCACCAATACGGTGTAATAGACAGAGCCCTCAATATCAGGATGTTTTGTTCTGGCTCCAGCCCCTCTCCTAATCAAATGTGTGCCTTGGATAAGTTTAAAAATATCTCTGAGCTGCTTTTTCTCATCCATGAAATGAAGGGATTCCAGTGAATGGTTTTTGAACTCTCTTCCAGATCTTAGTTTCTAAACTATTTTCTTGAGAAATATAGTTGAATTATTTCAGATAAAGCTGTATCATTCAATAAAAACTGACCACTCTACTCTTCTATGAATGAGTTAATCATGGTAAGTTCTATGAGAGTTAATCATGGTAAGGTGGATAATTATGTAACTAGGAGAACTGAAGGTGTTATGAAACATCTATCAAGAGAGAGATCTGTGTTGGGCAGGAATGTAATTGTATGCAGGAGAGAATGAGTGAATTGTTACAAAAGAATCATGTTGGATAGGACCACTTGTTGGAGAAAGCATGAAGGATGCTTAGAACATGTTCTGTTCATGGTACATTTGAATGCCTAGATATGGACGTCTCTATTGTAAAAGGGACATCGTGGATTAGAGTGTTGTCTCTTGATTATAGATAAATAGGATCATGTTCTCTAGTACCCTTGCCTGGAAAATCCCATGGACAGAGGAGCCTGGTAGGCTGCAGTCCATGGGATTGCGAAGAGTCGGACACGACTGAGCGACTTCACTTTCACTTTTCACTCTCATGCATTGGAGAAGGAAATGGCACCCCACTCCAGTGTTCTTGCCTGGAGAATCCCAGGGACAGAAGAGCCTGGTAGGCTGCCAGCTCTGGGGTCGCACAGAGTTGGACACGCGACTTAGCAGCGGCAGCAGGATCATATTTATCTTTTAAAAAGTCTCTGTGTTACTGTTTTTAAAGAAGTGGTGGTAAGATTGTGGTTGTAGATAAAAAGCCTTCTTGGGTAATGAGACTATTCTGTATCATGATTGTAATAATGGTTACACGAATCTACACATGCATCAAAATTCATGGAAACATACACACCGCAGAAAGGCAATTGTGCTGTGAGTTCATTTAAAAAGTAAAATTCAAAAAGAGCCTTTACCTTTTAGAGATACATATTGAAGTATACAGTGTCTAGAATTTGCTTGAAAATAATGTGGGAAGGAGGGGAACGGTAGGCTACAGATAAAAGAAGATTGGCTGTGAGTTGATAATTTTTGAAACTAGGTGTATTGTGCTCTCCAGGGGTTCAATATGCTCTCTTCTCCCTTTCTGTGTCTCTTCAAAGATATTCATCATAAAAAGTAAAAATAAAAAGCATCGGTGAGCAAGAATAAATTTTCTTCCTGCTTGCATGTTTAAAAGAAGCTTATTTTGATTTCCTGACTGATGACTCTCTCTAAGGGAAGATGTAGTCTATACAGGTAAAGTAGTGTCAAAAATATATCATTTCTTTATATAATCTATGCTCATTTCATGATGTGAGAATGGATATTTTTATGTATATGATCCACTTGGCTGAATACATTTTAAAAATTACCTTTATATTAAATCAGAATTAATAACTGCCATTTATTGAGATTCTTGAGAGTCCCTTGGACAGCAAGGAGATCAAACCCATCAATCCTAAAGGAAATCAACCCTGAATACTCAGTGGAAGGACTGATGCTGAAGCTGAAGCTCCACTTTGGCCACCTGATGCGAAGAGCTAATTCATTGAAAACGACTCTGATGCTGGGAAAGATTGAAGGCAGGTGGAGAAGGGGATGACAGAAGATGAGATAGTTGGATGGTATCACTGGCTCCACGGACATGAGTTTGAGCAAATTCTGGGAGATAGTGAAGGACAGGAAAGCCTGGTGTGCTGTGGTCTATGCAGAGAGTTGGACACAACTTAGCGACTGAACAACATTTACTGAGCACCTGAACATCCCAGGTGGCACAGTGGTAAAGAATCCACCTGCCAATGCAGGAGCCATAAGAGATGTGAGTTTGATTCCTGAGTTGGGAAGATCCCCTGGAGAAGGAAATGGCAACCCATTCCAGTATTCTAGCCTGGGAAATCCCATGGATAGAAGAGCCATGGGGTCGTGAAGAGTCGGACATGACTGAGTGAGCACACTTGCATGCAAGCATTGAGTACCTGTCTATTAGTCATCAAAATGATTCTTCAAATAAAACACCTTGGGTTCTTACTCCTCCCCCAGAAGATACTGTCCCCACTTCATGAAGGAGAGAACCAAAGTCTAGCAGGACTTGGCTTCCTGTCTTGCAAGTGAAGTTGGGATGCAAATCCGCATCATCTTCGAGAGAATGTGCTGACTTCCTGGGCAGTCAGATTTCCCCACTGGATGCTGTTCCGAGCAGGATGCTTTGTGCAGGTTCTGTGTGTCCATCCTCCACTTCTGCCTGCTTCTGATCTAGCATCTCACACCTGGGACTTTCTTCAGAGAGTTTCAGGCTCCCAAGGGTTTGCTCTGCTGAAGCCCAGAGAGCCAGCAGTGCTCAGGGTTTACTACATCCCCATAAACTGGCCAAAGGCAGTGATTCTGTGCACTGGAGTACAAAAGTTCACCTTCCCTGCCTTGACGGAGACAAACTCCGAGGAATAATGAACATATCTGAGCTCCCCTGGGGATCGGGTGTGAGCAGAAGCATCATCTGAAATCAGGTCCTTGCTCAGCATCTTCCACATTCCTGGCCCGCTTTCCCCACTCCCTCACTGGCTTCTTCCAGAAGGGTTTCCCTAGTAAATCACTTGTTCATGAACTGTTGTGTCAAGGGTGGTTTTGTGTGAACCCAACCAAGGACAACTTGTTTTTCCTATTTAGATGCAGAGTTTTTTGCTAATAATTTCTTACCTAGGAAACATTTATGAGACTATGATGTGTTTTCATAGAGTTAAGTTCATAAAGTTAAGTTCTTTTGTTAGAGAAAAAGATAGTAAAACTATTATTTATTTATTTATTCAGCTGCTCTGGGTCTTAGTTGCTGCGTGTGGGATCTAATTTCCCGACGAGGGATAGAACCCAAGCCCCCTGCATTGGGAGTGGACAGTATTAGCCACTGGACTCCCAAGGAAGTTCCCATATATATTTCTGTATGCAGTTCCTGCAGTGATGGAAATAGACATGTCAAAGATAAAATATATTACCTGCTGTGAAGATCATGTGTGTGCCTGTGTGCTGAGTCACTTCAGTCATGCCAGACTCTATTTGACCCCATGGACTGTAGCCTGCCAGGCTCTTCTGTCCCTGGGATTCTCCAGGCAAGAATACTGGAGTGGGTTGCCACGCCCTCCTCCAGGGGTTCTTCCCTACCGAGGGATCAAACCCGTGTCTCTGATGTCTCCTGCGTTGGCAAGGGTGTTCTTAACCACTTGTGCCGTCTGCAAAGTCCTATGAAGATTGTTTTGACCCATAATGAGAGGCTAAAAATATGTGCTTTTTGTTGCCACAGCATCTACACAAGTGATCTAGCAGCTTCTGGACAATCATCCAAATACCATCTGCTGAACCAGCACAGCTTTAGCCCCTAAAGTTGGGGTGAGGGTTGGGAGAGGGCCTGTTAGTGTGGGTTGAAAGAAAAGACAGAATGGTTTGAGTAGACTCATCCTTGGGACTTCCCTAGTGGTCCAGTAGCTATGATGCCATATTCCCAATGCTGAGGGCCCAAGTTCAATCCCTGGTCAGGGAACTAGATCCCACATGCTACAGCTAAGAGTTTGCATGTCTCAACTAAAGAATCCATGTACCACAACTAATACCCAGTGCAGCCAAATATATGAATAAATATTTAAAACAAAACCAAAAACCTCATCCTCAAGACCTCCAAGCACAACAACAATGCTTTCCAGTAAGCTCCTTGTTAGAAAGCAGCAACTGCATTTATGGAGAATAGAGCTCAACTGAGTCCCATCTCCAATGAGCAAGGGCTTTCCATTGGTAAAAGAGTCTCCTGCTGTGGTGCGGTGCAGGAACAAACTGTGGCCATTAATAAGAAAGTGATTCCACATCTCAATTGTGTGAATCCATAGACTGGCTCCTTCAGACCTTTGAGGCTCTGTTTCTTATTCTGTACAATGAGACAATAATAATAAAGACCTCATATTGCTGTTGAGGGAATTGTATTAGGTCCATAAGCCCCCAGAACGTGATGAGACCTTAGTAAGTGATTCTTACATTAGCAGAGCTGCAAATGTTCTTCTTTGAATGTCTTTATTAAAGACACTGTGGTTGGAGAGACTGCAATGTATGCCTATGTATGCTAGGGGCAGAGAGCATCGGCATCCTTTTAGAAAGAAATGCAGCAAATCAAGCACCCCCCCAGACAAACTCCACCTGGGCTTCCACAGCAGTTTGTTCTTATCTATGTTACAGTGTTTGACGGTGGTATATTCTGATTTTTTGTTAATGTGTCTCTCCATTACCAGGAAGAGAGGTTTTGGAGGGGCAGGCATCGTTTGCATCACTGTGTCCCCAACATTTAGCAGATGAAGTGGTAGGTGCTCAGTAAATATTTGTTGTTCAATGAAAACAGAGCCTGATCCCAGTAACTGGGCTGTGGGTAGAATTATTCTACTCAAACCAAAGAAGAAAAGAATTTATACAAATACGTCCAATATAAGAAAAGAAGGAAGAAAGAGAGAAAGAAAGGAAGGAAAAAATGAAGGAAGGAAAGAAAGAAGGAAGGTGAGAGAAGGAAGGAAGGAAAGAAAGAGAAAGAAAATATGTGATTCCACAATAGGAGATTTTAAGCAATTTAAAGCATATCTAATCAATTCTGGAACAACAACAGACTAGTTCCAAATAGGAAAAGGAGTACGTCAAGGCTGTATATTGTCACCCTGCTTATTTAACTTCTATGCAGAGTACATCATGAGAAACACTGGGCTGGAAGAAACACAAGTTGGAATCAAGATTGCTGGGAGAAACATCAATCACCTCAGATATGCAGATGACACCACCCTTATGGTAGAAAGTGAAGAGGAGCTAAAAAGCCTCTTGATGAAAGTGAAAGAGGAGAGTGAAAAAGTTGGTTTAAAGCTCAACATTCAGAAAATGAAGATCATGGCATCTGGTCCCATCACTTCATGGGAAATAGATGGGGAAATAGCAGAAACAGTGTCAGATTTTATTTTCTTGGGCTCCAAAATCACTGCAGATGGTGACTGCAGCCATGAAATTAAACGACGCTTACTCCTTGGAAGAAAAGTTATGACCAACCTAGACAGTATATTCAAAAGCAGAGACATTACTTTGCCGACTAAGGTCCATCTAGTCAAAGCTATGGTTTTTCCTGTGGTCATGTATGGATGTGAGAGTTGGACTGTGAAGAAGGCTGAGCGCCGAAGAATTGATGCTTTTGAAGTGTGGTGTTGGAGAAGACTCTTGAGAGTCCTTCAGACTGCAAGGAGATCCAACCAGTCCATTCTGAAGGAGATCAACCCTGGGATTTCTTTGGAAGGAATGATACTAAAGCTACAACTCCAGTACTTTGGCCACCTCATGCGAAGAGTTGACTCATTGGAAAAGACCCTGATCCTGGGAGGGATTGAGGGCAGGAGGAGAAGGGGACGACCGAGGATGAGATGGCTGGATGCATCACGGACTCAATGGACATGAGTCTTGGTGAACTGCCAGAGTTGGTGATGGACAGGGAGGCCTGGCGTGCTGCGATTCATGGGGTCGCAAAGAGTCGGACATGACTGAGCGACTGAACTGAACTGAACTGAACTGAATCAATTCTGATATTATAATGTATTATATATCCATTAAAACTTAGAAAGTCTCTGTAACAACATGGAAAAAATGATGAATTACGGGGGTTTTTTCTTTTTTTTTTAGGGGCCATGTAGCATGAGGAGAAGGGATGACAGAGGGCAAGATGGTTGGATGGCATCACCAACTCAGTGGACATGAGTTTGAGCAAGCTCTAGGAGATGGTGAAGGACAGGGAAGCCTGGTGTGCGGCAGTCCATGGGGTCACAAAGAGTCAGACATGACTCAATGACTGAATGAGAAAATGTGGCTCATAGGATCTTAGTGACCTGACCAGGGATCAAACCCAGGCCACCTGCAGTGGAGGCAAGGAGTCTTAACCACTGGACTGCCAAGTAAGTCCCTAATTATGATGAATTGTTCAGTAAAAAGAAAAACATGCTTCTATCTTAGTGATGACATTAACTCTGTAAAAGTTACATAAATGCATACAGACAAGGACTGGAAGGGAAATATGTAGACAATATGAAAACAGGCTGTTTTATCGTCATGATGGCATCATGGGTGAATTTTTAAATTTTTAAATTTTTCATTAGTCTTGCTATAATATTTGTGTGTGAGTGTGATGTCAAATAATATTCTTAAATAAAGAGAGTAGCTAATCTTTCACTGCAGAACTCTCAGTTTTCCCAGAACAATGGCTTCTCCAGGTCTCTTTCAGCCTAGGAGTCTGGGATTTTCCAGCTCCTAGCTCTGCACTCTGAGACTCCCAGGACAGCTTCAGAAGCAATTGTTCGTACATATTGTCTGTGCTGTCAAAACCCTGTGGAAAAAGAGAGTTACAATAAGGCAGAATCAATACAAGTGGTGAAAGGGATGACCCCTACCTCTGAAGTACTATCTAACATTTACGGAATATTTGCTAATATGCCCATCACTCCCCTAAGTGCTGGGGATACAAAGGATGAACAGAGAACAGGATGAAGTTCTTGTCTCAAGGGAGATCAAAGCCCAACAGGAAAGGGAGACAGCAAATAAACAGCTCTAGTGTAATACGGTAATTGCTATGGCAGAGCGTGGACTAGGTGTGTGGGAAGTTTCCTTAGGGGGAAGCATAGGAATGGCTTCAGCCTAGCTAAAATCAAGGAGGGCTCATGTAAGGATGCGGAGAAGGCAATGGCACCCCACTGCAGTACTCTTGCCTGGAAAATCCCATGGACAGAGGAGCCTGGTAGGCTGATCCCATGGACAGAGGAGCCTGGTAGGCTGCAGTCCATGTGGTCGCTGAGGGTTGGACACGACTGAGCGACTTCACTTTCACTTTTCACTTTCATGCATTGGAGAAGGAAATGGCAACCCACTCCAGTGTTCTTGCCTGGAGAATCCCAGGGACAGAGGAGCATGGTGGGCTGCCGTCTGGGGGGTCACACAGAGTCGGACACGACTGAAGCGACTTAGCAGCAGCAGCAGCAGCATATAAGGATGTAGAGAAATGTCATGGAACCCAAGAAGGAAGTATATAGTGGATCCTTAGGATTCAGGAAGCCCATTTTCTAGTTCTGAAATACCTTAGGAACCAGAGCAGCTTGCAGTCTCTCCATTTCTTTCTCTTTCTCCATCTCTTTAATTTCTTTGAGGATAATGGGGTCTTTTGTCTCCACTTCCCTTGGTGTATCTACTCCTTTCTCCAGACTCACCTCATTAGTTGGTTTTCACAAGGTTCACCATGGATGACGCACTATGTCTGACTCTTTGCGACCTCGTGGACTGTAGCCTGCCAGCTTCTTCTGGTCCACGGGGATTCTCCAAGCCAGAATACTGGAGTAGGTTTCCATGCCCTCCTCCAGGGGATCTTTCCAACCCAGGGATCGAACCCAGGTCTCCCGCATTGCAGGAGGATTCTTTACCATCTGAGCCACCAGGGACCCTGAAAATACTGGAGTGGGTAGCCTATTCCTTCTCCAGGGGATCTTCCTGACCCAGGAATTGAACTGGAGTCTCCTGCATTGCAGGTGAATTCTTTACCAGCTGAGCTACCAGGGAAACCCCTATGGCTTCCCTGAAATGGTGCCAAGCTCTAGACTTTGTGTGACCTTCAGATCTAACACTTACAGGTAATTATAGTCATTGGGTTCCAATTTCAAATTCCTAAGAAAAACAATGTAGTAGGTGAGTGTTGAATCAGGGCCAAATACAATTGAGGGCAGGGTCATGTAGCCTACTGTCACTCAGGAAGGGCCATGGTCCCGCCTCGCTAGAAAGGGGCATCTGGAAGCAAACTGACCAGCGCATATCCTTTGTTGGAAAGCGAGAGACCTAAGATTTAGACTAGGGATGCTGTGGTCAATAAGGTGTTTTTGAATTGAGTTTTGGGGTGACAGTGAGGGGTTAGACTAGAATAGGATGTATATTTCAAATATAATTAGGAGGAAGAATCAATAAATGTGATTGGATGACAGAAGGAGGGTTGTAAGGTGAATCTCAGTCTGTCTCATCATTGCTTTAAACTTCTCAACTTCACTGTCTTTGGGAATACCAGAATTTTTTCTGTAGACAAAACCAGGGAACTTCCACCTACCTCAGCAAGAATACATTGTATTAACCACCAACTTCAACTGGAGAAGGAAACCGCAACCCTCTCCCGTACTCTTGCCTGGGAAATCCCATGGACAGAGGAGCCTGGCAGGCTGCAGTCCATGGGGTCACGAAGAGTTGGACGTGACTGCTTAACTGGGCATACACGCACGTCAACTGCAATAAAAGCAGAGTTACAGGAAACAGCCTGATTCCTCAGAGGACCTGGTGAATTCCACCTATTGTCCACGCTTTTTGCTGTATTCCAAACCCACACACACATGTACACACACACTGACATATGTTCCAAACACTTTCATGAAATGACGCAAAGCATCTTTGTCTGGCTATATTTGTTTTATTTGTTTTGCATATGTGTGGAATAAATTCACCACGCTATTTGTTGGAGAGAATTACAGCCAGCATATGTGGTATGTCATACTCTGTATATATGTAAATACAGCCCATTTATAAACACAGTGATTATGCACATATGCATGTTTAAAATTTGATTTTTTTTTCAAATAGAGGATCCATCAGTTTACAGACTATTATTTTGCACGTTGGTCCTTTCCATTCCCGCTATTGTCAGCCTAATTCAGGACATTCAGCTCATCCTAAGTTATTGCAGCAGCCTAATGGACTATTCTATCCATGACCACCAGATTCAGCATCTTAAAGCATCACTTGCATGATAACACTCCTTGTTCACAAACCTTCCATGCTTCCCTGTTATGTACTAAAGTCCAAAGTCTATGTTCTAGCACGAAACACCAAAGGAATTTAGTACTTGCCAACTGCCCACCTTCTCTGCTTCTCTCCCATGCATCAACTAAATTGAACTACTTTACTACGAGATTCCTAAATACACATGAATCTTTTCGATCAGGATATAATTCTCCTTCAGCCTAAAGTGATTACTTTTCTTTCCTCTTCTCCAGTGATCAAGCTAATTCTATTTCTTCCACTGAATCTTTGCTAGTAAACCCAGTAAGAAGTGATTATGGGGATTTCCCTGGTGGTCCAGTGGTCAAGAATTCACCTTCCAAGGGCTTCCCTGGTGGTTCAGGGGTTGGGAGTCTGCCTGCCAATGCAGGAGACACCGGTTTCATCCCTGATCGGGGAAGATCCCATTTGCTGCAGGGCAGCTAGGCCCGTGTACTGCAACTACTGAAGCCCTCTCCTCTAGAGCCTGTGCTCTGTAGAAAGTGAGGCCCCTACCTGATGCAGCTAGAGGAAGCCCACAGGCAACAAGGACCCAGTGCAGCCAAAATAATAATATCAATAATAGTACTAAAATAAATTAACTTTAAAAAAGAGCCCACCTTCCACACCAGGGGACTCGGGTTTGAAACCTGATTGGGAAACCAAGATCCTACATGCCAGGGTTGGGGC
>SJXQ01006207.1:123705-161323 GCA_006408695.1 Aepyceros melampus
AACTAGAGAGAAGCCCACTCCTTGCAACAAAGACCTGATGCAGCCTAAATAACTAAATAATTGTTTCAAAAAGAAGTGATCGTGCTGTCTTCTGCACTCCAAAATATTTCACATGGATGTTTTTCCCTACCACGGTTATATCTGAGTAGCTATCTCATCTCTCCTTCTAGAAGGTACTACCTGTGCTCTTTCTCCACCTTTGCACACGCTGTGATTTACACCTATCTCCTCCACGTGCGCCCCCGACACCCGTCACCCCACCTGCCTAACCCTCACCTATATCAGTCAGTTGCTTCAAACAACAGAACCGAAGCTTGGCTTTCCTTAAGAAATTTGTTGGCAGGGACTCATGGAATAACAGGAAGCTAGAGGACCAAGATTGGAATGCAGACATGAGCAGGGAACCAAGGAGGACCAAGGCCCAAAAGTACAGCTGTTTGGTTACAGGATTCTGCCATTGCAGCTGCTGGGCACTATTGCCATTAGTCAGCACTGTCGGTGCCATCGCCCACACTGGCTACAGATGAGTTCTATGCAGTTTGCTCCTCTGCCACCAGATTCAGTACTGTGGGCAGCGAGGCTGACAGGCTGAAACCAAGGTTTGTTCTCCTGCCTCGGTTTCCAGGAAGGAAAGAAGTCTAAATGGAGCCTCTTACTTGGAGGAGACAAAGCTCTAGAGACCCAAAAGTGCACCCACAATAAAGATTTTTCTCTCAAATAAGACAGTTAGGCAAGGTTATAGCCCAACCTTTGTGGTTGACAAAGGTCAACCACAACTTCTATTTCCCCTTCAATCCATGTCTTTGAAGTCACCTCCTCTGCTAAACTTCTCTCTCCTTCTTTCAGGAGAGGCTAGGGACTCCCTCTCAGCTTGCAGAACATCTTGGAATTTCTCTATTACAGCACCACATTGCACTTAATATAGTTTTTTTTTTCTATTTGAAAATTCATTTCTTGAAAAAGTAAAAGTAGAAAGCAAAAACAAAAGCTCATTCATCGTCTCATTCTTAACATTTTGGATTGAGTATTTTGATTTTTTCTTCTATTATACACATATTTTACTTACCATTTACAGAGTTTGGATCACACTTGCCACATGACATATTTATGTTCATCTCTCCCCTCTCGTGGACTGTGAAGTCCATGAAGGCAGAGATGATGGTGTTTCCTATCTTTGTGTCTACCAGCTAGTAGCACCTAGACGAAGTTTGGCACCTACTTGACTAAAGCTTATTAAATAAACTGAAAAGTTTCTCAAGGACAGAAGCCATGACCTGTAAAACTTTATAATCATTATAAGACCTATTATACTATCTTGCACATAATAAATATTTTAACTTAATAGTTTTGAATTAAATCATTTGTCATATGTCAGTCTTAAATTTTGAAGTTTTCAGCTTCAAATGTATATATATACATATGTACATGTCTTCCCCTTGGCTTTACAAATTTAGGAATAAGACCAAGAGTGTGAATTACGGGAGCAAGTAATGAAACCGGCCTTTGTCTTTTCTTCCTCCTCAGCAAATCACCAGGAATATTGAAGTCCCAAAATTTCTTTCTCCTTCCTCCTGGGAGGACCAGACAACTGTGAAGTTCTACTTAAACAGCCATTTGTTCTGACATTCTATAGCTGATCTTTCCCATGGTCCGTTCATGTAGGGCATTAAAGATGGCAGCAGGGACTTCCCTGGAGGTCCAGTGGTTAAGACTCAGTATTCCTAATGTAGGGGGCCCAGGTTCGACTCCTGGTCAGGGAACGAGATCCCACATGAGACAGCAAAGATCCTGCACTGCGACTAAGACCTGGTGTTGCCACACACACACACAAGACAGAAAACTTATGTCACTTCTGACACTGAACAGCAGGAGCTACTTCTCTGCTGCTCTGTGTGCTGGGCCAGGCTGGTGGCTATTTTGACCCAAAGATTATAGCGGAAGTGACGCCATCCCAGTTTCCTCTTGGAACGCAGCCTCCACATTGTGAGGGAGCCTGAGCTTGGACACGTGCCAAGGTCCCTCTGGAAGAGAACTGAGGCCCCTGGTGGCCAGCGCAGGCTGAGCGCTCAGCTGACAGTTAGCTACGGGAGGAGGCTGGCTTGAGAGTAACCCTCTTCCCAGTCAAGCCGTCCCAGCAGATGCTGCATGGAGCAAGGATGAACTGTCCCAGCTTTAAGCCTGTTGCTGTTGTTCAGGCACTCGGTCGTGTCCAGCTCTTTGCGACTCTGTGGACTGCAGCACAGGTGAAGGCAGGCTTCCCTGTCCTTCACCATCTCCCAGAGTTTGCTCAACTCATGTCCACTGAGTCGGTGATGCCATTCAACCATCTCATTCTCTGTCTTCCCCTTCTCCTCCCACCTTCAATCTTCCCCAGGATCAGGATCTTTTCTAATTATTCAGCTCTTTGCTTTAGGGGGCCAAGTATTGGAGCATTAGCTTCAGCATCAGTCCTTCCTGTGAATATTCAGGGTTAATTTTCTTTAAGATTGACTGGTTTGATCTACTTGCAGTCCAAGTGACTCCAAAGAGTCTTCTCCAGCACCACAGTTCAAAAGCATCAAATCTTCAGTGCTCAACCTTCTTTATGGTCCAGCTCTCACATCCATACATGACTACTGGAAAAACCATAGCTTTGACTATGCTTAATCCTGACTTGATATCAAAATGGTGAGCAAATAAATGGTTCCTGTTTTAAGCCACCAACTTCTGGAATAATTTGTGACACAGCAACGTATAACTGATACAACCCCTAGAGTTGACCCTGCTTCTCTCCTAGAAATAGAAGGGACATCACTTGCCTCTGGGGAAACAACAAGAAATTTGCTCTTCCCATTTCTAATTCTTTCCTGAGTTGTATCAGGGAAATAGAAGTTGAAGTGGCACTTTTAAGTGTCTCATTTTTTAAAAAACGATATTTATTTATTTGGCTGTATTGGGTCTTAGTTTCTGCATGTGGAATCTTTAGTTGTGGCATGCGAACTCTGAGTGTGGTATGTGGGGTCTAGTTCCCTGACCAGGGATTGAACCCTGGGCGCCCAGCACTGGGAGTGTGGAGTCTTAGCCACTGGACCACCAGGAAAGTCCTTAAGTGTCTCATTGTGAAGAATTATTCAATATCTGACCAGTGCTTCAAGAGAAATCTAGGCCTCAGCTTTGCCTCCCCCAGAGTCATCTCTCTAAACTTTCAAGGCATTGCTCAAGACAGCCAGAGTGGTCTTGATGACCCCTTCTTGTTTAGAAGTCCTCATTATGGTGTCTAGGAGCCCAACTAGCAGTCCTCCAAGTCATCTCTGTTTTTCCTTCCAAAAGATTCATCAGATCTCTGTGAAATTAGGATTCCACTTAGCCCTGGTAGATAGGCCCAGCCCCTTCTGATGTCCACACCTTAGTTACATTTGCATAACATCCAAAGTGCCTTACTAATCCCAAGCAAGCTACTCAAATTCTCAGTAGCTCATTGTAGAGACTCAGTATCTTTCTTTCCCTTGGTTTTTGTGATCCCCTATTTCAATTTCTTTTGCCTGATGCTTTGGCTGTCTGTGTTGGATGTCACCCCAGCGCCTTAAATCCAGAGCTCTCTTCTGCTTCAGCAGCCCCCATCGTGTAATTTCCTCTTTTAATTCTGAAGGGCTGAGGTAGGATATCAGGGCATCCTGGGGTTGGGGAGAACCCTAGGGGAATGATTTCGATCACTCCTCTGCTTTCAGGTGGGATTACATGCACAAATAATTCAGCACATAAAAATAACAGGAAATATATATCTTACTACAAGATATCTGAGACTCTCTTGTAATCCACAATCTTTTACCCTAATCTAAAGCCTCCAGGGTTGGGACTGAAGCACTTATTAAAAAGTGGACTGGGTCCTCTGCAAGCTTGGGTCTCTACAACACTAGGGGAGGCACACATTCATCTAAAACAGGGGAGGGAGGGCTTCCCTGGTGGTCCAGTGGTTGAGAACCCACCTGCCTATGCAGGGGACATGGCTTCCATCCCCGGTCCAGGAAGACTCCACATGCCATGGAGGCAAGTAAGCCCATGGACACAACTACTGAGACCCGTGCGCCTACAGTCCATGCTTCGCAATAAAAGAAGTCACGGCAATGAGAAGCCCAAGCACTGCAACTGGAGAGGAGAACCCACTCTCAGCAGCTAGAGAAAGCCCGTACACAGCAACAAAGATCCAGCAAGCCAAAAGTAAATAAATCACATTTTAAAAGAGTGAAATAGGGGAGGGGTGGTGTTAAGGGTCTTGATTAAACTAGTTCCACTAAGAATCCTTTTAGGTAAAGCAGTCAATCGTACAGACGGGGACATTTTTAAGAGTAAAAGGATTTGCTTTTGATAATTATGTCATGGCAACAGTTACAAACTGAGACTGTCCCAGTGAAACTCAGATGTACAGTCACCCTGTGTTTGGGAGGTCCTAAGAACCTGTGGGATGGGAGGAGGAGTGAGGCAGGACAGATGCAAGAAGGAAAAAGGGTTCTAACACCCATCTTCTGTGTCCTTTGGAGTTTTTAGGCCCATGGTTCTTGCATTAAAATTGCCCAAGGAGCTTTAAAAAAAGAAAAATCAAACCCCAGACTCCAGCCTAGACCAATTGAGCCAGAAACTCTGCTTGTGAAGACCAGGCATGAACATGCCTTGAACATTCCCAGGTGATTTTAATGCACAGGCAAGCTTGAGAACCCTGCTGGGGACCTTTGAGGAGAGCTTCAATTCATACCTGTAAAGTGTGACACAATGTTTAGGTTATGTTGAGTTGCAAAGAACAGAAGACCCCAGTAATAAATAAGGAGGTTTGCTCATTTAATTAAACAGAAGTCTAAGGTAGGTTGAAGCTAGGCTTGGTTAAGTCAATGGCTCAATGACATCATCAAAGTCTTATATTCTTGAAACTTTGTGCATTTGTCACTTAGTAATGTCTGGGAACAACAAGGGCAGGTTGGGGAAACATGTGTTCATTGGGACACATGTTCTTTGTGTCCCAGTGAACAGCACCGTCTTGACTTAGCAGGCACCCAGCAATTGTTGATTGAATAAATGTTAGTTCTTCCCATTAAAAAAAAAAAAAAAAAACTTACATCCTTCTGCCTTTTCCCTCTGTCATCCTAATTTGTGGGTTTATTTCTGGAGTAGTTACCTGAATAGTCATGAGATGGCTTCCACAGTCCTAGACATTAAACTCAGCCGTGGAGTCTTGAAGGACTGCTTCATCCCTGTGTCTTTCTAAGATCTAAAAGACTTTCCTAGATGCTCCCCAGCAGACTCATCTCCTGTTGCATTAGCTGACCTGGGTCATTTGCCGAAAAACATTCACTGGCAAAGAGAATAAAGTCACCATGATTGGCTCAGACAGTTCAGGGCTTTTGCCACTGAACTGGGGGAGGGTCTTCTTGCAGGGAGGGACACTCGGCAAAGCAGAGTTCTGCAGCAAGTAAGGAAGAGTGTACAGAAACCAATAGTGTCTGCAGCACCTAACTGCCCCAAGTCAGAACAACTGTGGCAAACCCAGTCACGTTGGCTTGTGGATAGGAACACCCACCCTCCTTGGGTGGTTTTGTGCATCACATTGAGATTGTGTAAGTTGAAGGGCTGTACTATTCTAAAATCATGTATTTTTATTTTTTATTATTTTTGAATTGAAGTATAGCTGATTTACGATGTTGAGTTAGTGTCAGGTGTACAGCAAAGGGACTCTGTTATACATATATAATGATATATATGTATATGTTCTTTTTCAATTCCCTTATAGCTTATTATAAAATATTGAATATAGTTCCCTGTCCTATGCAGTGGGTCCTTGTTGGTTACTTATTTTTTATCTAGCAGTGTGTATCTGTTAATCCCAGACTCCTAACTTATCCCTCTCCCCTCCTTTCCCTTTTTGGTAACCACAAGTTTGTTTTCTATGCCTGTGAGTCTATTTTGTTTTGTAACGAAGTTCATTTGCATCGTTTTTTTCAGATTCTACATATAAGTGATATGATTTTTTTCTAGAATGTCATTTCACAGAAGGAAAAATGAAAGTTAGTTGTTCCGATGTGTCCAACTCTGTGACTCTACGGACCGTAGCCTGCCAGGCTCCTCTGTCCATGGCATTTCCCAGGCAAGAACACCGGAGTGGATTGCCATTCCCTTCTCCAGGGGATCCTCCCAACTCAGGAACCGAACTTGGGTCTCCTGCATTGTAGGCAGGATTTTTTACCTCTTTACTTTTGAAGCCAGAAGGGAAAATGAAGGCACAGGAAAATGGGATGCTCTCATCAAGCTTACCCAGGCAGTCCAGAAGTCATCTGAAGTGCTGACTGGCTTGCTCCACAGGTGATGGCTCTGCTGGCACTTCCCACCATCTGGTCTGCTACGGCTCAGCCAGGGAGTCTTCCAGGAAGGGGGTTAGAAGGAAAGCGAAGTCGCTCAATTCTGTCCGACTCTTTGTGACTCTGTGGACTGTAGCCTACCAGGGTCCTCTGTCCATGGGATTTTTCAGGCAAGAGTACTGGAGGGGTTGCCATTTCCTTCTCCAGGGGATCTTCCCGACTCAGAGATTGAACCCGGGTCTCCCATATTTCAGGCAGACGCTTTACCATCTGAGCCACCAGTGATGTGGGTAAGAAGGAGGTATGATGTAAATATAAAGCAGAAATTGAATGGACTCTTGCTGGAGGAATACTATTTATGATGTGTGGGGGAGAATGGAGGAAGTACTTGCAATGGTCAGGAAAGGAAGAAACACTTAAATGGGGGTGCTGCTACTGCTGCTAAGTCACTTCAGTCGTGTCTGACTCTGTGTGACCCCATATACGGCAGCCCACCAGGCTCCCCTGTCCCTGGGATTCTCCAGGCAAGAACACTGGAGTGGGTTGCCATTTCCTTCTCCAATGCATGAAAGTAAAAAGAGAAAGTGAAGTCGCTCAGTCGTGTCCGACCCTCAGCGACCCCATGGACTGCGCCTACCAGGCTCCTCCGTCCATGGGATTTTCCAGGCAGGAGTACTGGAGTGGGCTGCCATTGCCTTCTCCTAAATGGGGGTGAAATATTATAAAAAACCAAATGGAGACCCAGAGAAGATGCACGATGCTGAAAGAAGCCCTAGCAGGAGGCACTGGAGAATCGGATGCTGTTGTCTAATGTCTGTCAGGCTTGCACAGCGCTCAGTGCTCGTGGTGCTACAAGATGTGTTGTTTTGTTTTCTTTTCCTGATTCCTAGAAGTTGATCTTTCAAAACACAGATGTTGAATTAGGCCGCTTTGTCATTAGTAGCGCAGCCCAGGTGGCACTACTGGTAAAGAAACTGCCTGCCAGTGCAGGAGACATAAGAGACAGGGGTTCAGTCCCTGGGTGGGGAAGATCCCCTGGAGGAGGGCATGGCAACCCACTCTAGTGTTCTTGCCTGGAGAATCCCATGGACAGAGGGGCCTGGCGGGCTACAGTCTATGGGGTCACAAAGAGTCAGACACGACTGCAGCGACTTAGCATGCATGCAGGCATGCATGGTGCCTTGTCTTAAAGACTTCACTTGGAGAGTCTTTGCAGAGGAGAGGAGACTGAGGTGTGTGTGAAACTGAGATTCTTTTTTTCTCAGATCATTTTAGAAATAGTTAACTTAGTTCTTTGAAAATGTGTGTATTGCTTCTCTTCCCCCGACTCCATCCCTTCTTAAAAAATTTTGCTCCAGCCTAAGTAGTTTCTTCATGTTCTTGGTGTGGGTATAATAACATGTTTGAGAATTTTGAAATGCAGACCATGAAACAAAATATTCTGTGGTTAAGCCACAGTGCCGGTGGGATAGTGTCATTGAGAACACTGCTGACCAAATAACCTTATATACCAGTATTTACTTTCTGGTGGTAACTTGTTCTGCCACCTCTAGATGCTAATTTATATTTGGAATAGTACACCAGGACCAACAATACAGGGGAAATAGCCAAAGTTAAGGAACTTAATGCATTCTTGGTTAATATGTCCTAACAGCAGGGCGACTCTTGAGTAAAATTGCAAAGATGATCATGTCCCTTTGGGAGCTACCTAATTTCTCTTCTGCATGTCTCTGTTCCCTGCTGCCTTTCATTCCTACTCATGGAATAAGTGTTCTCCAACACTAGCATCCCAGCATCCTCTGGGATGAATTCTTCCCACTGGTCTCCACCCCCCCAGCCCTCACTCTAGTTCATAAATTATCACAAGCACCACCACCTCTCTCCTTGCAACCCTCAGTCTATTCCAGCTCAGCATGGTTAATCCACACTGAGTGTTAGGATGGGGTGGTTGGGTAAATCAATTTACTTCAAGGCATAAATGACCATGATATTTGCCATTTATTTATTTATAATATTTATTTGGCTGCTCTGGGTCTTAGTCGTAGCACATGGGATCTTTAGTTGAGGCTTGTGTTTCTTTTATCACAGTTTGTACAATTATAAGCCCAGCTGGATTGACTAAGGACATAGGCCAGAGACAATCATGACCAGTGACATAAAAAGAGTAGGCCACACCCAAGACAAAGGGGGAAGCATCCCATGGCTTTATAAGAACATCTCCTGTTTCCCCAAGCAGACACATATCCCAGGATACCTTTCCTTAGAAGCAGTCCTTCTAAGATATCAGACTTCGGACCAGTGTGTTCACAAGGATCTATAAGCAGAATTTTCAAGGAAGCAAACACAGAAAAGCTTGATAAAAAGAGACAATGATAATGCTATATGTATGGGCTCTCATTCTTTGGTCCCTGGGGATTCCTTCATACAAAGACTCCAAAAGAAATGTACAGATTCTTTAGTTAAGCCTGATGAACTTTTTGTGTTAAATGTCAAAAGCAGTTAAGTAATCACAAGCCTGAACAAAACAGTGAACTAGCAGGCTTTGCTACTGACTGTCCCTTTCATAATAATGAGTTGGCCAAAAAGTTCACTTGGGTTTTTCCATAAGATTTCAAAGAAAAACCCAAGCGAAAATTTTGGCCAACCCGATATATGCACATAAACACTCCATTTCTCGTTTAAAAAAAAAACAACACAAAAAACAAAAAAAACTTTGTGCTTGATTGCCTGCAATACCAAAAGTTTGGGGAAAAAAATCTAATGTCTGTCAACAAGGAAGTTGTGAAATAAACAATAGAATGTCTACACAATGAGGTATTAGGCAGCTATCAAAAAGAACAAGGAGGCTATTTTCTGGCACAGGAACAACTCCCATAGAGATTGAACATATAAAGGTGTTACCCACTGTGTTAGGAGCCATACAGTGATATACTTTTCATATTGTTGAGTTTGCATAAATAAATCAGAATTAGATGGTTACTCAGACTTCCACTGTGGCTCAGTTGGTAAAGAATCTGCATGCAATGCAGGAGACCCAGGGTCAATCCCCCAGTGGGGATGATCCCCTGGAGAAGGAAATGGCAGTCCACTCCAGTATTTTTGCCTGGAAAATCCCATGGACAGAGGAGCCTGGTGGCTTATAGCCCATGGTGTTGCCAAGAGCTGGACACGACTTAGCAGCTAAACCACCTGATGATTACTTGTACAGAGAAAATGGGAGGGGAATCGAAATAATGGGAACCGGGGTGACAGGCAGACTCTTCGCCATTTTCTATTGTTGGGGTTTTTGAGCCATGAAAGTGGATTACCTGTTCCAAAGTTCTGTGATTAGAATCTGAAATATTTCCAAACTGGTTTGTTGAGAGCATTTGTTATATTATTCTCCAGAGAAGTAGGTTGAACTTGAACAATATTCTCCATTGGATGGAGGAGGAAACAGAGCCTCCAGGTGATCTGGCTAAGTTCTCTCCTCTGCCATTGTTTGATCTTGAGCCAACCACTTAGCTTTTCTAACCGATCTGTGACCTTGGAATAATAATAGAATTGAAATGGTGAGTGTGGAGTGGCAGATGAGGCCTCAGTGAAAGTTAGCTGCTGTTCTATGGCTGGTCAGTGTCTGAGATCCTTGAACCCAGGTCTCCTGATTCCTAGTCCAGTGTGCACTTCACCAGAAGCTCTGTAGGAAAGTGGCTGCTCTTTTCTCTTTTAAGGTTTTAAAAAACATGGACCTTTTAAGAGTCTTTATTGAATTTGTCACAATATTGCTTCTGTTTTGATTTCTTGGCCCTGAGGCACGTTGGATCTTAGCTCCCTGACCAGGCATAGAATCCACATCCCCTACATTGGAAGGCTAAGTCCCAACCACTGGACCACTGGAGAAGTCCCAGTGGCTGTTCTTTACTGTTCAAATATTTCGAGATTTCTTGGAAGGAAGGTATCTTCTAAGAGGTAAGAATCATTTGGTATTAATAAAGGAAAGCCTCCAAAAAGGATAGATTTTTCCCTCTAAAAGTTGTTCTGTTTTCTGGTTGTTATGACACTTTAAGCATTGATGGATGAATTAATATGTCTGAGGTTTGATTAAAAACACTGTAGGGCTAGAGGAAGTAGGTGGGGAGTGTAGATGAAACAAATTGGCTCTAAGTTAAAAACTGTTGAAGCTAGGTGATGTGTACACGGAGGTTTATGTACTATTTTGCCTACTTTTAGATATTTTTAACATTTTCCATAATAAAAGGTAAATATATATATATATATATAAAAATATATACACACACATATATAGTAGCAGAATAAAGAGGCCTACAAATTCTCTGATACTCCCTCTTTTTGAGTGATGGGGTCTATGTCTCCTCCCCTTAAGCTGGTGGCTCTTTTGATCAACAGAATACAGTAGAAGGGACCCTCCCTCGGTTAGTTTACTGACTTTGGCTTTAAAAGACTGGCAGCTTCTAGCCACTGTCTCTTGGGACACAAGCCTGGCTCCTGGAATTGCCATGTACGAAGTCTGACTTTCCTACTAAGAGACCACAAGGAGCGGTCTTGAGACCACAAGGAGTGGTCTTGAGACCACATGGAGAGGGAAAGGGGCTCAGCTTTCCAACTGGTGCCATTGAGGAGGCCAGCTCTTTGGGAATGAAGCTATCTTTGTCTCCACCAGCCCAGCCCTGTGACCAACTGGATACTGCTGAGTGACTTGGTTCTTGCACCTCATAAAACCACCTTTTTGCATTCTCATAAAGCAGGAGAACTGCCCAGTCAAACATGCTCAGTCAAAATTCCTGCCTCACAGAGAGTGAGCATAGTGGGATGACTGATGTTTTAAGCACCAAAATTTATGGTTGTTTGTTACACAGCAGTAGAGGGATAACATACACATGGACATACCTACTTTTTTATATTATTATTTTTTACTGAAGTATAGCTGATTTGTTTTTGTTGTTGAGCTGCTAACTCACGTCTGACTCTTTATGACCCCATGGACTGTAGCCCACCAGGCTCCTCTGTCCGTAGGATTTTCCAGGCAAGAATACTGGAGCAGGTTGCCAGTACCTTCTCCAGGGGATCTTCCCAACCCAGGGATCGAACCCACGTTTCCTGCACTGGCAGGGAGATTCTTCACCACTGAGCCACCAATGAAGCCTCAATATTGTTCTATTTATTGCTATGCAGCAAAGTGATTCAGTTATTCTTTTTTTAATGTTCTTTTCTCAGACATACTTACTTTAAAAAATAAATGTGAGATATTTAAACATCTGCCTACCTAAAATGTTGCAGCATGATCAAACTAAGGTATAAAATTATGAAGAGCTTGGTTC
Organism: Aepyceros melampus; assembly: GCA_006408695.1. NCBI lineage: Eukaryota > Metazoa > Chordata > Mammalia > Artiodactyla > Bovidae > Aepyceros > Aepyceros melampus. The sequence continues at coordinate 135,347 of SJXQ01006207.1, forward strand.
TCAGTGTGACAAATTTATTTAAGTATTTGAAATTCAAGACAGTATTATAAAAGCAGACTGAGTCTTTTGAGTAAGTAAATTGCAATGATAGGTTGCGAGAGGCTTGCAGAGTCTGAGAAGTTCTACTAGTCTTCATTTGGTACCAGTTTTGCTGACAAAACTGAAAACTGTCAAAGGGACAAAAACTATCAAAAGTTCTTAGGAAAAAAGAACACAAACAGCTTACAGATAGATGCAGCCATATCTCAATTAAATGTGACTTAGTGGTCACTTTTCATAGTTTTCAGTGTCACCCTTTCATTTGGTAATATGCATGTTTCACCAAGTAGATAAATCAATCATAATCTTTTGAGCATCCATTGATTTTTAAATCCAGTTTATTCATCATCTGCTTGTGCAAATTGCCCTTAGGTTGACTTAAGTGTAATTTCAATTGACGGAGACAGCTCCAATTTATTTAAATCCATACAAGACATAGAAACAACAAAACCCCAAAAGACAGAACTTCCTGTGTCCCAGGGCTTTCTACAGAACCTTTTCCAGCTCTTGGATTGGGCAGATCAAACCCCAGCTTTTCAGGAAGACCCCTCCCACTTACCGTATTGCAGAACAGCGTCCCAGGTTACTAACTGACCCCTGGCTCTCTTTCACTTTGTGGTCACTCTGAGGGCATTAGATTTTACATTGGATTGTTGCCGTCTTTCTCCGCCATGTACAGGTAAGACCCTTTGGGCCTAAAACATTGAGTGGCGTCTAGTAGATATGTAATAAATATTTGTTTGAGTGAATATTTTTATCCCAGTTGATTTATGGTGAGAAACCACCCAAATGTATTGAAATATGGGAACAATTAAATAAGTTCCCTTGAGGTTGGCCAAAAAGTTCATTCAGGTTTTTACTGTAAGCTGTTAAACCGGAACAAACTTTTTGGCCAACCCAATAGTATAGCCATGTGTTAGAATAATGTGTGAATTATGATATGGTGCTAAGTTCCGAAGCAGTACACCGGGGGAGGACTTCAAAATGATGCCAGGTCTGCAGGAGGAGACCACCGGCCTCCTGACACACAGTTTCTCTTCTCTGGGAAGAATGATTAATAGTCATTAGCTTGCTCTGAAACAGAAGGAGGCAGTTAGGCATCTGCTGCCTGAGGGAAGGACAGAGTATTTTCTGTGGCTGAGCCAAGTTCTCTGTCGGGTGCTTCTTCGCGCATGTCAGTCTCAGGAGGAAGTGCTCTTGTTCGCAGGAGGAGCCCGGACCTTCTGAGCGGAAGTGACTGTCCCTGAAACTCAAAGTTAAACGAGCCTTTTGGGTCAGGCTGTGAGGGCCCTAAGGCTTGCAGTTGGCATAGGCAGAGGGTCTTTTGAGAACATTACCTTGAGGGTAGAAAGAGACAGGACTGGTAGCTTATTGTGTCCTGAGCTGGCATGTGTCAGTGACCATTCAGCCCCATGAGCATGCAAGTAAGGGAGTGTGCCAGGGCACAGAGTCCTGGAGGCGGGCTCATGCCAAGGATGTGGTCTGAGAATACTGACCTCACCAAATGGTCCGTCTAGTGGCCGACTTCTCAGCCGTGCTTAACACTGCAAGGCGGCTAAATACAGGCTGTAGTCTCTGGGACCCCAGGGAGATTAACTCTTACTATCTCCCCTGGGCCCTCGATGACATCAGAGTCACCCCCACCTGACCCCAGTAAGCAGGAAGACACCCCTGGAGTGACAAGTGTGCAAGGAAGCCAGATTGAACTTCCTGTGAACCTTGGTAAGAAATTCAGGTACTTCTCTTTGGGAAACCAGGGGATGGAGGGATTGTGTTCCATCTTACACTATGAAGTCAGATATCTGCATTACAGGTTCTACTGGGTTAAAGGGTGACCCGCTCCCAACATTCGTGTCCACCTGAGACTGTCACTTTAAAGTTATAAAGTGACTTTATTTGGAAATAGGTTATTTGCAAAAGGAATTAGTTAAGATGAGGTCATACTGGACTATGTTGGAGCCTAAATCCAGTGACTAGAGTTCTTACAAGAAGACCATGTGAACATACAAAGAAGCAGACACACAAGGAAGAAGGCCGTGTGAAGACAGAGGCAGGGTCTGGTACTTTGTTCCAACAGTCCTAGGAAACTAATACACAGGCATTTATAGAATGATCTTAATTTTGAAAAAAATGATAGATAAGTACCTGTATGTGTATTCACAGGGGAAGGCATACAAAAAAGTGAGATCCTACACAAAGAACCTGTAGCAAAATATTAGCTGTGGTTATTTTTAGTGGCATAAAAATGATCAACTTTTATTTCCTCCTTTTTTCTCCTTTAATTTTTCTATAACCAGCAGTTATTGCTTTAATAATCAGAATTAAATGAACTCCTCCTCTAATGGATGCTTCTGGCACATTAACACCCAAATCTGTAAATCGGACTGCTTTAAAACCCACTTTTAAAAGTACTTACAGGGACTTCCCTGTGGTCCAGTGGCTAAGGCTCTGTGCTCCCAATGCAGGGACCTGGGGGGTCACTCTCTGGTAGGGGACTAGATCCTACATGCCACAACAAAGACTTAAGACCCACATGCCAAGACCTGGTGCACCCAAATAAGTAAATAAATAAATATTAAAAATAAAAAGTACTTATCCTGGTTTAATCAGTATTGCCCACCAAATGTATTTTTCTTTCTAAACACAGCTATGGTTTCTTTTGTTTAGTTTTTTTATTTCTTTGTTTTATTTTCTGTCAAAAGATAATCCTCTTCAAGTTACAAAACTCCACAGGTTCGTGAAGTTTATTTCTCAATTCTTCCTTCTAACCATGTTGATGTTAGCTGGTGTTTCTAGTCTTCTAAGGAATAAATGAAAGAACCTCGATAATGATAATAATCAGCCTTACTCTGTGCTGGGCATTATTCTGTGCGTTTACACACTGACCTGGGCTAGAACCCTCTTCACCTCCAAAATGTCCAGTGTGGATAATCAATGATGCGATTACCCTGACCATGAAGTCCTATTGTGCGTGCGGGTGTATGTGAGTGTGTGTGCGCGAGTGCTCAGTTGCTTGTTGTGTCCGACTCTTTGCAACCCTATGGACTGTAGCCCACCAGGCTCCTCTGTCCATGGGATTCTCCAGGCATGAATATGGGAGTGAATTGCCGTGCCCTCCTCCTAGGGGATCTTCCCAAACCAGGGATCGACTCTGAGTCTCTTGCATATCAGGCAGTTTCTTTACCACTGAACCACCGGGGAAGCTCCATGAAGTTCTATTACTATCCCCCATTTTACAAATGAGGAAACCAAGGCACAGAGCAATTCAAGAATCTGCCCAAGCTCACACAAGGAAGTGAGGGACAGAGCTGAGATCTGAACCCAAACTCCAGAATCCATGCTCTCCTAATAAACAATACATTTGCACTACAGCTGGTAGAAGAATATGGAAGAGTAGAGATACTGTAAATGAAATACAACTTTTTGCTAAGTAATTAGGTGCTTTAGATGTATTCCTTTAGTATTTGTTTTGATGTGGACCATTCTTTTTTTTTAAAGTCTTTATTGAATTTGTTACAATATTCCTTCTGTTTTATGTTTTGGTTTTTTGGCCATGACACATGTGGGATTTTACCTCCCCAACCAGGGATCAAACCTGCACCACTGCATTGGAAGACGAAGTCTTAAACCCTGATCCACCAGGAAAGTGCCCTTTAGGTGTTATTTAAAATGTTTTATATCCTACAAATAAGCATGATCCAGAGTAAAACAGATGTAATATGTTCCCTTAAAGTCCTGGAAAAATGAGTCTGAAATTGTTTTTACATAAGAGCACAGCCGTTAGGCAAGGACATGATTAGAAAATCAAAAGCGGAGACCAGCTGACCCCAGGGCACAGGGCAAACCGATCCCTGACTTAAAACTTTTCACTGCCTCTGTGCCCTCAGGGTCAAGTTTAACAGTCCTTACCCAAACTCCAAGACTGTTCACCTTTCCAGTCTTACAGGTTTTCTTTCTGCTTCTGGGGTTTTGTTTTCTGCTACTTCCAAGTTTTTCTCTACACAAGCTGTTCCCTCTGCCTGAAGAGCCCTCCCTTCTTTGCCATCTTTGCCAAGGAAGTTCAAGGTTAAAACATTTCAGAGAAGTATGTCTTGAGCCTGGTCCCCACTCCTTTACTCCACTCTACCACCCCCGCCCTGGACCCTCTGTGAGTTTTGGTCCCTCAGTTACACACACCAAGGGCTTGCTTTGCTCGTGTTGTAACACTCATGGCTCCAGCCCAACCTCTGTCTTCTCCATTCTGCTGGAGGGCCCTTATTCAGCTTGCTTAATGCCACATCCCCAGCATCAACACACAGGGAGTCATCTGGAAATATTTGTAAACTGAATTCCTGACAATCACACAGACTAAAAGAAACAGAAGACTCCTCTCTACACACACATAAGCTTAGGGCTTGAAAAGTTTACCACTAATGAAAGCAATCGACAAGTAGTCATGAGTGCGTGCGCGCTAAGTCGCTTCAGTTGTGTCTACTCTTTGTGACCCTATGGACTATGGCCCGCCAGGCTCCTCTGTCCATGGGATTCTCTAGGCAAGATTCCTGGAGTAGCTTGCCATGCCCTACTCGAGGGGATCTTCCTTACCCAAGGATCGATCCAGAGTCTCTTATGTTTCCTTCATTGGCGTGTGTATTAGTTGCTCAGTCGTATTCTACCCTTGGGGATCCCATGGACTGCAGCCTTCCAAGGCTCCTCTGTCCATGGGATTTTCAAGGTGTTTTTGTTTTTGTTTTTGTTTTTACCATTAGCACCACCTGGGAAGCTGACATCAATCATAAGACTGCAAAATTAACAGGATGGGGTTAAGGCCATGGCTGAAGTTGTCCTATTTATTTGCCCCTAAAGCTGATGGCTAAATTCATCAAATAGGATTTTGAGAAGATGTCTTGCCTGTATTAAATTAACTATGATATGTTCTAATTTGCATGTAAGAATTTACATTTCTCAGATCTCATCTTGTACTGAAAGATTCAGCTTCCATCTGACACTAAGATATGCTCCACATTAGGAAGATAAATAAGCAGACCTGGAACTAACAAATGATTAGATGTCATAGTAAGTAAGTAAAGTCACTCAGTCGTGTCCGACTGTTTGTGACCCCATGGACTGCAGCCCACCAGGCTCCTCAGTCCATGAGATTCTCCAAGCAAGAATACTGGAGTGGGTTGCCATTTCCTTCTCCAGGGGATCTTCCCGACCCAGGGATCAAACCCGGGTCTCCCGCATTGGAGGCAGATGCTTTAACCTCTGAGCCACCAGGGAAGTCCATAGGGGCTAATTTTTTTTTTCCTGCTGGAGAAATTAGTCATGACATATATAAATATCAACTATAGGTATTTATAGCAGGAAATTGAAAGTGTTAGCCGCTCAGTTCAGTTCAGTTCACTTCAGTCGCTCAGTTGTGTCCAACTCTTTGTGACCCCATGAACTACAGCATGCCAGGCCTCCCTGTCCATCACCAACTCCTAGAGTCTACCTCTTCTTCTCCTGCCCTGATCTTTCCCAGTATTAGGGTCTTTTCAAATGAGTCAACTCTTCGCATCAGGTGGCCAAAGTATTGGAGTTTCAGCTTCAGCATCAGTCCTTCCAATGAACACCCAGGACTGATCTCCTTTAGGATGGACTGGTTGGATCTCCTTGCAGTCCAAGGGACTCTCAAGAGTCTTTTCCAACACCGCAGTTCAAAAGCATCAATTGTTCTGTGCTCAGCTTTCTTTATAGTCCAACTCTCACATCCATACATGACTACTGGAAAAACCAGTAGTTGACTAGACGGACCTTTGTTGGCAAAGTAATGTCTCTGCTTTTTAATATGCTGTTTAGGTTGGTCATAACTTTTCTTCCAAGGAGTAAGTGTCTTAATTTCATGGCTGCAATCACCATCTGCAGTGATTCTGGAGCACCACACTCCCACCATAAGTCTGACACTATTTCCACTGATTCCCCATCTATTTTCCATGAAGTGATGGGACCAGATGCCACGATCTTTGTTTTCTGAATGTTGAGCTTTAAGCCAACTTTTTCAGTCTCCTCTTTCACTTTTATCAAGAGGCTCTTTAGTTCCTCTTCACTTTCTGCCATAAGGGTGGTGTCATCTGCATATCTGAGGTTATTGCAAATTCTCCCGGCAATCTTGATTCCAGCTTGTGCTTCTTCCATCCAGCCCAGCATTTCTCATGATGTACTCTACATAGAAGTTAAATAAGCAGGGTGACAGTATATAGCCTTACTCCTTCTCCTATTTGGAACCAGTCTGTTGTTCCTTGCCCAGTTCTAACCGTTGCTTCCTGATGCTCAGTTCAGTTCAGTTCAGTTGCTGTCGTGTCCAACTCTTTGTGACCCCATGAATCGCGGCACACCAGGTCTCCCTGTCCATCACCAACTCCCAGAGTTCACTCAGACTCTCAGTCATATCCAACTCTTTGCAACCACATGGACTATAGCCCACCAGGTTCCTCTGTCCATGAAATTCTCCAGGCAAGAATACTGGAGTGGGTAGTTATTCCTTTCTCCAGGGATCCTCTCAATCCTGGGATCGAACCCAGGTCTTCTGCATTGCAGGCAGATTCATTACCATCTGAGTTACAGGGAGATGTAATCAAAAAGCAAGACAACTGATTTTTTTATGATAGTTATGAATTCTTTTGTTAGTTTATAAAACTCAGAGATCAGCTGCCTAGGTACACCCCAGATATTCCAGAACTGTGGGAGGCACTCTGTTAGATAATATTTAAATGAAAATTTTCAACTACATAGGGTATCAGATGGTGATGAGTTGCCAAATTCTATGGAGGAAGTTAAACAGAAGAGAGGACTAGGGAATGAGGGGACAGAGCAGTGTTAAGCATCCTGGATAAAGCCTCCCCAAGAAGGTGGCTTTTGAGAAAAGATTTGAAGTTGGTGCAGGAGGGGTGGAAGCAGGATAGAGAGGGTTCAACCTTTCCAGCAAGTTCAAAGGCCCTCATGTCTGGTGAGTTCAGGGACCCAGAGGCTGATCTGCCTGGAGCAGAGCCAGCAAAGTGGAGAGAAGCAGAAAATGGATACTGAGCAGCTTGGGGTAGGAAATAAAACGTATGTAAGATCTTGGCTTTTAAGCTGATGAAGTGGGAAGACACTGGAGGGTGTGGCAAGAGGTATCATATAATCTGACAGCTTGTTGAGTAGATATTGAAGGGTCAAGCATGAAAGCTCAGCAAAGAATCTGGAGGCTTCTGCAGAAAAGCAGACCAGAGAAAAATGGTGACCTGGATCAGGGAGCTGGCCATGGGTGATGAAAAGAGGTCAGCTTATAAATATATTTTGAAGATGGAACCACTTGTCTGATTACTTCTTTTTCAGTGTTGATACAATAGCCACATTTTCTTCCAGAAAACTTGTGCCAATTAGTACTTCCTATGATGGGAATACCAGACCACCTGACCTGCCTCTTGAGAAATCTGTATGCAGGTCAGGAAGGAACAGTTAGAACTGGACATGGAACAACAGACTGGTTCCAAATAGGAAAAGGAGTACGTCAAGGCTGTATATTGTCACCCTGCTATTTAACTTCTATGCAGAGTACATCATGAGAAATGCTGGACTAGAAGAAACACAAGCTGGAATCAAGATTGCCGGGAGAAATATCAATAATCTCAGATATGCAGATGACACCACCCTTATGGCAGAAAGTGAAGAGGAACTAAAAAACCTCTTGTTGAAAGTGAAAGAGGAGAGTGGAAAAGTTGGCTTAAAGCTCAACATTCAGAAAATGAAGATCATGGCATCCAGTCCCATCACTTCATGGCAAATAGATGGGGAAACAGTGGAAACAGTGTCAGACTTTATTTTTCTGGGCTCCAAAATCACTGCAGATGGTGACTGCAGCCATGAAATTAAAAGACGCTTACTCCTTGGAAGAAAAGTTATGACCAACCTAGATAGCATATTCAAAAGCAGAGATATTACTTTGCTGACTAAGGTCCGTCTAGTCAAGGCTATGGTTTTTCCTGTGGTCATGTATGGATGTGAGAGTTGGACTGTAAAGAAGGCTGAGCGCCGAAGAATTTATGCTTTTGAACTGTGGTGTTGGAGAAGACTCTTGAGAGTCCCTTGGACTGCAAGGAGATCCAACCAGTCCATCCTAAATGAGATCAGTCCTGTGTGTTCAGTGGAAGGACTGATGCTGAAGCTGAAACTCCAATACTTTGGCCACCTGATGTAAAGGGCTGACTCATTTGAAAAGACCCTGATGTTAGGAAAGATTGAGGGCAGTAGGAGAAGGGGACAGCAGAGAATAAGATGGTTGGATGGCATCACCAACTCAATGGACATGAGTTTGGGTAAACTCCAGGAGTTGGTGATGGACAGGGAGGCCTGACATGCTGCAGTGCATGGGGTCACAACGAGTCAGATACGACTGAGCAACTGAACTGAACTGATTGGCAATTTAATGAGATTTCTTCATAGCTCAGTTGGTAAAGAATCTACCGACCATACAGGAAACTCAGCTTTTATTCCTGGGTCGGGAGATACTCGATATTCTTGCCAGGGAAACCCCATGGACAGAGAAACTGGTGAGCTAAGTCTGTGGGATCATAAGAGTTGGACCAGGCTTAGCAACTAAACCACGTTCTCTATACCGTCACCAACAGTGAATTAATGTATTGCTTAAAATTTTAGAAGTGAAAGTTAATTCACATTATTTCTCTTTGGAGGGAGTCAGTTATTTCATGAAATGACCAAACTACAAGAAATGCCTTGGAGTTGAGAACCCCTCCCTTAGCAGGCAAGAGCTGTGAGCGGTATACCATCAGCCTATTGGGATGGCTAAATGGCTGAGCTGACCCCGTGCTGCATGCAGACCTGTCCTGCAAACCACACTAGAAAAGTGACAAGGTCAAACCGCACAACCGGAAGTGGCTCACCACCTGGACATTCCACTTTGCCCTCCCACAAGGAAAGGACTCTAGCTTCATGTAGATTTGCTGTTGCTGTTGATACTGAGGAATAGTCTGTTTGTTTTCCTTAGGATGAAATGATTCAGAGCAGTTTTCTAAGGCTCAGTCTTTCAAAGACTTGTTGAATTTCCCACATGACGGTCCACCCGGGTGACCAGTAGAGCCTGCGCCTAGCAACTGTCTTCAGCCCTCGATTTCTGGGTTTGCACTCATCCACTCTGGGGTGTGCACATTGCCATTTCATTTCTCACTTTGTTCTGCTGTGATAATTGCAGGTTTGGGAAAAGGCAGCTAAAATATCACCGAGAAAATACGAGAAGAAAAAGGTGACTTGTTGGGGTGCTTCCGTTCATTTAAGTCTTTATTCTGGTTTGCTTTTTGTCTGGCTTCTTATTTTAGGTATTTACTCCTCAGGGCTGGAGTAATTGCATTTCTGGGCTTTCTTCTTCAGAGTTGGCTTAGTAAGATTCTTCCAACACCTCAAAGGTTTTGTTTTGTTCCAATATATTCAATTCCTTTGGACTGTTTGTCCTGAATGTCTTTCATCACTTCTCTGCCCCCTTCACCCCTTTGCAGATTTTCTATTGTTCGCACACTAGTTTCTTCTTGCACCTGGAATTGTTTGCCAAGACATCTCCATCTGCAACAAATTGAAAAGAGGTTGTTTCAGTAGGAGTGTCGCCTGCTCTTTCTCAGCGTGTGCTTGCATTTCTGTGACAGTTTGGGCGATGAACTAATTTCCCAGTGTTTGGCAGCACACCAGGATTGTTGAAGTATCCATCACATCCTTCCCCCCCTCAAAACACACACACACACAAGGAGAAAGAGTTCTGATTAAATCTCCCCCAAAGTCCCTCCCATTTGTCACTCACTTCCACCTGGCTCTCCTGCTAACCTTTGGTGGGAATTTTGGTTTTACATGAGAAAGAATTATTCTCTAGGTTAGATTTTTCCAAGGTAGCAATTTAACTGTGGTGGTTATCCTTTTTAAGAAGGTATGTCTTATTTTGGAACTGAGAAAGAAGGAGGGGGAATTCCACAAAAAATAATAGTGAAAGAAGAGAAGTAAGGTTGAAAATACACTGCTACCTAAATTTCCATTTAAATTGAGAAATAGTTCGCACGATACCATCCAAACGCAAGGCCTCCTTAGACGTGGGAGTCTGATCACCAATTAGTCTTCCTCGTTGCTTGGTTGGGGTTTATCTTTGAACGCCTGGCTCTATGGAAGCAGTTGTCAAGGCAACCTGGACTGCAAGGCACTTCCTGAGTTCTTTGCGTGGGTCCCGCCTCTGAGGGCTCGGGTGTGCTGTGAGGGCTTCTCTCTGCAGCTTATTATAGTTTTATCTCTATTAATATGAACAATCACTTGATGACTCAGGGAAATTTTTTTTTTTGGCATCTCTTGATGAGGCATTGAAAAAAATGATAACTGTCATTTTGTTCACCAGCTGGATTTTAATGGATATTCCACCTAACAGTTAGTCAGTAATACTGTGTACAATGCACCATTCTCAAAGACTTTCATATGTGGATTTAGGATGGTATCTTAATGAAAATATGAGTCAGGAAAACTCCCTAGATTTTTAATTCTGTGCAGATGAAAATTGTGATCTAAACATTATTCATGGTCTCCATTTCCCTACTGATAGGGATATAAGACTCATGATTAAGAGAATCTTCATCTGTTCAGTGTGATTCTTTAAATGTTTCTTTTAGCACAGCTTTTAGATTTTCCTTTGCTTAAGCCCTTGTGCTGTAATGTGAGGGTTTTTAAATAGATAAATAGTTTAGGGAAAATCCATAATACTCTATTATTTGGCTCTATTCTGAACTTAGCTATTCCCTAAAGTCATCTTCTAAATGAAATGAGGAACTTGGAAAAATGATTTTGTTTGCAATATAGTAAGAAATCAGCAGATTATCTTTCCTAGCTGAGTCCATTGGGCTGCTATCACAAAATAACTTACAAACAACAGGAATTTATTTCTTATATTTCTGGATGCTAGAGGTCTGAGATCAGGCTACCCACAGGGTTGGGTGATGAGCTATCTTCCTGTGTCTTCACATGTGGAAGGGACGAAGGTGCCCATTCAAGAGGGCTCTACTCTCATGACTTAAGCACTTTCTAAAAGCCTCATCTCTTAATACTATATTAGTATATAGTAATATAGTATACTATATGTGCTCAGTTGCTCAGTCATGTCTGACTTCTTGCAACCCCATGGACACCTCTGTCCATGGGATTTTTCAGGTAAGAATACTGGAGTGGGTTGCCATTTTCTCCTCCAGGAGATCTTCCCAACTCAGGGATCAAACCCAGGTCCCCTGAATTGCAGGCAAATTGTCATCTAAGCCACCCGGGAAGCCCCATATAATCTATATATACTATACATATTAGAATATATTTACTATATTTACTATAGTATACTATATGTGTATATGTAGTAGGATAGTATACTATAATATGAGCTACCCTGAGGCTCAGAGGTAGAGAATCTGCCTTCCAATGTAGGAGATGTCAGTTTGATCCCTGATTCAGAAAGACCCCTTGGAGAAGGAAATGGCAACTCACTCTAGTATTTTTGCCTGGGTAATCCATAGGGTTGCAAAGAGTCAGACATATCTTAGTGACAAAAAAGAACCCAAATATTATAAATAGTAATATATATAGTATATCATCTTTGGGGTCAAGATTTCAAAATATGAATTTTGGAGGTGGGGCAGAAATATTCAGACCATAGCAATAGCTCAGCAACTTTGTATTATTCATAATACTTATGATCTAGTAAGTTCGGGTCAAAATTAGATGGCTAATGTTCATTCATTCCCTCATTCATTCATTCATCTAGCCATCCAACATTTAGTTTGAGGAAGCCTCTGTTACTAACAGTGTAACTTCCGTGAAAGGCCATGTGGCATAGCAGATTGATGACTCATCTGAGCTAAGGCTGTGTGTAGATGTACCACAGCCAGCTCTCATATACAGTGAAAAAGGGCTTGGGTTTTTTTCTTGTAGCAAATGAAAGCCATTGCAAGATTGCAATCAGAGGGATAATGAGTGGCTGACGGCAACATGGAGGATAAATCAGGGTGGAAGCATAGTGGCAGGTGAGAGTTGAGGAGTGTGTTGAGTGGTCCAGGCAAGCCTGATGTGGTGATGGGACACCCAGGGTGCAGACGGGAGAAAAGTGCTCTCGAGGTGTTTATGAGGAAGAATTGTAAAGACCTGATCGATTACCCTAGAGGCACCAGGTGGGATGACTTTGACTCCCAAGCAGGAGAGGACAGATGTCAGAGGTAGGAAGATAAAATTGTGGGTTGGGAGGTGCTGAGTGCGGGCTGCCTAAAGGGAAGTTCAAGAGAGCTCTGCAAAAGCTGAGCCGGAAGTTCAGGACACCTGAAGTACATCCTACAGCCAGCAAAACATCCTCACTTTTGTTTTGGGGTCTCTTTGTTATTCTCACTTTCCCAATCCCACTGTGACAATCTGTTCATAGCTCTTCTCCTGGCCTCAGCTCTGGTCTCTGCTCCATGAAATTCTCTCTTCATCCGGCCCCTAGAGGGATCCAAATGAAATGCTAATCTGCCATTTCCTGATTAATTCCTTAAATGACATTTTCATGCCATTTCAGAGGCTCACTCCTCCCCACTGTGGGATGAAGCTCAAGCTCTTGGGCATAGGCCTCAAGCCCTCTCTGTGTGGCCTTTGTGACATGATGAAGGAGGTCCAACCTCGCACATTTTTCTCCAGCCCTACCAGCCCTTGGCAGTTCCCTGACCTCTCCCTGTGCTGTTTTATGCTCCTGCTATCATCACATGCTGGTAGAGTTGAAGAAGCAGGAGCAAATGGACTAATGAATGAGGCATGGACCTGGAAGACATAGAAAACAAGTGATCAGAGACACAGGAAGACAGGCAGGAGAGCTCTGCTGGGATTTCAGGAGAGGTGTAGAAATTGTAGGGGATGGAGATGAAAGCGTGGGCAACACAGGGGACCAGAAGTGGAGTGCAGGGGGCACACTGGATCTGGGCTGCTTCTGCCAAACCCAGGGTCCCTCTAATGGGCAATCTTGGCTCCGGGACTTTCCAGTGACCTGATGGAGATTTTCTCAGAACTGTGCTGCAGTCAGGACCTGCCTTCCCTATCTCCTTTCACAGGTGTCACACTGGCACCATGGCTCAAAACCTCTCCTTGATGACTCCCACGCCCTCCCCTTTTGTCTTTACAGGCATTTCCCTCAATAAATCTCTGGTGCATCTAATTCCATCTTTGTGTCTCGTTCATCAAGGGTCCAAAATGATGTGACAGTTTGTAAGTTACCCAAATGCAGGGGCAGGGGCAGGAGATAAAAGGATCAACGGAGGGACCTCGCTGGTGGTCCAGTGGTTAAGGCTTCACCTTCCAATGCAGGGGGGTGCTGATCTCCAGCTAAGGTCTCACATGCTTTGTGGCCAAAAATTCAAAACATAAAACAGAAGCAATAATGTAACAAATTCAATGAAGACTTTAGAAACGGTCCACATGAAAAAAAATCCTAAAATAAATGGACCAAGGGACTTGATTTGATGTGGTGGAAGAATAGATGTGACAGCATGGGGGTTGCAAGGGTAGACGGTAAGGATCAGAGAGGAGGATGTGTGTGTGTGTGTGTGTGTGTGTGTGTGCTCCGTTTTTAAGTCATGTCCAGCTCTTTTCCACCCCATGGATGGTAGCCCACCAGGCTCCTCTGTCATAGGATTTCCCAGGCAAGAATAAGTGAATGGGTTACCATTTCCTCCTCCAGGGGATCTTCCTGAACCAGGGACTGAACCCACATCTCCTGGGTCTCTGGCACTGGCAGGCAGATTCTTTACCACTGAACCACCTGGGAAGCCCAGAGAGGAGGATATGAAAGCTTACTTGATTAGGAGGCGAGGTGTAACAAGTACCAAGAATGGTCATGAAGAATATGGTGGGTGAAGCAGAGTAGAAGTGAAGGTCAATGATATTGGACAAAAACTATAAGGCAAGAATATTAGTTTTCACTGATTTTACTTCAAACAGCTAAAAGACTGCCCTTCTCAGCTTCCTCTGCAGGTGGCACAGCAAAGAATATAGTAAGCAGAAGTGCTCAGAGGGGAGGGGCATCTGGGAAAATTGAAGTGAGCAGCTATCCGGAAGGGGCACCCATTTGCCATTTTGTTTCCCCCTTTTCTTCTTCTAGACTTTCAGTCAGTTTGAACCCTGAGACCACTTGAAGGATAGAAACCCAGGCTAAGAACAGAAAGATTGAGTCCCCAGTAACATGGATTCAGCCTTCTCACCCTGTTCCGCCTAGTTTCTAGACTTGTTTTATGTGAACGAACTCTGTATTATTTAAGCCACTTACTTGGGGATTTTAGGTACAGCTAAACTTATGCTTCCCAGATGGCGCTAGTGGTAGAGAACTTGCTTACCAATACAGGAGACATAAGAGACTCAGGTTCAATCCCTGGGTTGGGAAGATTCCCTGAAGAAGGGCATGGCAACCCACTCCAGTATTCTTGCCTGGAGAAACCCATTCCAGTATTCTTGACTGGAGCCTAGCAGCCTTCAGTCCACGGGGTTGCAAAGAGTTGGACACAACTGAAGTGACTGAGCATGCACACAGACTTATACAGAGATGCTGTTCACAAAAACAATAGGAACTTCTGCTGAACATGGTGTAGAGAGAAAAAAAGTATGTAAACAAGATGGCAAAGCACTTTGTGTATAAGGGGGCGTGACTTGGAGGCACAGATGAGAGGAGCAAGAGGGCGGCGGCAGTTATGAGAATGTGTGAATGTTGGGGGAATCAAGCGAGCAGAGTTTTCGCACGAGAGTGGAGAAGTAATGGATTGGAAACACCAGTGGAAGGAGCCAGTGGGAGAATGTTTACGTCCCCTGCCTGGCCCCAGTGATTGTGGGGTGAAGCAGAGGAATAGCTTCTAGGCTAGAAGGCTGAAATGGAAGAGTTTGTTTCCACTGGGAGTTTTGGAAAATAATTGAAATGGACAGGGGAGCTCTATCAAGTGAAGGGAAGAGTCAGAGGAAATAAATCAGAAAATGAGATTGAGGTAAAGAGAGAGGAGAGGATGAGGGGAAGTGTGGAGTGCTGCCTCTGGGGGCAAAGTGTCCGAGGATTAGAAAGAATAGAAGCACAGAGAGAAAGGCTTGCAGTGTTTCAGCCACTGATCGAGGCTTAGTGGTTGAGGGCAGCACGGCCTCATGAGTTAGAACTGGAGCCTGGAAGGTTCTGCATTTTTGCTGCTATTCAGGGACACACTTGTGCGTGGTAGCAAGGATGAGTCTAGTCGCAAATGTTGATTCTGACTCCAGTATCATATAGGTGGCATGCTGCCTGCTAAGTTGCTTCGATCATGTCTGACTCTTCATGACCCCATGGACTGTAGCCTGCCAGCCTCCTCTGTCCATGGGAAGCTCCAGGCAAGAATACTGGATTGGGTTGCCATGCCCTCCTCCAGGGGATCTTCCTACCCAGAGATGGAACCCACGTCTCTGATGTTGCCTGCTTTGGCAGGAATGTTCTTTACCACTAGTGCCACCTGGGAAGCCCCTACATGTGGAAGCTCAATCCAAAAATGGAAGATTCTCGGTAAAAAACCTCAGGATCAGAAAGTTGTCTGAAGCTGAGGTATCTGAGAATTAGGGTTTTTACCAGGCTCTTTGGAAAGAGGTACAGTTTCTCCTTTACTTGGTATTTTCTTAGGCACCCTTGTAGTCAAAAGAAAATCAAGGAAAAATCACAAATCTAAGATTGGGGGGTGGAGGCCACAAGTGGAGAACTACTTGGCTCCATGTATTACATGAAAGAACCAATGTCTGATGTGATTAGCATTTCTGAATTTCAAGAGTATTGCAGCCATATTTCCTCTTTCCTTGTCTCTTTCCCTCTCCTAAAAAGGATGCATGAACAATAGGATTAAATTTTCTAACCCTAAAGACAATAAAAGCTCTGATCATAAATGTATTTTTGATAATAAGCCAGAATTCTTGAAATTTGATCTGCCCCCCACCCCCTGCTTCAAATGTAGGCTCTCTAGGACATGCTCACTGTTTAGGAGAATATTTATTTCCTTTTGGCTGTTCTGAGCACAGGCTTTCTTTAGCTGTAGAGAGTGGGATCTATGCTCTAGTTGCAGTCATGGGTTTCTCCTGATGGTGGCTTCTCTTGTTGCGGAGCCTGGGCTTTAGGTGCCCAGGCTTCAGTAATTGCAGCATATGGGCTCAGCATTTGTGGCAGATGGGCTTAGTTGTCCCATGGTATGTGGGATCTTCCAGACCAGGGATTGAACTGGTGTCCTCTGCATTGGAGGCAGATTCTTTTTATAAATTTATTTATTTTTTAATTAAAGGATAATTACTTTACAGAATTTTGTTGTTTTCTGTCAAACTTCATGAATCAGCCATAGGTATACATATGTCCCCTCTCTCTGCAAAGCAGATCTTAACCACTGGGCCACCAGGGAAGCCCCCATATTCACCTTCTATAACTAAGTTAATTCTGTTTTTAGGATTTCATGATACTCATCCCATCTTGAGGAAATATGTGGAATGTTGCAAAGATAGGGCTAGGAGTGACTAAGCCAGACATTGCCCCAAAGTGCCTTCGTCATCACAGATCCTAACCCAAGCCATGTACAATCTCCTCCCTGCAGAGAACACCCGCTTCTTAACCTCTTCTCTTTATAGCACCTATCAGGCCCAGGATGTCCGAACAGTCCAGCTCCCAAGACGTAACATGTTTGGATTCCAGGGAAAATGAATAGACTTTGGAGTTTCTGTTTTTGGCTCTCTGTCTTCAATGACTTTGGATGCTTTCTTCCAACTGGTTAAGATTGTGGATGAATGTGAATGTGAAAGTCACTCAGTCGTGTCCGACTCTTTGCAACCCCATGGACTATACAGTCCATGGAGTTCTCCAGGCCAGAATACTGGAGTGGGTGAAAGTGAAGCTGCTCAGTCGTGTCCAACTCTGCAACCCCATGGACTGTAGCTTACCAGGCTTCTCTGACATGATATTCTCCAGGCAAGAATACTGGAGTGGGTTGCCATTTCCTTCTCCAGGAGATCTTTCCAATCCAGGGATTGAACCTGGGTCTCCCACATTGTAGGCAGAGGCTTTACTGTCTGAGCTACCAGGGAAGTTCAGGGAAGTTCCCTTCTCCAGGGGATCTTCCCAACCCAGGGATCAAAGCCAGGTCTCCCACACTGCAGGTGGATTCTTTACCAGCCGAGCCACAAGGGAAGGTTAAGATTAAATGTGCTTTTCTAAGGTTCTTTTGAGAAAACCCAGAGACCTGCACTTCCTATTTCTGTCACTGCTGGATCCCACATTCCAGGAGATTCTCCCTGTCGCTCTAGCTTGTTGTCTTGGGATGCTATTCCCAGGCCTGGAGGAGCCAGGATGGAAGCACAGTGGTGGATGATGAGGAAACATGGTGGGGAAGCTGGGATGTGATGGAAACTGGGGCCTCACAGTGTCATTTCCCTTTGTCCACTGTCATGGGCAGGGCAGTCCTCAAAGCTCTTAGGGGCTTCTCCCCACCCCCAAGTCAGTTTGTGAACCCAGGGGAAACGTATTCAGTGAATACTAAGGGATGTCCATCGAGGGCCTGGGAAGGCAGAGGGGGTATAATCAAATAAGGTCATCTGAAGAGAGTGTTAAAAAGGATGGCTTAGCTGGATTCTCCAGGAAACAGATGCTAGGGTGGAGTTAGGGTGTAACTGACTTATTGGGGGTAATGTCTGTGGAAGATGAAGGGGAAGGAAACAGGAATGAACAGGGAAACGCTGTGCTTTTGATATTGATCTGATCCCTGTGAAAGAACACAGAGGAGGAAGCAGGACTGGGCAGGGAAGCCTCAGAGCACCATTCAGATCTGACAATCTTAACTGATTCAGCAGGGACGGTAAGCAAAGACTGCCAGTTAGTGGAGTCCCTCTTGCTGGGCAGAAAAAGCCAGGCTTACCCATGATGCTCAGTCACTGTCTGGGGCTGTTCAGGAAGATGGAAACAACGGCAACAATTCTGATCTCGAAGTCTGAAGGCCATTGGTTAGCTGCAGCCTTGCAGCTCAATGGCTAATTCTTTTTTTTTTTTTTTTGGCTGCACTGGGTGTTAGTTGCAGCATGTGGGATCTTTGATCTTAATTTCAGAATGCAGGATCTAGTTTCCCGACCAGGGATGGAATCTGGAACCCCGGCACTGAAAGTGCAGAATCTTAGCCACTGGATCACCAGGGAAGTCCTGGCAAATTCTTTCTTGAAAAAAGATTTGAGAGACACACCTCTATGGCTGTCATCAGGGCTACTCGAAAAAGCATGGGGCATGGCGTTGTTAAGCCACTGGAAGCAACAGTCGGAGCTAGTGAGACAGGGACACCACTGGCCCCCTTAGCTCTGAGGACAGAGAGACTGACCATGACCATCAGCTCAAGGATGCAGCAAGGATGGAGGGAATTGGGGCACCAATGCCTGGACCTCACTCACCGTCCCCCATCCTGCTTGTGCTCCCATTCTCCAGTCCCAGCCAGCTCGCTGATACCATGCGTGCCTATCAGCCTCCCCAAGAAGAGAGCGGGGTGGAGGGGCAAACAAGTGCATCCAGTGTCCAAGGGCAACTTCCGAGGAGCAACTACAGAGGGAGAGAGAACGCAGCCCTGGGGAAGGCAGGAGTCAGGACAGGCTGTTGCCTTGCTGTGCTTCTCCCCACCTGTGTGCTTCCTGTGATCGCCGGCCAGGTTCTAGACCATGGCTCTCCAACCCTCAGCAGCTGCAGTTCCCAAAGCAAGGTCCTCAGTGGCAGATGACCGAGTAATTCTTGGATGGTTGGATGGCATCATTGACTCAATGGACAGGAATTTGGGCAAACTCTGGGAGATGGTGAAGGACAGGGAAGCCTGGTGTGCTGCAGTCCATGGGGTCACAAAGAGTCAGACATGACTGATCAACTGAACAACAATTCCTTGGAAGAGGAGGAAGGAAGGGAGGGAGAGAGATAGAGACAGAGATGAGAGAGAGATGGGGAGAGAGAGAAGGAGCAGGAGAAAGAGGATGGTGATGATCATGGTGTTAGGGAGGAGGATGAAGGGGAGAAAGACAGGCTGAGAGCACGCCCTCACACACACCGCACATCTTGTTCTATGAGTACTTTCCTAGATCTTACATCTGAGCATGAGGCGTTGAGGGAACCAGAATCTGAAGTCAGTGACACGCCCTAGACTACTTATAAACCTGTGAGTGTGGTCCAGACTCCCCAGATCAGTCCATCTTTCAGAGGTCTGGCGGCTTCTAGGAGTACCCTGTGGCCATCAGCACAGGCGTCCCCTTAGGTCTTTCTTATCGACTCCTACAGAGGGCTCCTCTCCATTATCAGCTCACTCTCTCCAGCTGCCTGTAGGCATTTATTTTGTGATGTTATTTCACAGACATTCACAGCCACAGGAAACATTAGTTCTGCTTCCGAGGAGTGGACAATGCTAGGCAAATTACTTTTGGCAGCGAGCAGTTAAGATAATTTTTTAATGATACAAACAGGCCTCAGCCAATGGTGTTCGACACAGGCCTGCTGGAGTTGAACCGGGAGTGGACAGATGGTTTCTCTCCTAACTTAGTTTGATTGAGTGAGACATTTGATTTGAGCTTCTATTAAAGGGAAATAATGTATTTAATTGTTTGATGATGCTTGGCCTATTTTAAGTGAAAGCATGTAACTCTTTTTGTCTATAATTCCAAGCACCTCCCCCCACCCCCATTTAATCATCAAGGGTCAAATCCTTATGTGAAGGCTCAGGACTTATTAAGTTACTTCTTTTCCTACACATTTAGAAAAGTGATTGTGAAGATGTCCAAGCCATGTGACAGTATTGGGATCATGGGATGGGAGATGGGGAAGATTCCTTCCTTTCCACAAGAATTTGTTTCCTTCTTAAGAGTCAGAAATAATTGGTGCAGGCACTGTGGAGAACAATGTGGAGGTTCCTTTAAAAACTAAAAATAGAACTATCATATGACCCAGCAATCCCACTCCTGGACATATCCTGGGAGAAAACCATAATTCCAAAAGATATACGCAGCCCAGTGTTCGTTGCAGCACTATTTACAATAGCTAAGACATGGAAGCAACCTAAATATCCACTGACAGAGGGCTGGATAAAGAAGATGTGGCATATTTATATACATATGGAATGGAATATATATCCTGTATATATGCTACTGCTGCTAAGTCGCTTCAGTCGTGTCTGACTCTGTACGACCCCATAGACAGCAGCCCACCAGGCTCCCCCGTCCCTGGGATTCTCCAGGCAAGAACTCTGGAGTGGGTTGCCATTTCCTTCTCCAATGCATGAAAATGAAAAGTGAAAGTGAAGTCACTCAGTCGTGTCCGACTCTTCGCAACTCCATAGACTGCAGCCCACCAGGCTCCTCTGTCCATGGCATTTTCCAGGCAAGAGTACTGGAGTGGGGTGCCATTGCCTTCTCCATCTTGTATATATATATGCACATACATACACACACACTAGAATATTATCTTCAGCCATAAAAAGGAATGAAACTGTACAATTTGCAGAGATGTGAACGGACCTAGAGGCTGTCATAGAGTGAAGTGAGTCCAAAAGAGAAAAGCAAATATCTTATATTAACACATATGTGTAGACTCTAGAAAAAGTGGTACAAGAAAATGAAAGAAAGAAAAGAAAGTGAAGTTTCTCAGCTGTGTCTGATTCTTTGAGAGCCCATGGACTCCTCAGGCTCCTCAGTCCACGGAATTTTCCAGGGAAGAGTACTGGAGTGTGTTGCCATTTCCTTCTTCAGGAGATCTTCCCGACCTAGGGATTGAACCCCAGTCTCCCACGTTGCAGGCGACACTTTACTGTCTGAGCCACCAGGGAAGCCCTCTGCTGCTGCTGCTGCTAAGTCACCTCAGTCGTGTCCGACTCTGTGCAACCCTATAGACGGCAGCCCACCAGGCTCCCCCGGCTCTGGGATTCTCCAGGCAAGAACACTGGAGTGGGTTGCCATTTCCTTCTCCAATGCGTGAAAGTGAAAAGTGAAAGGAAATTTGCTCAGTCATGTCCGACTCTTAGCGATCCCATGGACTGCAGCCTACCATTCTCCTCCGTCCATGGGATTTTCCAGGCAAGAGTACTGAAGTCGAGTGCCATTGCCTTCTCCGGGAAGCCCTCTAAATTCCATATATATGCATTAATATACTGTATTGGTGTTGAACCTATTTGCAAAGTAGAGAGATTGGGATGTAGAGGACAAACTTAAAGACACCAACAGGGGAAGGAGGGTGGGATGAATTGGGAGTTTGGGGTTGACATAAATATATATACTACTATGAATTGTCCTCTAATTGACTTTGAGAAATGGACTAATTCCTGCCATATCGGTGAATAAGGATGTCACAGTCACCAGCAGTTGCAGCTACTACAGATGGTGAGCTGGTGCACCATTGAGGAACTCAGGAAGGAAAGAATATCTGCTATCTAGCAGCCATCAGACTACAGCCACTCCCCATGGTGAGCCCTGAGGAAGCTCAGGATGTGAAAACAGGATGCTACCCACCTCCCCCAGCATAGCTGAAGGGAACAAAGGAATGATTTCAGTGAGCCCAGGCTCCTGCATCTTCCCATACATAGAAAAGTGCTAAATTTCTTAAGTTGAGCTATCTGGTTTTCTTTAATTAATAATAATCTTTTGCTTTCAGACTACCTTCCCTTCATAACCTAGCTCATTCCCTCAGCTCTTTTCTCTCAGGGTTACCTGAGATGCCATCTCCCAGGCTTGAAGTGCTAAAAATTCCCACTGAAGAAAACATAACTTTCTTGCCTGGGAAATCCCACAGACAGAGGAGCCTGGTGAGCTACACTCTTTGGGGTTCAAATAGTCAGATACAACTTAGTGACTAAATCGCAACAAGAAGTGACCTAAATGCCCACTGACAGAGAAATGGATAAAGAAGCTGTGGTTCTGCTAAGTCACTTCAGTCATGTCCAACTCTTTGCAATGCTATGGACGGTAGCCTGACAGGCTTTTCTGTCCATCGGATTCTCCAGGCAGGAATACTGGAGTGGGTTGCCATTAATAGAATATTACTCAATAAAAAGAATGAAATAATGCCGTTTGCAGCAACATGGATGGACCTAGAGACTGTCCCACTGAGTGAAGTAAGTCAGACAGAGAAGGAGAAATATCCTATGACATCCTTTGTATGTGGAATCTCAAAAGAAATGCTATAAATGAACATACTTACAAAACAGAAAGAGACTCACAGACTTAGAGAGTGAACTTATGGTTGCTGGGGTGGAGGGAAGGATGAGGGGAAAGGAAAGTTCAGGACTAACACGTATACACTGCTATATTTAAAATGGATAACCAACAAGGACCTACTGTATAGCACAGGCAACTCTGCTCGATGTTCTGGCAGCCTGGATGGGAGGGGAGTGTGGGGGAGAATGGATGTGTGTATATGTGTGGCTGAGTCCCTTCGCTGAACTCGAAATTATCACAACATTGTCAACTGGCTAGACCCCAATATAAAATAAAAACTTTGAAAAGCAAAAAATAAAATATAAACTCTCAGCTTGGAGGTTGTGAATATTTTTTTTTAAGTCCACAATTTACTTTTGTAGGTTGGATTGCTGCATCCCATCTGTATTCACAAACAGTGACAGCTGAACCAACAATGTTGAGGCCTTGGTACATGGTAAGCTCTCTACTGGGAGCTTAGGATACTGGTGTGCACACCACAGACTTGGAATTGCCTGCCTGGGGTTTCACCTTTAACAAGGTATAGAATGGAATGAGTTACAGACCTAAGACAGCAATACTAAGTAGTTTCTTTCTGCAGTGCATTGCATTGCACGGCATTGCGTCCATCCATTCATTCTTCCAGTCATTCATAACATTTATGGATCTCCTCCCACCTCAGGCCCTGTTCTGCCTGCTGGGAAAACATTGGTGATTAAGTCTGGCATGATCTCCATGGCTCTTAAACGGGACATGTGAATCCTTTGCCTATTATTTTATACCTGCAGCTGTAATACATTCAGAAAACTGAGCCAGATGTGGTCAGAATTATGTGGAATTTGGGGAAATACATTTCTTTCTAATGAAGTTCTCCTCCCCCTTTTTTTTTCTCTCCACTGTTTTTTGAAAGATGGTGTGCTGAGCAAAATTTCAGTAAAATCTGAGGTGTCATTTGCACACTGGTTTGCTAAGATTTAAGGCTTCCCAGGTGGAGCTAGCGGTAAAGAACTGGTCTGCCAATGGAGGAGACACAAGAGACACGGGTTCCATCCCAGGGTCAGGAAGATCCGTCCCTTGGAGAAGGGAACAGCAACCCACTCTAGCATTCTTGCTTATAGAATCCGGTGGACAGAGGAGCCTAGTAGGTTACAGTCCACAGACTTGCAAAGAGTTGGACACAACTAAAGCGACTTAGCTGTAGCATGCACGTTGCTAAGGTTCTGTGGTATCGCTTGTGGTCTGTCACACCTGATGTGCTTTCCTTTGACTTTCTAATGCAAAAGAAGTTTTAGAAATGCACTACAATCATTCGCCTGGAACTTGTAATAAAGGATGTTCTTTTCAGTTATAAATAACCCTTAAGTACTATATACCCACAAGCCAGGAACATTCTCCTATTTAGAGCTGAAAAGACAAGCGAAATTGGAGTAGCAAAAAAAATAGACGCATATGCATACTTTCAAAGAGTAATTATATTTTTACAGCTCCTCAAGCTGTCCTATTTTCTCTCTCTCTCTCTCTGATGTGGCAGAATGTTCAAGTTAAAGCAAATGGGAAAACAACAGACGGACTGTTACAACAGAAGACACTGTAAAAATCAGATTAGCCAAGACAAGTTGGTTGGAAGGTTTAAATGATCTCTGAGCAGCCCGATTCTAACATGGAGTGGCGAGCTTGGCAGCCAAATCCCCATGGCATACGATGGGTGGTGACCTTATTCTGAAGCAAGTTACTGTTTCCAAGTGTTATAAAGCTGCAGTTTCCTGGACACAGCAATGATCATTTTAAGGACATCTCTTCGATGGGAACTTCAAACAATTCAAAGAGAAACAGAGACAAACAAAAAAACCCCGAGATGGTGCATACAAATCTAGCCATCCCAACGATGCCTCGTGAATCTCTCCACCAGCTATTCACATGGGCTTGGAAAGAGGGTCAGTTTTCTGAGTGATGCTGTCTTTGAGACTTGTCCCTTCTTTCCTTTTTTAGGGATTCACAACTAGGATGGCTTCTGGCCACATCTTTTGCTTGGGTAAAGCTGAATCGAGTACTTCCTAAGCTTGCTTGCAATCGATTCCTGCAGTTTCTGGCCTAAGAATGGCAGCAATCGTTGTTCTATTAATAGCTCTTACATATTATGGATGGAGAAGCAGCGATTTTGCATATTTTTCCTTCGGCTGTTTGTCTTCCAGCTGACAATGCAGCCATCCCTGGGTTGTATAAATGTAGGCCAAGGAGTCTAGTAACGTTTAAACAAAACCACATGAAAATGGCCTGTCCATTTCAGTACCTTTAGATGGATTCAGGCCCCTGGCTTCAAAATGAACAAGCAGGTGGTGGAAAAGGCTCCAAAGTATCATTGCTTAAAAATCTGCTGCATCAAAGCAAAAGCAAGGACTTCACTTTTAAAAAATATATTTGTTTATTTGACTGCACTGGGTCTTAGTTGTGGCACGTGGGATCTAGTTTCAGCATGTGGGATCCAGTTCCCCAAGCAGGGATCAAACCCAGACCCCCTGCACTGGGAATGTGGATTCCTAGCCACTGAACCACCAGGGAAGGCCCCAGGTCTTCACGTTTAGAACAGTGCTTTGAAACCATCCAGGCCAAAGTATATATAGGGCTTCCCTGGTGGCTTAGACAGTAAAGAATCTGCCTGCAATGCGACAGACCCATGCGTGATTCCCTGGATCAGAAGATCCCTTGGAGAGGGAAATGGCAACCCACTCCAGTGTTCTTGCTTGAAGAATCCCACGGACAGAGGAGCCTGGTGGGCTACAGTCCATGGCATCACAGTCAGACAGGACTGAGCAACTAACACTAAAGACAAAGTATCCCCTTGGAGATCATTTCTCCCATCTCACCTCAGTTGTACATATTGTAACAAGCTGACTCTCAGAATTCTGATCCTGTGTGTTACAAATGGCTCCGTTTAGCAGGAGGTGAAGAAAACAGTGCAAATAGCTGAGCTCGGCGCTTGGCACACCTGGAACAAACACTCTATGACGTCAGGGGCGCTTAAGTGCCTTTTAGTCCACAGAAGGGATTTGAGGGAGCCCCTCTGGCTCTCAAGGAGCTGTGTGTGCGTTCAATGGACGGTTCCTCTGGGGCCAGGAAGGAGCTGAAGTGGGTCTTCCCATCCTCTCCCTGTCAAGTGTGAGAAGCCTGCTTACTGGAACCAGAACGTCATCACCCACCTTGCTCATTCACTCTTGCTTTGAGACCCTGGATAGCCCAGCGAGCAGCCCCGGTCATCTCCCACCAGTGACCACAATGACCACACCATGTACCTGGTGTGGTCACCCACCCTCACACACAGTGTCAGCACACTGAGACAGGCTGGGGCGTGGGGCCCTGGGCTGCGGTGCTGCAATGCTTGCTCCTGGACACAGCTCTCCTCAAGCAACAAAATACAAAGAAGCTATATGGGACTAAAAATAACTGCGTGCGTGCACAGTTGGGGCAAACTTTGGCAGAGACCAAAAAACCTAACTGCTACCTTTGAGGAGCCTGGAGCAAAAACAGTGTCAGGAGCAAAAGCAAGTTACAGCGCATGTCCCCGTGCATCACCCGAGGGGTAGGCAAACCACCTAAGCCACTCCTCTGCCAGACCGCTGGGCACATCCCTGCCCTCACCCCATATAAGGAACAAGCTAGCCCCTCCTAGCAGAGAACAAGCAAGTCAGAGAATCTGTTTTTTCTTCTCCCACCCGTCCACTCCCC
>SJXQ01006207.1:162364-214176 GCA_006408695.1 Aepyceros melampus
TGGGCCTGAGGGGTGGAGGGTGGGGGAAGGGGCAGGAGAAGAAAAAGGCTGCGGTCCCGGAGCCCACAGGAAGCTGCGCGTGGGCTTTGTGTCTCACGGGCATTCCTGGGCGAGCACGTGCCTTCCTCCTGTAATGGTGCAAACTTAGAACCAGGAACATTCCTGGGGCAGTGGAGAGGGGGGATGGGGAGGTGGACACAACAGCTCCCCAGGGAGAATCAGACGATTTCCCCCTCAACTCCCAACATCGAAGAAGGGTAAAGACAGGTCTGTGGGGCTCATCAGTTCAGTTCAGTTCAGTCGCTCAGTCGTGTCCGACTCTTTGCGACCCCATGAATCACAGCACGCCAGGCCTCCCTGTCCATCACCAACTCCCGGAGTTCACTCAGACTCACCTCCATTGAGTCAGTGATGCCATCCAGCCATCTCATCCTCGGTCGTCCCCTTCCCCTCCTGCCCCCAATCCTGCCAGCATCAGGGTCTTTTCCAATGAGTCAACTCTTCGCATGAGGTGGCCAAAGTACTGGAGCTTCAGTTTTAGCATCATTCCTTCCAAAGAACCCGCAGGACTGATCTCCCTCAGAATGGACTGGTTGGATCTCCTTGCAGTCCCAGGGACTCTCAAGAGTCTTCTCCAACACCACAGTGCAAAAGCATCAATTCTTCGGTGCTCAGCTTTCTTCACAGCCCAACTCTCACATCCATACATGACACAGGAAAAACAATAGCCTTGACTAGACGGACCTTTGTTGGCAAAGTAATGTCTCTGTTTTTCAATACGCTATCTAGGTTGGTCATAACTTTTCTTCCAAGGAGTAAGCGTCTTTTTATTTCATGGCCACGGTCACCATTTGCAGTGATTTTAGAGCCCCCCAAAATAAAGTCTGACACTTACCCTGACTTAAAAATGGGGAAATTTTAGAAAGAATTATAAAGTTTCTTTCTTCCTTCCCTGTTTTTCACATGAGCAGCCACGGAGAACACAACTGGCTTTCAGTCTCCTGTGTAATTGGGGACAGGATTGAAATGGATAAATGAACCTCCCAGGTAATCCCCAAGCTCATTCTTTTCCATTAGCTTCAACCTCTCCCCTGAACAAATCTATCCCAGCTCCTGATGAAGAGAAAAATGAGCTACTGAAGCATAAAGGACATTGCAAGCCAGACCTGTCCTCTGATGGGACTGTGAAGGCTCAGGAAGGAAGGCAGAGGTGCAGAGGGAACCCACCTGGGGCTGGACAGAGCCAGCCTGTGGGGCCTTCTGTCTGCAGAGAGGACAGACTTACAGAACTGGACAGGATAACCCACAGATAACCCAACCCCCCAATCCAGTTGGTTTCTATACAGTGGAGGGAGCGGGGTGGATACAGAAGCTCTGAGAGGTTAGAACTGCAGGGAAAGCAAAACTTTTCTTTTACCCTCTTACTGTCAAGGCAGAGTTAAGTTGACATAAGATGAATTGTTGTGCTGGAGAAGACTCTTGAGAGTCCCGTGGACAGCAAGGAGATCACACCAGTCAATCCTAAAGGAAATTGACCCTGACTATTCATTGGAAGGACTGATGCGGAAGCTGAAGCTCCAATACTTTAGCCACCTGATGCAAAGGGCCAGCTCATTGGAAAAGACCCTGATTGTGGGAAAGATTGAGGGCAAGAGGAGATGGGGCAACAGAGGATGAGATATTTGGATGGCATCTCCATGAATGTGAATCGATGGACATGAATTTGAGCAAACTTGGGAGATCGTGGAGGAAGAGTCTGGTGTGCAGCAGTTCGTGTGTGTGTGACCACCAGGTTACTCTGTCCAAGGGATTTTCCAGGCAAGAATACTGGAGTGGGTTGCCATTTCTTTCTCTAGGGGATATTCCTAACCCAAGAATCGAACCGGTGTCTCTTGAGTCTCCTGCATTGGCAGGCAGATTCTTTACCAAATGCGCCACCTGGCCATGCCATGTGTGGCATCCTTGGGGTCGCACGGAGTCAGACACGACCTAAGCAACTGAACAAAAACAAAGATGGATTCGCAGGAGAACAGCACACCGATTTTTATTGTTACATGGACATGGGAGCTTTCACAGAAAAAATGAAGACCCCCCCATTCTAAATGAATAAATAATAAGGTCCTACTGTATAGCACAGGGAGCTATATCCAATCATCAGGATAGACATGATGGAAAAGATATTTAAAAAAGAATGTGTATGTGTGTTGCAGTCACTATACTGTACAATGGAGATTGGCACATTGTAAATCAACTATACTTCCATAAATAAATTTAAAACAAGACCCCCAAAATGGCTGGGTCTAAGTGCTCATATACTAGGTTGAACTAATTTCCCTGGTGGCTCAGATGGTAAAGAATTTGCCTGTAATGCGGGAGACCTGGGTTCGATCCCTGGGTTGTGAAGATACCTTGGAGGAGGGCATGGCACCCCACTCCAGTATTCTTGCCTGGAAAATCCCCATGGACAGAGGAGCCTGGCAAGCTATGGTCCATGGGGTTGCAAAGAGTCAGACACAACTGAGCAACTCAGCACAGCACTAGGTTGAACAGAGAGTAGTAACTGTGAAAAGGTAACTAAAATATATGGGGCTGCTCAAGGAAGATAAGGGCTGTTTGAACAAGGTTTGTCTGTACTGATTTCTCTTGGCACCTTCTCCCTGTCTGTGGAGATAAGCACGTTTCTTTCCTCTTGGTAGAGAGAGGGCATCTTTCACATTGGAGTTTTGTCTTCTGCTTTTAGGAAGGAAAAAGGAAGTAAGGCGCCTTCTTGCATTTGCTGTTTTTAAAGTATCTCTAACTCAAAATAATCTTATGTCAATCTAGCTTGTTTGGCCATATTCTACTACCTTTTACCATCCAGCTGCTGCTGCTGCTGCTGCTGCTAAGTCGCTTCATCCAGCTAGTTAATAGCAAAACAAGAACTGGAAGTTGGCCCTCCTCATTTCTATTCTGTGGTTATTTGACTACATCTCAGTTCCCTTCTCACTACAAGCACTCACCCATGGTGACTGTTTCCTTGGTGGTCTAGGAAGCATCAGGCCCTATGCTGGAGGCCTCTGGGGTTTCTCTGATACATAGTATTACTCTTATTTTGTCCATGAGGACTCAGGTTCAGAGGGCTCTGTGAATTAGTATATGGCAACTTCAAGTATGTGCTAAGTTGCTTCTGTCATGCCCAACTCTTCTGACAGGGTTAATAACATTGTATCCAACCAGTCCATCCTAAAGGAAATCAGTCCTGAATATTCATTGGAAGGACTGATTCTGAAGCTGAAACTCCAATACTTTGGCCACCTGATGGAAAGAGCTGACTCATTTGAAAAGACCCTGATGCTGGGAAAGATTGAAGGCAGGAGGAGAAAGGGATGACAGAGGATGAGATGGTTGGATGGCATCACCGACTCAATGGACATGGGTCTAGGTAAACTACGGGAGTAGGTGATGGACAGGGAGGCCTGGCGTGCTGGAGTCCATGGGGGTCACAAAGAGTTGGACACAACTGAGCAACCGAACTGACTGTATATTTGAAAGTTTGTAAGAGGCGAGATCTTTAAAATTCTCATCACAAGAAATAAATTATTTAACTATGTGTGGTAATGGTTGTTACTAAACTTACTATGGTGGTCATTCTGCAGTACATAAAAATATCAAATCACAGTGTTCTACACTGGAAACTAATATAATGTTATATGTCAGTTTCATCTCAGTTGGGGAAAAAAAAGTGAATTCAAGCTCAGGTCTCTGAAAGTGAAAGTCTTAGTCGCTCAGTCATGTCTGATCTGCAACTCCATGGACTGTAGTCTGCTGGGCTCTTCTTTCCATGCAATTCTCCAGCAAGAATACTGGAGTGGGTTGTCATTTCCTTCTCCAGGGGATCTTCTCGACCCAAGGATCAAACCTGGGTCTCCTGCATTACAGGCAGATTCTTTACCGTCTAAGCCACTAGGGAATCTCACTTTCTAGTCTCTGAGTCTGGTGCTATTTCTACTACTCTACTAAGCTGGAGTCTTTGGCAGTATTTTCTTTTTTTATTTTTCATGGGTTATACTTACTTTTACTGCTTCACTATATGTTGGGAATAAATGAGACACATAAACTTTTTTATTTTTACTGAGAACATTCTTTCCTTTTGGCCTCAGTCTGTGGTTTCCCACTCAGACTCAATTATTTCCCCTCAATTGTGACCTCCTAGGTTCTGGAAAGACTTGAGAGGTGCTTGCAATCTGAACACAGGCATATTCCTGTCTCTGCTGCTGCTAGTGAATGTTAGGGCTGGGTGGGACCTGAGACAGAGTCTCATTTCATCCCTTCTCCTTACAGATGAGAAAACTGTATCCTTAGATGCTGCAGAGACCTGCAGGGAAGGTGAGTATGGAAGCCTCTGGTGTGCTCTAACCTTCATCCACTCCATCAACAGGCCTTGGCAGGGGGGAGGGGAGGGGAGAAGAGGCGGCTGGGACGAATTGGGAGAGTAGAACTGACAGATATACACTGCTGCTGCTGCTGCTGCTAAGTTGCTTCAGTCGTGTCCGACTGTGTGACCCCATAGACGGCAGCCCACCAGGCTCCTCTCTCCCTGGGATTCTCCAGGCAAGAACACTGGCGTGGGTTGCCAATTCCTTCTCCAATATATATACTACCATGTGTAAAGTAGCTAGCTAGTGGGAAGCTTCTGTTTAGCATGGGGAACTCAGCTTGGTGCTCTGTGACGACCAGAAGGGTGGGATGGGGGTAGGTGGGAGATTTAAGAGGGAGGGGCTGTATGCATACATATAACTGACTCACTTCATAATACAGCAGAACTAACACAATGTTGTAAAGCAATTATCCTCTAATTAAAAAAATAATAAAATGTGTAATTTGAGGTTGATTAAAAAAAAAAAAAAACCATTGCAGTCCTTATCTCCTTCCTGGGTAAAAATGCGGCACCCAGGACTTCCCAGGGGTCCAGCAGGTAAGATTTCTCGATTCCAATACAGGGGCTCAGGTTCAATCCTGGGTTGGGGAACTAAGATCCCACATTCCATGAAGCACAACCAAAATAGATTAAAAAAAAAAGTGGCACTCAAGTTCAGAGGAGTGTAAATCCAGAGGTTCTGGATTTACTTGGATCAGCTGTGAAACAGCCTCCTTTCATGAGAAGATTACAAAGATTCCAAGTGTAATCTTTTCTATTAATAGACAAGCAAATAAGTTTAGTACTTTGAGGGGTCAAAAGTCCACAGAAATATGGCCAATCAGGGTCATTTTAGTTCAAGTGGATATGGATTCATCTTGGAGTATATCTACACTCTACCAACTCTGGATTCAAGGTCTTAGCAACATATGGTTAGGGTAGGAAGCAGCTGAACAATGCCTCCTCATAAGAGTCCTTACGAATGAAATCCTGTCTGGCCCCCACCGAGGGCTGGCCTCTCACTCAACTGCAGGCAAGCTAGGATGTTGACAGCTGATGGCCAGGGCACTGCTTTGGGGCAAAAGATGGGCAGAGAGTGAGGGGCCATGGCATGGGACAGAGCTGAGAGGCAGGGCTGGAGTGAGAGTTGAGTCCATCTGCCCACCTCGGCAGGGCTGTGAGAAGGAAGGGATGCTTCATGATGTTTTGATGACATATAGGAGTTGGGTTCCCCTGTGTCAGCTCCAAGCAGTACAAGCGAAGGTGTTGGTGAGTGTGAAATGACACCACTGGGGCAGCAGGGGTCCCCAAACTCTGGGATCTAATGCCTGATGATCTGAGGTAAAGCTGATGCAATAAAGTGCAAAATAAATGTAATGCACTTGAATCATTCCAAAACCACCTCCCCCCCACAACACACACACCCAAGTCTGTGAAAAAATTGTCTTTCACAAAACCAGTCCCTGGTGCCAAAGGTTGGGGACTGCGGCTCTACAGTCCAAATAAAACCTGCTGATTTCCCCTCTGGTTATGTGTAAGACTGATGGATGGGATAGGAGAGATCTCGTCTTAGAGGCTGTTGTTAGCCCAGAGCCCAGATCAAACGTGCATTATGTGGTCATCACAAAGCATAAGGCACCCTTGAGGGACATTCAAACTGGGTTTAAGTATCAGGTCAGGAACACCAATGAATTCATAATCATTTATTGTGAATCACTCATAGTTTACACATTATTAATGGCAAAAATAACACCGTTAAACACCTGCTGGATGAAGAACTTTATTATGACAATTCCTTACCGGTGTCACTTCTTTTAAAAAATGTAAATTTAAATCCTACATCTTCCCTATCTTTGCAGCACTATCTTCGAAGTGCTCTGATGTCAAACTATAAGGCTCTCTTTTGCTCTAACATCTAACACAAAGGGCACGCTGTCCCATTAATTCGACATGCTCTTTACAAGGCAACTTAACACACAGATTTTTTTAAAATCCAGAGGCTACATAATGATCACTTTATGTCTTGCTGCAAAATCAATGAAGGCCGCATGCAGGTGAAACATTTGTAGACACTGAGTTCTAGATAACTGTTGGTTATTCAGATCTGATGACCTGGTGTGGAAAATTAATATGCTTATTTAGCAGGAGTAGGTAAAGTACATGCATCAGTGGCTAGGATCAATTAGAATATAAATGTCTAAACATTTAAATGAGAGCTTCATTTGATGTCTGGCACTTCTGAGTTCTACACCTTAAAATGACAATAGCAAAGAGAACAAAATCAAACACTTAAAACAGGCACTGATTTATAGGGTCAGCTGGACGGACAGCTCAGGACACAAAACTAGCTGAGCAGTGAACAGACCCCTTGAAGCAAAGAAAGTGGAACATCAACAAGCTGGAAACAGGGCAAAAAAATAAGAGAGCCATTTCCTGTCTTCTCATTTTTAACATGTTCAATTTTCTTACTTTAAAACAACAACAAACACACACAATAATTACAAAGCAGAAACATTCTTTCCTTACTACTTCGACCCTCTGCTCCTTCAGATAGTCTGTTTAAAAATAAGGTCGGGTTTAAAACAGAAAACAAAGGCTCTCCTGAAGCACACTGAAAGAATATGAAATTCCTTCATCCTGTCAGGGTTAACATCACGTACAAGCACAAGCACATGACGATGTATGTTTGAATGACATGTTGTAGCTATAGCGATTAAATCACACGTCCGCGTTCTAGTGTTAAAGCAAAGTTACACTGACTTTTAAAAAATTCTTTTCATTGATAGTTTGTATCTTGACATTATCTTGAGACCAACGGAAAAAATCCCCAAACTGCGTGGATTCTGTTCTCTCCCCAGCTTGCGCCCCCTCCCACGATCCAATGAACAAGAGAAGTGTAGTAACAAAGGCCGTGAACCGAGGCGGCATTGACAGCGGGCGCAGATGGAGGGTCCAGAGTCAGGCGCTCCCGTCTCCAGTCCGGGCTTTCCGCGCTTCGATCATCTGCTTGGTTGCCCGTTTGCGGTCAGTGGCTAGCCCCAGCCAACACATGAAGTCAATGAACCAGGTGGTTGGGTTGAAATTTAAGCCAAATTCACTCGCAGAGTAGTCAAAGGGAAAGGTGTGATGGTAGTTATGGAAACCTTCACCTGGAAGACAAAGCAGGCTTGAAATAACACTATCGGCACCTCTCTGCAGAGCTTTTAAATGCCACGAGATTGCAAGGCCCTGTGTTAGGCTCCACGGGGTAAAAAAACTTAACAGAAGGTCCCCTATGTACAAACCTACAAAGATGGGTTGTATGCCATCTGTTGTGCTGTGCATGCGTTTCAAGATACTGGACTGTAAGATTAGAGAGGCTTTATTTTTTGTTTGCTTTTTATGTATGTATTATCTATGTGAAAAGTATTAGAGACTTATATAGCTGATTGTGTTAGATGGCTACCTAGGCTAACTTTTTTGGATTTCTGACAAACCGGACTTCTGAACTTGCTCTCGGAATAGAACGTGTTTGTATGTAGGGGACTTACTGTACTTGCCATCTGCCCTTAGGGAGCATTCACTGAATTGGCTAGACAAACGATAGGAACAGAAAAATAGCAATAAAGTTATCAGCATAAAGTCTCAAGATGAATTTTCCCTGTGAACTGGTGACATGCTCCCATGACTTTAGAGCTGTACTTCGGAAGCTAAATGCCGAATGGCTGATAACAGATTATCATTTTGAGGTATGTTCATAAAAGAAAAATAGCCTCTGTCAACTGAAGGGATTATAGGAAGACTTCTTGGGAAAGCTCGGAAGAGATAAATGATAATCGTTCCCATAAATAAGTGAATTAAGGAGTTGGATCTTTAAATATCCAAAATCTGCCTATATATTACTCTTCCTTTCACACTAACTTTTCTTCCCTTACTGCCCCTCCCTCAGGGTGTTTTCAGGAGGAGTCTCACATCTTTTTTCATTTTTTGGAAACAGCTTTATTGAGATGTAATTCACCGCACAATTCACCCATTTAAAAGTATCCAAGTTAATGGCTTTCAGTATATTCGCAGAGTTGTGCAGACATCCCCACAATGATCTTTATAACATTTTCACTACCTAAAAAGAAACCCCACTCCCCAAGGATGGATGGATGGATGTTGAGCCCCATCCATCCCCCCATCCTTCCAGTCCTACTTTCTTTCTCTGTGATGGTTAATTTTACATGTTAACCTGACTGGCCACGGAGTGCGCAGATTAACCCTTATTTCTGGGTGTCTGTGAAGGTGTTTCTGGATGAGATTAGCATTCGAAGCAGTGGAGTCAGTAAAGTAGACGGTCCTCCTCCATGTGAGTGGGCATCAGCCAGTCCCTTAAGGGCCTGGAGGAGGAATTGCCCCCTGTTTTCTGGACACACTGATTGAATGTCTATTTCATCTTCTCCTGCCCTCAGACTGGGATCTGCATCCTCAGCTCCCCTAGTTCTCAGGCCTTTGTACTCAGATTTAATTAACCACTGGCTTTCCAGGGTTTCCCGCTTACAGATGGCAGACGGTGGGACTCAGCCTCCGTAATCTCACCAGCCAGTTCCTCATCATAAATCTCTCCTCCGTCCCCTACCCTGTTCCTGTAAACACACACATACACACACACACACACAGAAACAGAATACATCTACCTCTATACGGATGTATATTGGGTTGGCCAAAAAGTTCGGTCAGGTTTCCATATGATCTTACAGAACATACCCAATATATAGGTAGAGAGAGACTTATTATAAGCAATATTATATATATAATTATACATATATATATTCCAGTATCTTTGCCTGGGAAATTCCACAGAGAGAGGAGCTAAGAGTTGGAGACAACTTAGCAACTAAACTACCACGTGTGTATATATATATATATACACACACACATTTATACACACATATATATAGATATACATATATACATTGTCTCTGACTCTTTGTGACCCCAGGACCATAACCCACCAGGCTCCTCTGTCCTTGGGATTTCCCAGGCAAGGATACTGGAGTGGGTTGCCATTTTCTTCTCATATATATATACACACACACATACTGTCACAAAGAGTCGGACTCGACTGAGCAACTTTCACATTTACTTTTACTAATACAGTCTCTATAGATTGGCTTATTCTGAACATTTCATGTAAATGAAATCAAATAATATGCAGTCTTTTGCGACTGGCTTCTTTCACTCAGTATACTGTTTTCAAGGTTGTAGCAGGTATCAGTACTTCACCTGTTTTTGCTGCTGAAGAGTATTCCATGGTATGGCTATACCACACTGCATTCATCCATTCATCAGGTGAGTGACATTTGGTGTATTTCTACTTTTTAGCTGTTATGAATAACGCTGCTACGAACACTCATATGCAAGTTTTTATGTGGACATACACTGTCTTTTCTCTAGGGTGTAAATCTAGGAGTGGAGTTGCTGTATCCTATAGTGACCATCTGTAACCATTTGAGGAACCGCCAGATTCCTCCCTTACTTCTTAAGCGGCTGTGGTCATGCAGTTCTTCCATTGGCCACATTCGGAAGATTCTGCTGCACAATGAGTCCATCAGATGGGTCAGTCTGTGGTCTGCGCTTTTCTTTTTAATTTAGGTCTTTTCTACCCGGCCGCTCCACCCTCATCATTCTTGGACTAGAGTTCTAGAGTTTCCCCCTAGTTTTCAGAAACAGGCACTATTCCAAGAACTCTGAACATAGCCCCCAGTCTCCCACAGGGCTGGTGTAACAAGAGTCTTCTAAGGACCTGTATCAGGAAAGCTGACGGAGAGTTCAGTGTAGACCTTGAGAGCCTTCAGGCCAACACCCAGCCTTTCAGGACCTGGGTCGTGGCCACATGCCCTGGGTTTCCTGGCCCCCCACCCCCTATGTAAGGTGGTAACAGATGCACGGGGCCCACTCTTGCCGCTCTCAGAGTCACCACTGGATGTGGCTTCCCTCCCCACAACTCTTATTAAAGACAAAGAGTGAGATGAAGAGAAAGCAACAGGAGAGGTCAGGAAGCTCACACTTTTCTCTCTGCTTATCAAGTTATTCCCAAAGCGAAATCTGGTGTTTATCCAGCTTACATTGCTCTTGTCAACACACGACCCCTAGGGTCTTACTGAATGGGTGACCCTGACACCTTGATGGCAGAAATTCATTGCAGAGTGATGCAGAGACTGTCTATAGTTAACAGCAGGAAACTTCCTTCCTGGGTCTGGTCTCGAGCTCAAGATCAGCTTATACAGAAGCCTGAGATGCTTCTATCAAGACACAGCTGTGCTTAGTCACTCAGTCGTGTCCAACTCTTTACAACCCCATGGACTGCAGCCCGCCAGGCTCCTCTGTTCATGGGGATTCTCCAGGCAAGAATACTGGAGTGGTTTGTTGTGCCCTCTTACAGAGGATCTTCCCAACCCAGGGACCGAACCCAGGTCTCCCACATTGCAGGTGGATTCTTTACCAGCTGAGACACACGGGAAGCCCAAGAATACTAGAGTGGGTAGCCTACCCCTTCTCCAGGGGATCTTCCCGTCCAGGAATCGAACCTGGGTCTCCTGCATTGCAGGCGGATTCTTTACCAGCTGAGCTACACCAGGGAAGTCCTGGTAACATTTGTTAATCACTTATTGTGTGCCAACCACAGGGCTGAATTCTTCAAAGGGTATTAATACTTATAATCCTCACATCACTCAGCTAGCTGCTATGAATAACCCTACTTTAAAATGACGAGGAAGTGCACAGAAGGGACAAGTTATTTGCCTAAGACCATTAGGCCAGTGAGGAAAACAACGTCCCTGAAGGCTTGTTTCCTGCTAAGCACTGCTGCAAACACTAGGTAACCTAACCCTCTGGTGACTGCGGGCGAAGGTCAACGCTACTCTTATCGCCACTTTACAGATGAGAACACAAGGTGGGGAAGAGCCAGATAACTTGCCCAGAGATTGAGCAGAAGAACCAAGCCTCAACTAAGCCTGTCAGACTGACTCTTAACCATTCTGCGGTCCCACAAGACTGTCAAGGTCCCGTTTCTCTCCAACCCTCTGTTTGAGGGCCTTTTTAAAATGGTCAGCCAAATGTTAGACAGCTGAGGCTAAGAGTGGCCAGGCAGTTTGAGAGCGACAACTGCTACTCCTCCTTTAGTAGGGAAATGGCTGTTAATTACTGATTACCTACTATGTGCCAGGCACCATACTAAGCAGATGATATACAGTATCTTATTTAATTCTCGTAACACCCTTGAAAGTGAAGTGTGAGTCTCTCAGTCAGATCTGACTCTCTGTGATC
This sequence comes from Aepyceros melampus, assembly GCA_006408695.1. Lineage (NCBI taxonomy): Eukaryota > Metazoa > Chordata > Mammalia > Artiodactyla > Bovidae > Aepyceros > Aepyceros melampus. Next base: position 174,051 of record SJXQ01006207.1, read on the forward strand.
CCATGGACTGTAGCCCCCCAAGCTCCTCTGTCTATGGAGATTCTCCAGGCAAGAATACTGGAGTGGGTTGCCGTTTCCTTCTCCGCGGGATCTCCTCAACCCAGGGATTGAACCCGTAACACCCTTATGAAGCAGGTATTCCCGTTTCCATTTCACAAATAAGAAAGCTGTAAACCAGAGAGTACGAGGCTTGTCCAAGAGCCAGGATTCTAACACCAAAGCCCAAATCCATTCCAGTCCACTCCACTCCCTTGCCTCCCTTGACATGCCCGCAAAACCCCCAAGAAGTCAAGAAGGTCTGAACACCCACTGTCCCCAGTGGTTCCCACCTGACACTCACCGATGGCACCCAGGGTGACGAGCGGGTTCTGCCGAGGACTGATGTGCTTGTCATAGGGCCGGTTTCCGTACATGTGGGCGACGCTGTTGACCAGCCAGGTGACGTTGAGTGAGATGGTGTAGCGGAGGATGGAGGCCAGGAAGTAGGAGTTCCACAGGCTCTCTCCCCAGATGTACCAGGGCACCAGCGTGGGGACTACGAAGCACATGAGCACCACGGTGATCTTGTAGTACCTGGAAAGAGGAGGCCACGCTGCCACGGGGCACCCGCTGATGGTGGGGGGGAGTGGGCAAGCTGCAGGGGGAGTCAGGAATGATGCCAGTCAGCTCCGTCAGCTCTTGGAGCCTGTTGTGTGTCTCTGTATGGGGGTCACAATCACATCCACCTACCAGGGCTAGGCAGGTAACACCAACCTGAGAATTAGGGCAGGCAGAAGTTATAGGAAGTGGCAGGACCCACTGCAAACTTCAGAATTTCAAGTATTAAACACTCGGTACAGGGGAAACCCATGCATCTCCAAGCTACGTGTGTCCTAAAAGCCACAGTTTGATGGCTTCTATTTCTTTCACTAGCCAGTCAACCTGACAGTTTTTTTTTTTTAACCATAATTTCAAGAACTATCCAATATTCTTTGAATACTTTGCAGGCATGTGAAGACAATGCCTGCATTGTCTTGATGCAATTACGTTCCAAACCAGCATAAAAATAAACAAGTATATGAACAAACATGGCCACGTATAAAGCAAAGATTAAAAATAAACCATCAATAGTTTGATTGCTGGACTGGTGTACCCAGCAAGTGTTTCCTGAGCGCCTCCTGTGTACCAGGCCCCAAGGGCTACTGGTACCAAGACAAATTTGACAAGAGTCCCTGCTCCGGTCGTGTGAAACCTTTGGCTGTGTGGCACAGGCTCTTAGCAGGGGCATGAAGGGCCTGTGAAATGAAAATGCCAAAGCTGCCTGTTCCAGAACTTCCCGGGAGGTCCGGTGGTTGAGACTCCACGCTTCCACTGCAGGGGCCACGGGTTCGATCCTTGGTCAAGGAACTAAGATCCCACATGCCGCGCAGTTTGGCTAAAAAGTAAACCAATCCCTGCCCCACTCCAAAACAACAAAACAAAACAAAAGAGAGCTGCCTGGTCACAGCTGTTTTCACCTCGGTTTTCCTTCAGCTGACCCAACTCGTGGGAGGCCTCCGTTAAAAGGCGCATGTATGAACGGGGCCAGGGCACAGCTTGAGGAAATGAGATGTGGGAGGTGGAAGAAACCTGACTTGAGTCCAGGTCTGATTCTTCACGGAAAACAAGCATCTCTTTGTTCTTTCACTCTTTGTGTACACAGTGAGATGGTTCCCCAAACAGAGCATGAGGCAAGGGCTTGTATGTGGGTCACATTTGGGAAAGTGACCTCGAGTAACAGGAGTGTGCAGCTGGGAAGAGGGAAATGAAAGGAGGGAGGAGTCAAGCTGTGGGGGCTCACTGCTGTGGGACCTCCATGGGATACATTATAGCTCAGAATTCTCTCTAGGGATGAACAGGGGACTATTTTCCCATTGGCCCCAGTTCCTCTTTGGCCAAGAGGTCTATGTGGGAGGTCAGCTCTCTCACACTTTCAGCTTTGCTTGGGTCAGAATGGCTGAGTGTAGTCACGGGCATCTCAGGTGGGGGTGGCAGAGAAGCCAGGGCAGGAAGTAGGCAGTATGGCTGGGCACGTTGCTGGTGAGTTACACTTGTGCCGCAGGAACAGTTGGTGGGCTGGGAGTATGAGGTGGGCACAAGAGGTGTCCAACACAGGCAGGAGTTACAGTACCACATGGGGTTCTTGTGAGGAGCAAATACTAATGCCAGCATGGGGAGCTCAGCTTGGGGTGCTGTGATGACCTAGAGGGGTGGGATCGGAGAAGGCAATGGCACCCCACTCCAGCACTCTTGCCTGGAAAATCCCATGGATGGAGGAGCCTGGTAGGCTGCAGCCATGGGGTCGCTAAGAGTCGGACACGACTGAGCGACTTCACTTTCACTTTTCACTTTCATGCATTGGAGAAGGAAATGGCAACCCGCTCCAGTGTTCTTGCCTGGAGAATCCCAGGGATGGGGGAGCCTGGTGGGCTGCCGTCTATGGAGTTGCACAGAGTCAGACACGACTGAAGTGACTTAGCAGCAGAAGGGGTGGGATGGGAGTGAGATGGGAGGGAGGTTTAAGAGGGAGGGGATATATGTATACACATAGCTGATTGACTTCGCTGTATAGCAGAAACCAACACAACATTGTAAGGCAATTATACTCCACTTGAAAAACACAAATACCTAATGGATACTATGTGCTTACTATGTGTCGTGGCTATTCTGAGACCCATCCACGTCAGGGCTCATTTAATTCTAACAAAAATTTAGCAAGAGGGCACCAGTAGTATCCTCATTTTACAGATGAGAAAACTTAGCCTTTTATAGGTTTTATAGTTGGGTCAAGGTGACAAGGCTAATAAGTAGTAGGACCAAGATTCAAATCCAGGCAGAACCATTTCAGAGACTCTCAGGCTATTCTGCTTTGCAAATAAAATCATGTAGGTTTTGCAGATTGCTAGCTGCACGTAAGGGTCAGTTCCCATATAATTATCATTGTTTTTATTGGGCAACATATTAATCCATCAGGATTCCCACGTGGTGCTAGTGGTAAAGAACCAACCTGCCAATGCAGGTAGACATGAGAGAGGGGTTCGATCCCTAGGTCAACAAGATTCCCTGGAGGAGGGCATGGCAGCCCACTCCAGTATTCTTGCCTAGAGAATCCCATGGACAGAGGAGCCTGGCAGGCTGCAGTCCATAGGGTTGCAGAGTTGGACGTGACTGAAGAGATTATCACGCATGCACATTAACCTATCAGCATCCGTTTCAGCATAAGATATGACTGCATTTTAGTGGAAGGAGGGTGCCTGGGAGGTCAGATGAGTGGCTGTAGTTGGAGGGGCAAAGACAACACACAGTGAAGAAGAGATGCTGGTCTGAGTCTGGGCTCCCAGAGTCCAACGCAGAAGGCTTTTGGGGAGATGCTTGAAGCGAGGAAGGCAGGATGGGCCTGGGGAGAAGCTCATGCACAGTGAGCCTTGGCAGATCCTGTGGAGCCAAGTGACTCTTTTAGAGCTCTTTTCCTGGATGGAAAGGTACCACAGCATCATCCAGCCCCTGGCCTCAAGGTGCCTCCTGAGCTGGGTGAACCTGTGTACAAGGGCAACTCCGCAGGAAGGACAGCAGCTGGGTGGGAGCATCCGCCGAAGAGGGGATCTGCAAGAAGCACACAGGCCGTGGCCAAGGGTCCTGGGAGCTTGTGGGGGAGTGTGAGGAGCCAGGGGCTCTGACGGGAAGCCCAGAGACGATGGTCTGCAGTGGCTGCTCGTCTTGGGTGCCTCTGGGAAATACAGGAAGCAGCTGAATGTTGTCCGCAGAGCATCCTGCAACTCAGGTGGTTCCTTCCATCCCTCCACTCTGGGTTATAATCCAGTACCTCTGAAAGGAGCCTCTCGAAGTCCTGTTCTTTGTAAAAATGCAGTTCCTTCCTTCCTTCCTTTCCCGGCATCAGGGCTTAGTTGCCCCATAGCATGTGGGATCTTTGTCCCCCAACTAGGGATCAAACCCATGTACCCTGCATTGCAAGTCAGGTTCTTAAACCACTGGATTGCCAGGGAAGTCCCCCTAGTCCTGTTCTGAGCCACAGTCTGGGACCCTCATTTTGCTCCTTGAAAGGAGACAGAAATCATGTATTGGCGGCTGACTCTGCTGGATGCTGGGCTAAGCCTGCCATAGGCTTTCTCTCATTTACTCCTCGCCATGGACTCAGAATGGACACACTGTCAATGAGGGTGTTGTGCCGTGGCGCAGAGGGGCTGTGGTTTCCCGGGGAGAAGCCTGGCCCTTGCCATGACTCTCTTGCTTTGTCCTCACCCTATGGAATCCACCGTCTCTGGTTTGAATGCAGCCCACAGGCTTTGGCTTCAGTCTAACCATTCTTCCCTCTTGCGGATTTCTATAGCTCCCTTGGACCAGGCAGGATGCCCCAGGTTATTGTACTTCTCAGAGAGAAAGGATGGCTATAACTTTTGAAAGGGAAATAACAAGTGTTAATGACAATGTAGAGAAACTGGAACCCTTATGCATCACTGATGGGAATGGAAAGTGGTGAAGCTGCTGCTGCTGCAAAAAAATAAAAGTTTCTCAAAAGTTTAAATATCAAATTATCATATGATCCAGCCATTCCAAATCTATGTATCTATTCAGAAGGTTGGAAAGCAGGGACTTGAACAGGCGTTTGAGCACCAATGTTCACAGAAACATTATTAATGATAGCCACAAGGTAGAAGTAACCCAAGTGTCCATTAGTAGATGAATGGATAAACAAATGCTGTCCATCCATACTATGGAATACTATTCAGCCATAAAAAGGAACAAACTTTCGATACAAGTCACAACATGGATGAAACTTGAAAATATGAAATAAACCAGGCATAGAAGGACAAATATGGTTACGATTCCACTTATACAAGGAACCTAGAAAAGGCAATTCATAGAGAAAGTAGAATGGAGGTCACTAGGAATTGGGAAGGAAGAGGAAAGGAAAAGCAATACCAATTGTTTCATAGGTATAAGGTTTTTTTTTTTTTGAGAGTGATGAAAAAGATTTGAATATAAAAGTGGGGATAGGTATACAACACTGTGCCATGTGCTAAGTCACTTTAGTCGCGTCTGACTCTTTGTGACTCTGTGGACCGTAGCCCACCAGGCTCCTCTGTCCCTGGGGATTCTATAGGCACGGGAATTCTATTGGATTGGGTTGCCATGCCCTTCTCCAGGGGATCTTCCAGACCCAGGGATCGAACCTGGGTCTCCTGCATTGGCAGACAGATTCTTTACCACTCGTGCCACCTGGGAAGGCCACATACAACACTGTGAATATGCTTAATGCTACAGAATTATATACTTATGAATGGTTAAGATAATAAATACTATGTTGTGTATATTTTACCTCAATAAAAAAAAAAGAGAGTATGAAGGAACATTTTCCTTGATAACAGAAAGGGCTCAGAGGGAAAGATGGCGTCTCTTTTTTTCATAGTGTCTCCTGGACCTGCTCCACTGTCACTATCCTTGCGATGGTGACAGGAAGGAGGATCAGAAAAAAAAAGAGACCTCTTAGGTTGACAGAGCAGAAAGATGGAAAGGCTCTTGAATATGCTGCTGAGCCACCAAACTTACCGACCCTACAGTGGCTTTATCCCTGAGGTATTACTCTGGGACAAGACAGGCGAGTCAAGAGGTTCTGTGGAATAGCCAACAGCCTTCTGGCATAATGCAGTGGACACTGGTGAGGCATCCAGATTCCTCTTAGGATCAGAGGGCTTCCTCTCCCAGGCAATGGCAATGCTGTCTCTGCCCAATGGAGTCATCTTGCCCTAAGTCACACCTTTTCCCAACAACCCCATCCAGAGACTGACCTAAAAGGGCCGAAGTCCATTACCCAGGTGGAGAACCACCGCTCCAACTCACCAGGACTCTGCAGAATAACCACCTGCAGGGCTGGCTGAAGCCTCCACTGAGACCAGTCAAGGCCCAGTTTCTTCCCTTCCTCAATCCTGTTTCTGTCCCTTCTCTCACAGGTGTCGATCCCAACAACCCTCCCCAGGAAACTTTCTACAATGTAATATCCACCTCAGAGGCAACCTCGGGGTAACCTGTCTTGCCACAAGGATAGACCACTGGGCCTGTGGAGTGAGGCATAAAGTCAGACTCTGCAGAGTCTAGCACAGAGCCCTGCACACAGCAGGCACTCCTAAATATGTTTACAGGAACGGTTAGTCAATGATGCATTCTCAGAAAACTAAAAACACTCATGGGACTTCAGCAGGGCTGTTCAGAGTATGAGAGAGAAGATGCCAAGGTTTTCCAAAAAACCCACAAACTGCAAAATGAATGTTCAGCCTGCTTTTGGGTTCCTCATTAGATGTTCATCTCTTGGACTGGTGCCAACACAGGATTGTGTATATGAAGTCAACAGCTCAATGAAAGACATTGTGTTCCCTGAGACTCAACCCCCAGCTTCCACCAACAGGTTTCACTATGAGGCTTCCTATGGAGGAATCCTTGGGCCTGGAAAAGAAAACAGCGGTCTTAAAGGCCCTTGCTGAATCATCTAACTTTGGGGAAAACAAAACTGAACTTTAAGTCCTGCCCTGATGCTCCAGCCCCGCCCAGAAACTTCCCACCCCCTGCATCTGCCTGGGAATTACTACCCCCTGCCCAGAAACCTCCCACCCCCTACATCTGCCCGGGAATTACTACCCCCTGCCCAGGGGACTTATCACCCCCTGCCCAAAACCTCCCACCCCCCTGTTCAACTACAAATGCCATCTCAACTAAAGATTACCCAAAATGTCCCACTTGACTAACGCTTCCCTTATCACTTCCACAAACCTCCCTTTAAATATGAAGCCTCCCTGATCCCTCTTGCACTCAGCCTAGTTGTTAGGCTGACTGTTGCCCCTCCTTGCCTGAATAAAGGTAACCTACCTTCCACTGACAGAGAAAGCAATGGCACCCCATTCCAGTACTCTTGCCTGGAAAATCCCATGAACGGAGGAGCCTGGTGGGCTGCAGTCCATGGGGTTGCTAAGAGTCAGACACAACTGAGCAACTTCACTTTCACTTTCCACTTTCATGCATTGGAGAAGGAAATGGCAACCCATTGAGGTCATCTCTCCTTTTCTGCCTTGGCCCAAACTATATCTTACATCCTACCTCCAGTTTAATGAGCGATTTCTGAGCATGAGCTTCTAGGTCATTCTCTGAGCTGCCAAATATGCTACATTTTTGGCAACATTTGAGATTAACAGCCAGTCTAACAGGTTTGGTCTTTTCTTGGAATGTGAGTGACTTCCTCTCTGTCTTTCTGTGAACACTCAGATGGGAGTTATCTGATAGGAAAAGAAAGAAGATAGGAGAAGCCTCCTAAAATCATCAAGGGAGAAAGAAAAAGAAAGGGGTGAAGAGAGAAGGGGCAGTAGAAATCTGAGAATGACCCAAGGAAGAGTAGCTAACCCAGAGACTCACACGTTAAAGCCAAAATCACAAAAGGCAACACTCAAGTTCACCTTACAGTAACTCGGGAGGCGTGTCCTAGAGCTTTAAAGTGACAACTTGTAAGAGGAGACCCACAATAGATGTTGGAAACCTTTCAGTTCCCATCTCACAGTTGCTCATGACACTGATATCAAAGTGGGAAGATGGTTTTCAGCATTCCAAGATATGCAGTCCATTGGGCTTTCCAGGTGGCGTTAGTGCTAAAAACAGCAACAACAAAAAACTCACCTGCCAATGCAGGAGACTTTAAGAGGCGCAGTTTCGATCCCTGGGTGGGGCAGATCCCCTGGAGGAGGGCATGGCAACCCACTCCAGTATTCTTGCCTGGAGAATCCCACAGACAGAGGAGCATGGTGGGCTACAGTCCATGGAATTGCAGAGTCAGACACGACTGAAGAGACCAAGCACGCACGTGCAGTCCATTTTCACACATCAAATGCCATCGCGCCACAACAGCCCCGTCCAAGCAGGCTTTGATTACAGGACACAGATATTGACACAGGCCCTACCCTTTCAACGCTTTGGAGAATATCCTTATGCTGATAAACTGGATCACAATACGAATTGAAACATTAAAGGCCTTGAGACCAAAAGTTTTTTCTATGGAGAAGAATCAGGAATTTCATATATATATATTCAAATCTGGGTGTGATAAACATCTTAAAACTCTCATTTTTCTTCAGATGAAAAAGAAATTGCTGTTCTCTGTCTGCAAGCATTTCTTGTTGCTTGACCAATCCTTGCACAGCAGTCCGGTGCTGCTGGGGTGTGAGATCTTGAGTGTGAAATCTATTAGAGCATGAAAGAAGGGGAAATGACCTGCTGACTTCCAAACAGAGTCAGCTCAGGAAATGTGAGAAGAAGCAAATATAACGATTGAGAGAGAAATTACAGTCCTCAAATGTATCGTAATGATGAGGGATGAGCCGTCACTGGCATCTTGATTAAACATGTTTGCTTCTGTGATTCCACTTACGCCAAGTCAGAAATTCATCTTCCCTGCAATTTTCGCATCTTGTAGGAGACCAGGCAAAATCATCTGGGTGCTTACAATAAACATTTATTTTGAGGACAGGTGATCTTCTCTGGCAGCTGGTTAAACGAATGGACCATTCCCTCCTTCCTTCGTCTCCTCTGTTATCGACCACCAGGAGGTGGAATATGTGATTTGTTTGGAGGCAGATCTGAAGACAGAAGCCCACTGATGGGCTTCAGAAAATCTTCCAGACTCTCTGAATTAAGTTGAAAAGAGGCTTCACCGCTGTACCCTGGAGCCTGCTTCTTGGATGCTTCAGTGTCTTTAAGTGAGAGTGTTTCATGATGGCTGCATTTGAAGTATTCTCAGAAAGTTTTAATCACTCCAGATTTGTTTTTGACCCTCAGTTAGTCTTGACATCACTTTCCCTGTGCTACTTCACAATAAGCATTCCCTTAGAAGAAAACCTTTAACTAGACTCTTTCACTTTAGAAAAAAACCTTTAACTTAGACTACCTAGATGCATAATTCCCATATCCTGGATAATTCCTCCCATGGAAGAACCACAGATAGCAACCAGCCTCTCCATGAAAGCATCTCTGTCGGAAACTTGCAACGTGTGGGAAAAAAGACATATTTTTATTTTCTCTCCGACTTCAGCTTTATTTGCTTTTGAGGTCTGAATATGGAGGCTAGTTGCATCCATCTACTTGATTTTAATTTGTCTTTGTACAAACAGCTTGCATGAACTCACTAAGCAGCGTTTCAAAAGATAAACACCATCACTGCAGAATTTTAATACAAAAGAGCATTATCCCTACCTCATTAACAATGAAGGACTTGAAGAAAAATGCCCAGACATATTGATTGCTAAGACCATGGAAGGAAGATTAAAAGGACTTTTTCCCTTTTCAAAGCTTTGATTCCATCATAATGAGCACAGGACAAATTCTTTGAGGTTAGGCTTTGTCTTGATCTAATTCACATCATTTGTAGTTCCTTGAACACAAAATGCTGGTTAACCAGCAGGTGCCCAATAAATAGCTGAATTATTGACTTGCGTGACAGGAATCTACCTGTCTTTGGCCAAAAAATATTAAGTCAGTCCACCCTCGATTGTTTGATATTTATGGTTTCTCCAGTCTCCTCTAGAAATGTAAGTTGATTAGACACTATGTTGATCTGTGTCTCTCTTGAGGATTTTTTGTCTCTGGCCTTCCTTCCCCCCTCTCTCCTCCCCCCCTTCCTAATTAGTTACCAATCGTTCTCAATAAATTATAAGAATGACAGATTAACTCCCGATGGTAACAGAATGCGATGACTAAAGATGAACAATTACAATCATTTACAAAATAACTTTAAAACAAAGTCACTGCACATCTACTTTCTCTCATAAGACTGCACCCTTAAAAACGCATTCCACCTCGACTCTTGCTATCTGAGATTAACTGAACATCACGGGGGAAAACATAACCATTTTCTTTAACCTGGGACCCATGAAATTATATGCAAACTTTTTTTTTTGTATTCTAATTTTTCTGGGGTTCAAAGTCCACAGCTTTCATCAACTTCTCAAAGAGATATTCAATTCCCAAAGGAATGAAAGCCCAATATGTTAGGTTACTACTTTTTGCTTTGATCATGCTGTTGTTATTTAAATCTTATTTTCTCCTTCCTTTAGGATCTGGCCTAAGATTTAAGTAAGAAAACTTTAATTCATTTTAAAGAGTGGTCCTTTGATGTATTTAAATTTTTATGAGATTGTCCTCCCTTCTCTGTTTAACAGTAAAATTTTTTATAGAATTAGTGACAGTAGATAGCACTGTGTGTGTGTGTGTATATGTGTGTGCTCACATGTGGATCTTGTGCTGAAGGGACAATAGCCAAGTGACAAGAGTACAATCCTCTTGCCCCGTCCAAGGGAGTAAGGTTGATTCTCAAACTCTATCAATGATAAGCTACTCACTAGTAGCTGGTTTCTGCACAAGAAAGAAGCCACTGGAGTAATTTTGGCTATTTGCATGATCAATATCAACTGCTACAGAGAACTGATTTAGGTGGGCTGACTATGTTCCTTGTTGAGCGCAAAAATGAACAGGCTGACAAAACACATTTTTTTTCCATTTCACGTGGAAGAAGTATCACCCTTGCACACAATGCATGCTTTCTAGCCCGTGGTTTCCATTCCTAAACTCAAGCTGCACCATCCTTTCAAAGGTCTCCAGGCCTTCAGAACTCAGCTGAAGTCTGATTTCCTGCAGAAAGCCTCTCCTGGGACTTCCCTGGTGGTCCAGGGGTTAAGAAACCACCTTCCAGTGCAGCGGACGCCAGTTTGATTCCTGTTCAAGGAACTAAGATCCCACAAGCTGCAGGGTAACCAAGCCCGCTAGCCACAACTAAGACCCAATGCAGCCAAAAGTAAATAAATATAAACAAGAAAGAAAGCCTATTCTGGTAAATCTCCTCCCAACTCTGCTGATTGCATTTTCCAATACCCCTCAGTACAACTGTGCTGTCAAGACTCAAGAAGACAACTACTTTAGATAGCTGAGTTTTCTTGCTAGCTGAAGGTATAAATGTTTAATTACCCTTGCTGCTGCTGCTGCTGCTGCTAAGTCGCTTCAGTCGTGTCCAACTCTGTGCAATCCCATAGACGGCAGCCCACCAGGCTCCCCCATCCCTGGGATTCTTCTTTTAAATTGTTTGTGGCAAGGATAAGATGGAATTCCATCCGATGGAATCCGAATCAAAATGGAAAATTTCTACATGAAAGGGGCCAAAAGATACAAATTTCCAGTTATAATTGTAAGTCCTGGGTCTATAATGTGCATGGTGACTATAGTTAATAAAACTGTGTTACATACCCCTGTTGTATGCTTGAAAGTACCTAGGGGAATGGATCTTGAAAGTTCTCATCATGAGAGAAAGATTCGTAACTCTGTATGGTGAAGCGTTAACTGGACTTACTGTGGTGATCATTCTGTATTATTTACAAATACCTAAGCATGTTGCTGTTCACCTGAAACTAATATAATGTTATGTCAGTTATACCTCACAAAAGATGGGTTTTCTGGACTTCCCTGGTGGCAGAGTGGATTAAAAATCCACCTGCCAGTGCAGGGGACATGGGTTTGATCCCTGGTCAGGGAAGATTCCACACGCTGTGGAGCAGACAAACCCGTGGAGCACCTAAGCTAGTGGAACACCTAAGCCTGTGCACCATGACTGCTGAGCCTGAGCCCTAGAGCCCATGCTCCAAAATGAGAGAAGCCACTCCAATGAGAAGCCGGAATAAAGCAATGAAGAGTAACCCCCAGCCAGGACGTGGAATCAACCTAGATGTCCATCAGCAGACGAATGGATTAGAAAGCTGTGGTACATATACACAATGGAATATTCAGCTCAGTTCAGTTCAGTCGTGTCTGACTGTGCGACCCCATGAATCTCAAGGACTCCCTGTCCATCACCAACTCCCAGAGTTCACTCAAACTCACGTCCATTGAGTCCGTGATGCCACCCAGCCATCTCATCCTCGGTCGTCCCCTTCTCCTGCTCCCAATCCCTCCCAGCATCACAGTCTTTTCCAATGAGTCAACTCTTCGCATGAGGTGGCCAAAGTACTGGAGCTTCAGTTTTAGCATCATTCCTTCCAAAGAAATCCCAGGGCTGATCTCCTTCAGAATGGACTGGTTGGATCTCCTTGCAGTCCCAGGGACTCTCAAGAGTCTTCTCCAACACCACACTTCAAAAGGATCAATTCTTTGGTGCTCAGCCTTCTTCACAGTCCAACTCTCACATCCATACATGACCACTGGAAAAACCATAGCCTTGACTAGACGGACCTTTGTTAGGAAAGTAATGTCTTTGCTTTTGAATATGCTATCTAGGTTGGTCATAACTTTTCTTCCAAGGAGTAAGCATCTTTTAATTTCATGGCTGCAATGGAATATTACTCAGCCGTTAAAAAGAATACATTTGAATCAGTTCTAATGAGTTGGATGAAATTGGAGCCTATTATACAGAGTGAAGTAAGTCAGAAAGAAAAACACCAATACAGTATACTAATGCATATATATGGAATTTAGAAAGTGGTAACAATAATCCTATATGTGAGACAGCATAAGAGACACAGATGTATAGAACAGTCTTTTGGACTCTGTGGGAGAAGGCAAGGGTGGGATGATCTGAGAGAATAGCACTGAAACATGTGTATTATCATATGTGAAAAAGAATACCAGTTCAGGTTTGATGCATGAGACAGGGTGCTCAGGGCTGGTGCACCGGGATCAACCCTGAGGGATGGGATGGGGAGGGAGGAAGGAGGGGGTTCAGGATGGGGAACACATGCACACCCATGGCTGATTCATGTCAATGTATGGCAAAACCACTACAATACTGTAAAGTAATTAGCTTCCAATTAAAATAAATAAATTTAAAAAAGAGTAATCCCTGTTTGCCACAACTAGAGAAAGCCTGAGCAAAGCCACCAAGAGCCAGTGCAACCAAAAATAAATAAAATAAACAATAAAAAATTTTAATGGGAATTTCTATGTACCAAATAAATAGTATGTGGAAATCAGTGCCCATTTTTGGGTCCTTCTTAATCAGTGAAAGTTGCTCAGTCATGTCCAACTCTTTGCGACCCCATGGACTATAGCCTGCAAGGCTCCTCTGTCCATGGGATTCTCCGGGCAAGAATACTGGAGTGGGTAGCTCTTCCCTTCTCCAGTGGATCTTCCCAACCCAGGGATCAAACCCAGGTCTTCCTGACTGCAGGCAGATTCTTCACCATCAATTTTTTGAAATAACTTGACCTTCCATGATGGTGATGAGTATTTTGGCCTAGGTTTCTCAAAAGGCAAGTCTAAAGCTTCTGTGAATTACTCTATATGGAGGGCTCAGTCCTGGGCAGACAGATTGTGGGTGGCAGGGAAAGTCAGGGGCTGACCTGAGCTGGCCACTGCTTGACCTCTCAACCTGGGGGCTCCATCTTCCAAGAGGCCAGATGGGTGACGCAGACTTGGAACAACCCCTCTGGGAGGAAGAGGGGGGAAGAGTGCATCTACCGGCCCCCCTACATTGCCCACATCCCCCACTACCACCACACGGAACTTCTGGATTGTCAACATGGGTGCTGAGAGGTGTCACAGGCTCCAGCACCAATAGAGATGCCCCAGTGCAGAAGGCTCGGGCATAAGGATAGCGCTGTCAGGATGAACCTGCCAGAAACCAGCTGGAGTGCAGAGAACTGCCGAGAATGAGGGGCCTCAGCCTCAGGATAGAGGAGGTCCAGACGTCTGTAATGTTGCCTAATGGGTGTCTGATACAATGAGCGTGAACCTTGCTCTTGGCCTCAAGTAACTGATTTATTATATGACTCAGTCATTACAAGAACTGAGTTCTTATATTTACTTATTAAATTTTGCTGATTCCGCCTTTATTTTCAGGTACACTGAAAAGCTGCCACTTCCATTTGTCAGTTTTCCCACCTGCAGCAGCTTCCCTGTCTCCTTCTAACTTGCTCCTCTTAACCTGCAAAGGGTCTGAAAACCCTAGAGAGTTGAACTTGTATTTGCATGCAGATGGAGAACACACAGGCTGAGTCGGGGCCAAAGAGGGTAACTGGGGCTGAGACTGAAAATGCAGAATTACTAGGAGTGTGACGTTTATTCAAAGATCTCTTTCTATGGAGGCAAAGAGTGGGGGACATGTATTTTGGAGGTTAGAGGATTCCGTGAAATATAGCGAATCTGGTACTGAGCATCTACTGTGATGATTCTCTCTGTTTATTCACAGGTTTTTGGCTTTATTCCAGTTAAATGAAATGATGGCATAGTTGAATTTCAGATAATGAGACTCTATCATATTTAGTTTTCACTATACTGTGTGCATTTGAACTTAATGATATTGTTATACTGCCTGTGATTTACTTGAAGATACTTCAGCATAAACAGTGTGAGACAGGGGTGTGTGTGTGTGTGTGTGCACGCGCGCATGCATGGCGCGTGTGCATGCTTTATTCTTCACCCTAGGGGATGTCCAGTAACATCTGAAGTACCCTCATCAGGAACCCACACTTCACTAGTTAGCATTTGACAAACTCTCATAGTTCATAAACCAGAGGTCTGTTACAAGTTCAACTACTGTTATCTCCAACCAGCCCTAAAGAGTTTGTAATTAGGATAAGGAAAATAAATTTTCACTGATAAAATGAGTGGTCAAAACACGTGGGTCAGCTAGAAATACTAGATAGGTACCTCTCAGCAGGATCAGAGTGGTATCACCTAAGCTTTTGTTTCACCCAGTGCCCAGCCACTGACAGAATTCTGTTGCTAGATTCCAACAGGAAGAGGATACGACTGCATCAGGGATTCCAAAGGGGCTTGTGGCATTCAAAAGGGCAGGAAGCAGGGTTTTTAAAAAGAATGCAATAAAGTCATTTGCAGCAACACGGATGGGTCTAGAGATTGTCCTGCTGAGTGAAGCAAGCCAGACAGAGGAGGGGAAATAGCAAATGACATGCATTCTATGCAGACTCTAAAAAGAAATACAAATGAATTTACTTGCAAAACAGAAACAGACTCACAGACTTAGAATGAACTTATGGTTGCCCTGGGGGTGCGGCGGGGAAGGATAGGGGAAAGGGATAGTTAAGGAGTTTGGGATGGACATCTATACACTGCTATATTTAAAATGGATAACCAACAAGGACCTAGTGTATAGCACGGGGAACTCGGCTTATGTGGCAGCCTGGATGGAACAGGAGTTTGCAGGGAGAATGGATACATGTACATGTATGGCTGTGTCCCTTTGCTGTCCACCTGAAACTATCACAACATCGCTAATCGGCTACACTCCAATACAAAATTTAAAAAAAATTTTAAAGGGCAGGAATCAGGGATTCATGAAGCTTGCAGATGTGGTATGTGGCTGTTTTTGTCCCTAATAGCGGTAGAATTTAGTATGATGTGGGATTCTATTCCCATGGGCTTCTTCCTCCTCTCACACTGGAGCTGGCCAAAGTCAGTTCCCAGCACACATGGCCAAATGAGTCTCCTGTGGCACCATCTATGTTTCTGTAGTCCTAGTCCTCTCACTGTACCTTTACGGGTCAGAGAACCATGGACGCAGGGGAAGATGACTGCTGGTGTGATGTGCCTGGGCACAAATGGGTGCTGCTGCTCATGGAACTCCCCTACCTCCTGCAGGAGGTGGGACTCCAGGCAGCTGAAACATGGCGTGGAGAACCCCCGGGGCTGGTGGTGATGTCCATGTGTCACTCACTTTAGCAACTGAGGGTTAGAGCGTCATACACAAATCATCACCCCTGAAGCCGGTTCTCGGATGTAGGCTGCCCAGGGCTCTCTCTATAAACTGGAGAGTAAACATACTCCTTAGTCCCCAGAGTATTCTGGGAGGATGCTACATGTTTTTTTAGTCTCAATAAATAAGAGAGATGAATTGGTTATAGTCATAGTCCTCAAGAAGCTTATGATCTAATGAGAGAACTATACCAGTGGGGCAGGCAAGAACACCGGAACCAGTTGCCAGGTAGCCATTTCCTTCTCCAGGGGATCTTCCCGACTGAGGGACAGAACCCATGTCTCTTTTGTCTCCTGCATTGGCAGGCAGACTCTTTACCACTTGGGAAGCCCAACATTAACTATAAGGGAAATTAAAATAAAAATATCTCCTTGATTGAATAAATACTAAATGTAATAAATACTAATATATATCAATAATACAAGATTACATATAAAAGTAAATAAATGTGTTTGTTCATGTCATACAGGAATAGTAAATTGATCAGTTCATTAAAATAACAATAAACCTATTACGTTAGCATAAATAACATATGTTGATGAAAAATAACTATTTTCCAAAACACAAAAAGAGTTTTAGTGTGAAGAATGGCCTCATTTTACATAATTGCAACTCTCTTTAACATCTGGCTTACTAGAGGCAACTGGATTGACATATCTGCGCCTGTAGTCAGTCCACTGTAATATACTGTTTTGTTTGATGACTCTGAAGAAAAGCTGCCTTACCCAGCTCTGTGCGTATAAACTGGAGAACCTCACAGACATCCCCCCTCTCCCTAAAAGGCAAGAGCTTACTTATATGCTACATATAAAACTTGTACGCTTGGGGACCTCTCACCCAGAGGGACCTTGAAACTGACCTCAGCTCTCCAAAGGTAAGTTGTTTAGAATAAGTGAGAGTTGTCCAGGTGAAAAACATGACAAGACAAGAATATTCTAGGTCATGCACGCATGCTAAGTCGCTTTAGTTGTGTCCGATTCTGTGCGACCCCATGGACTGTAGCCCACCAGGCTCCTCTGTCCATGGGATTCTCCAGGCAAGAATATTGGAGTGGGTTGCCGTGCCCTCCTCCAGTTCTAGGCCTGTGCTTCCCAAACAATCACTGCACATCCTAATCACCTGGGATCTGAGGATGTGGCTGGAATTCTGCTTTTCTAACAAGCTCCCAAGTGATATTGATGCTGCTGGTCCCCAGAACCGCAGTTTGAGTAGCATAAATCTAAGCCAGAGAAAAAGCAGGAATCAAGGCAAAGTGTCAGGGAGCAGGCTAAAGTGCGAGGGAATGGCATGACTAGAGAGAAGAGTACAAGGCGGGCAGTTCCGGAGATAAGGGAAGCAGGTCTGGTCTCGGGGATGACAGTGGTAACTTTTCCCAAGGGGAAGCCACGAAAAGGTCTTAGGCAGGAGACAAGTCTGGCTCACATGAAGTATCAGGGATGAAATGGTTGGATGGCTTCACTGACTCAATGGAGCTGAGTTTGAACAAACTCCAGGAGATGGTGAAGGACAGGGAAGCCTGGCACGCTGCAGTCCATGGGGTCACAACTTGGCAACTGAACAACAACAACAACAAATAACTCAGAACTGCAATAAACACAAAACATATGAGCAAAGTAAGCATGAAAAGGATGAAGTGGAGTAAGATAATATTCTCTGTGGATATTATTACAACAGAGTTTATTGGGAAGAACATGTGCTTTGGATGAGGATTGAGTTTGTCTAAATTCCAACTTTGCCCCCTTCAAAATGTTACTGAATTGCTTCTCGGCCTTTTGGCTAAGATCAAAATGCTACCCAGTCAACGTTTCAGAGCTTCAGATCCCATGCTGTGTAAAGAGATATGAATTACATGCACAGAGAATGAGTCTGGCGCATATAGGTACTCAAAACACTGAAATGAACACAATAAAGAATGTTATAGAGATAATTTAAAAAATAAAAACTGGAAGTTATTGCTGTTATTTTAACATTAGAGGAAAGCATGAAACAAAACAATGGAGCTTAAGGGTTTTGTTTTTTTCAAGAGCAAAAACATTCAGAATGAAGAACAGAGGGGAATCACCTAGAAGTAACTGTTTTCCTACTGATGTGCTGGGCAGTGTCAGCCCATAGTCATCCTCAGTGATGGAGGAGGTGCACTTCCCTGGTGGTCCAGGGGTTAAGAATCTGTGTTCCCACTGCAGGGGACACGAGTTTGACCCCTGATCTGGGAAGTTCTGCATGCCTCAAGATGTGGCTGAAAAAAAAAAAATCAAATCAAATCAAAAATAATGGAAAAGGAGAGAGACATTAGATGTTGGTGGCAATTGGAAGAGAAGGACCTCAGGCTTCAAGCTAATTATTTTTTTTAATACAACTTGGATCCAAGTTCCAATACAAAAGTTGAAGGGTTTAAATCTTAGATTTTTTTCCCCCTTCTAGTTTCCTGGTGGTTATAATGGCAGATAATAATGGGCAAAGATACAAGGGCACAGAGGAAAAATTTATGCATATGAAATACAGCCATCATAGGTTTAAAAGCGCTCTCTCTGCCTGAGCTCTCACAGTAGGTCTTTCTAGTCCTCTTTCTCTATGACTCTTGGCTTGCAGAATCCAGAAATTTCCCTTGGCACCACCTGGGATTCTGAGACTATTAACACCTCATTCTTGGCTTGAAGTGTGAGTTATTGAAGTCACATACGAGGTATCACTTTCTCACTCCATTAGAGCAACCATTGGCCATCAGACTGTAAATGAAAGTTTTCACTACTCTAAAAACAGATTCTTAGTTGGGCAGAATTTGAAAGCCTATTAATTTATCTTGAAGAAAGCACATATATGGGGTTTGCCTAAATCTCTTGGTAGTTAGGACATCTGAGGAATTGTTTTTCTTTACTTTGAAAGGAAAGACAAGATAAGGGAGGTTTATGAGAGAAAGCCAAATATCAGAAGAGATAGCTCACTTCATCTGAGTTGTCAATGAGCATGTCTGGACAAACCACATTATCCCAGTGCTAGGAGTCTTTGTATCCGTGTGACTGATTTGTTATTGTTTTACATGAAAAGAGGCAGTGTGAGGAGAAATAAGTGACTTAGACAGGGAGACAGTTCAAAGCTGATTTCTGACAAGGCTTTCCTCAGCTGGGGGGCTGATGATGATTTCCTGGGTCTTTCTAATCACTGGGAATTCATCTTTCTTAATCTTTGTAATTTCCATATTCTACGAGAACTTGGCTCTTAGAACATCCTTTTTGTAAGTTCTTACAACTTCCCACAAAGGGAGAATTAGCCTGTGCTTTATTTTACTTTATTTCTTTTATTATTTTAATAATTATTGGCTTCAACAGGTCTTAGTTGTGGCAAGTGAGATATAGTTCCCTGACCAGGGATTGAGCCTGGGCCCCCTGCATTTGGAACGCAGAGTCTTAGTCCCAGGACCATCAGGGAAGTCTCCATTCACTCATTTTAAGAATCTCTGAATCTACAAAAACATCTCTTGAAAGAAAGCAAAGAGGGAAGGAGGGTGAATTTTTAATTTCTAAAGCTGGGGAAGCTACCCTACCTGTCTTGATGGTAGTTCTGGGTTGGTGCCCTCTGCCTCTAGCCAGAGGGGCTTCCCAAGTGGCTCAGTGATAAAGAATCCGCCTGCCAATGTATGAGATGCAAAAGACGCAGTTTCGATCCCTGGGTCGGGAAGATCCCCTGGAGAAGCAAATGGCAACCCACTCTAGTAATTTTGCCTGGGATAATCCCATGGACAGACGAGTCTGGCGGGCTACAGTCCATGAGGCTGCAGTGACTGGGCATGCATGCACGCCTCCTGCCAGCACCCCTTGGGGCAACAACCTCCACATTCTCTACAGGTATGAGCCTCAGAGGTGTTTTGTGAAAAGTCCGGGTAACTGACCATTTCCTAGTAATTCACCAGTTCCTGTCATTTACTGAGATATCTAGGGCAATAAGTTAAGGTCTGGGCATCCACTCCCTGTCCCTGGGATACAAATTCAGTGATGCTGTTAACCATAACAAAAATTATAGAATGCCTAGGAATGAACCAAACAAGAAACACACAAGATCTATATTTAGAAAACTATGAACATTTACTGAAGGACAGAATGACAAAGGAATCAACTCTGTTCCTGGACAAACAGTTTCAGGAGAATGCCCTCACCCCATAAAGAACCATCATTTTCATGCAGACTTCAAGAACCCTGTTCTTTCTTCCCTACTTTATTGTGGATTTTCTCAGTTCATGATATAATCATCTACTAGTGTTACTTTCATACATGGACTTGGAGGTCTCTGGCGATTTCATGAGTGTCTTCTTAATTAAATGATTTTGTTGTTCAGTCACCAAGTCCTGTCTAACTCTTTGAGATCCTGTGGACTGCAGTACACCAGGCTTCCCTGTCCTTCACTATCTCCCAAAGTTTGCTCAAACTCACGTCCATTGAATCAGTGATACCATTCAACCATCTCATCCATTGTCATCCCCTTCTCCTCCTGCCCTCAAGCTTTCCCAACATCAGGATCTTTTCTAATATTTCAGCTCTTCACATCAGGTGGCCAAAGTATTAGAACTTCAGCTTCAGCATCAGTCCTTCTAATGAATATTTGGGGTTGATTTCCTTTAAGATTGACTGGTTTCATCTCCTTGTTGTCCAAGGGACTCTGAAGAGTCTTCTCTACTTAAATGATAAGATAAATAAAAACAAGGACTGTCTCTTTTCAGTTCAGTTCAGTTCGGTTCAGTTCAGTCGTTCATTCGTGTCCATATTTTTGCAACCCCATGGACTGTAGCACGCCAGGCTTTCCTGTTCATCACCAACCCCTGGAGTTTGCTCAGACTCATGTCCATCAAGTTGGTGATGCCATCCAATCATCTCATCCTCTGTCATCCCCTTCTCTTCCTGCCTTCAATTTTTCCCAGCATCAGGGTCTTTTCCAATGAGTCGGCTTTTCGATCAGGTGGCCAAAGTATTGGAATTTCAGCTTCAGCATCAGTCCTTCCAATGCATATTCAGGACTGATTTCCTTTAGGATAGACTGGTTAGATCTCCTTGCAGTCCAAGGGACTCTTAAGAGTCTTCTCCAATACCACAGTTCAAAAGCATCAATTCTTCTGCGCTCAGCTTTCTTTATAGTCCAACTCTCACATCCATACATGACTACTGGAAAAACCATAGCTTTGACTAGATGGACCTTTGTTGGCAAAGTAATGTCTCTGCTTTTTAATATGCTGTCTAAGTTGGTCATAGCTTTTTTTCCCAAGGAGCCAGCATCTTTTAATTTCATAGCTTCCGTCACCATCTACAGTGATTTTGGAGCCCAAAAAAATAAGGCCCACATCTGGGGGGAAAAGATCTTGATGCTGGGAAACACTGAAGGCAGAAGGAGAAGGGGATGACAGAGGATGAGATGGTTGGATGGCATCACCAACTCAATAG
Source organism: Aepyceros melampus (assembly GCA_006408695.1). Lineage (NCBI taxonomy): Eukaryota > Metazoa > Chordata > Mammalia > Artiodactyla > Bovidae > Aepyceros > Aepyceros melampus. Next base: position 195,243 of record SJXQ01006207.1, read on the forward strand.
ACATGAGTTCGAGCAAGCTCTGGGAGGTCCACATCTGAGGGGAAATGTTGGATCGAATGCACGAAAGAGAAGTGTACTCTGGTTTTAAAGCTTTGAAGGCGAAGGATCCACTTATGTTTTTATTTATGGAGATATAAAACCTCAGTCACTTTGGATTTATATGAAAACTGGGCAAATGAACAGGCTTTTAAAACCTAAGGTTTTGGACTTCCCTGATGGTCCAGTGGTTAAGAATCCCCTTGCTGTGGGGCAGTTCGCCCATGTGCCACAGCTACTGAGCCCAAGTACTGCAAATACTGAAGCCCACGTGCCTAGTCTGCACTCCACCGCAATGAGAAGCCCATGCACTGTAATTAGAGAGTAGCCCCAACTCGCCCCAACCAGAGAAAGCTCATGTACAGCAATGAAGACCCAGAGCAGCCAATAAATAAATAAACAACAAAATAACTGGAATACTAAAATAAAACACCCCTAAGGTCTTCACAAACAGTATGGCTTTCTTGGAGTGCTGGATGTGTAATTAATTACACAAATGTTTCTGAATATCTCCTCACATTTTCATATAAATTAATTTATTCACCCCAAAACTTTGTCAGGTAGATATCACTATCATCATTTTATGGGTGTGGAAGAAACAGAACCTCAGAGAAATGTAAAAGTCAGATCTTTTGATTCCAAGACTGTATTTAACCTCTCCAAAACTATCTCTTTGGGTCAATGAATGAATGAATGACTCAGTGCTAACACAGATCATAATTCTTTCTATGCTTCCCATAGTTTTAAAAATGGCTTGGTTTCTGAATGCACGTCTGTTGTTGTATATAATGTTGTCAATACATATAATATATACGCCACCAAGGTTATATTATGTAATGCCACAAGTCCCATATTCTATCTCTCTTCTGACCTTCAAAATACCTCCAGGGATGTTAGAAGGGGCAGGGGAGGTGGCATTGAGAAGCACTGTTTGGAGTGGTCTCAAGAAGTCCATAATAAAGCCACGAGCGTTACTTTCCAGTATGCATCCTTGATGCAATTCACAGAGCAGCTCATACTGCATCCTCATGGTTGAGAGTCCTGATTTGTCTCTGGACATGCTTTGTACTCATAAAAACAGAGAAAATGGCTGAGAGTTCAACCCAAGTTTGTTCAGCAGGGCTTTCATTTCTGCAGTGCTCCTGTGTAAATCGTGTTAATAACAAAACCTCATATCTCTCTACCTAATCATTCCATGACACGTTTAACAGGCTATAACATGGTGAGACAGGGACTTAGGAATGAGAATAAACTGTGTCACAGGAAAAGCTCTCTGGTAGCTCTGACATGACAAGCTCTCATGAGCAATCTAAACATTCATTTTGGGTAATGGAACAGCTACCAATAAATTCATTACTTAAGACAATATTTTCGCTTCAACTGTCAGTGGACAAGGGAGCTCCATAATACATTACCAATCAGCAGTCTGCATCAGTAAGAGAGTGAAACATACTTGAATTTCACAAATACGTAGGCATCATACTCTCTTAGTTTCAAAAACAGAGTCAGCCTCACTCAAAATTTCACAAAACAGCTGTCACAATGACATAAACTTTGCAAATCATTGCACAGCAAGAATTATGGTTGTATAAGTAATGGATCTGTTTCCGGTTAACTAGTCTATTTCTTTAAGTGTATGCACTGGTGGTTTCAGATGCCTCTGTTTAAACATTTTCTTCTTTGTCGCTCTCTTTCTAGCTTAGTAGTTCTCTCCAGATAGATGTGGAGAGGAGCTGTAACAGGAGAGAATCTTGCATGAAGAAAAACAGCACTAAAATGACTCATTACCTGTGTTAACATATCCCAGCTCAGACCACTGAAGGGAGGATGAATAAGACACGTGTAACATACCCCATGGGTGAATTTGCCTATCTAGACATCAGGCTCACTTGTGACTGTTCTACCTTCTTGTCCCATGATAGGCAGGATTCTGGATTAAAAAAAAAGTAGGCTTTGGAGAAGGAATGGTAACCAACTCCAGCAGTCTTGCCTGGGAAATTCCATGGACAGAGGAGCCTGGGGGGCTCCAGTCCATGGGCTCGCAAAGAGTTGGACATGACTGAGGAAGCAGCAGGCGCTCGGCAGAGGCCCCAGAGCTTTTGATGGCAGAGCTAGAACTGTGGCTGAAGACTCCCAGCTCCCAGGCCTCTTCATCCTGGCCTCTCTCACCAGATATGAGTGTGGAAAACTAGAATCTAAAATATTCCTGAGGACATTCTTGGTGTCTCAGTGGTAAAGGATCCTTACCTTCCAATGCAGGAGATGCGAGTTCCATCCCGGGATGATCCCACACGGCACAGAGGGTGCCACCTCTGTGGCACCACTACTGAGCCTGCGCTCTAGGACCTGGGAGCTGCAGCTCCTGCAGTCTGTGGGCACAAAGCCCATCTCTGCAACAAGAGAAGCCACCACAGTGAGAAGCCTGTGCTCCACAACCAGAGAGTAGCCCCTGCTCGCCACAGCTAGAGAAAAGCCCAGCCAGGAATGAGGATCCCACACGGCCACAAATAAACAAAATCATTAAAGAAAAAAGTAGGCATTGTCACTCACTTTCTCAGATATGTCTCTTTAACAACAAAAAGAAAGGAAGAGAGATGCAGAGACAGTCTCTCTTTTAAAAAAAAAATGAAATTCTTGCATTTGTAGTTTATTTACTTTTTGGCTCTGCTGGGTCTTCGCTGTGCCATGCAGACTTCTCTAGCTGTGGGTTACTGGCTTAGTTCCCTAGCTGCAAAGCACGGGCTCAGTTCTCTGGCTGTGGAGCATGGACTTAGTTCTCTGGCTGTGCAGCACGGGCTCAGTTCTCTCGTTGTGGAGCATGGACTTAGTTCTCTGGCTGTGGAGCATGGACTTAGTTCTCTGGTTGTGGAGCATGGACTTAGTTCTCTGGCTGTGCAGCACAGGCTCAGTTCTCTGGCTGTGCAGCACGGGCTCAGTTCTCTGGCTGTGGAGCATGGACTTAGTTCTCTGGCTGTGGAGCACGGGCTCAGTTCTCTGGCTGTGGAGCATGGGCTCAGTTCTCTGGCTGCGGAGCACGGGCTCAGTTCTCTGGCTGTGGAGCACGGGCTCAGTTCTCTAGCTGTGTTGGATGGGCTTAGTTCTCTAGTTGCAGAGCACAGGCTTAGTTCTCTAGCTGTGGAGCATGGTGGGAATTTAAAGGGGTGAAATCCCTCGTTATTCATCAGAAATAATTACAATACATCTTCACAATGAGATACTAAGCAGGGATTACAACTGGAAAGACTACCCCAACGTTCATCACAGCACTGTTTACAACAGCCAGGACATGCAAGCAACCTAAACGTCCACCAACAGAGGAATAATGAAGAAGATATGGTACACATACACAATGGAATATTACTCAGCCATGAAAAGAATCAAAACTGGGGTCATTTGTAGTGATGTGGATGACCCCAGAATCTGTCATACAAAGCAAAGTAAGTCAGAAAGAGAAAAACAAATATCACATACTAACACATATATATGGAATCCAGAAAAATGGTACTGATGAACTTATTTGCTGGGCAGGAATAGAGATGCAGACGTAGAGACCAGACTTGTGGACACAGGTGGGAAAGAGGGTGGAATGAAGGAAAGAATAGCATTAACATAAACACACAGTCATGTATAAAGTTGATAGCTAGTGGGAATCTGCTGTATAGCACAGGGAGCTCAACTCAGTGCTCTCTGATGACCTAGAGCGGTGGGATGCGGGGTGGGAGGGAGGCCCAGGAGGGAAGGGATACATGTATACCTATGGTTGATTCATGCTGTTGTACAGCAGAAACTGACAAAACATTGTAAAGCAATTATACTCCAATTTAAAAAATAAATAAAATTAAAACTGGAAAGACTTCACAGTATTCTGTTAGGAGAAAACTGCAGATTATAAAGTAGGATGCTGAGTTCTGCTTCTACTTACAATGTGGAAAGTCCTAATAGAACATTGTTTTCATCTGAATGATGAGAAAAAGCTGAGTAATTTACAAAATAATGACTTCTCTTGAGCCCATCAGAGAGTTGAGGTCACAAGGCAACCTAAGTAAACTGAATATCAAAGAATGAGAGGTCCATCCAGGAACTGCCTCACTTTTGGCTGAGCACAAGCACAGGAGGTGGTCACCATGTAATTAGCTAAACATTCAACACGTACTTAAAGGCCCAGGGTGGGTTAGAGTGTCGATGTGGAATAGCTTAGAGTCTCAGACAAGAGGGAGCTTGCACTTACTCTCAAGCTCTTTGCTACAGACCTCCACTGGGTCTGTAGAGAAAGGTTAGAAGGCAGAGGAGGAAACTGGCATGAGGCCCCCTCCATTTCACAGACATTCAGGAGGTGACACAGACAAGCAGCCGCTGCTGGGAGACAAGCTAGCTTCATCTTTCCCAGAGCCTTCTCTTGCAAAGCAAAAATCTCAGGCTCCAGTGGGGAGGGTAGAAAACCCTCTGGCCTCTAGGACCAGGCAGAAGTCCATTGCTTCTGGGAGAAGAATAAAAGCAAAACTTGTTTTTCTCTAAGGGAGTAGGAGTCTCTCTCCCCTAGACATATGCAAAGAGCCACTGCAGCTTAGCGAAGGGTGGAAACAAAAATCTTCCACTGGCTTACGCACTGCTCCAAAGCAGGTATCTCACTGCAGAGAAAGGCAGGAATGCTTAGAAAGCCTTAACCCCAAGGTTCAGGCTTGCCTAAGACTGATACAAGGCCAGGACAACAAAGAAACCCCATTACCCCTACAACAAGCCATGCCCAGAGAAACAAACAACAGAAGTGAGTGCTCCTCTCCTCCAATCACTGGGGTGAGGACAAGAGTACGAGAGAGATCTACTCTGTGTGCAGGTATGCAGAGACAGCTGAAAGCTGAGGGTAAAGAATAAATGCTTAGAAAACTCCTCTCGCACCCCAGGTTCCACTCCACACACACACAGTAACAGCAACCATCCATTGAAATCTGTGGTGCACTAACTGTAACCATAGCAACAACGAAACCCAAATCCAGCTCACCTCTTGATTCACTGACTCAGCCTCCACCCTCTGCCACACACCTCCAACACTGATGGCTTGAAAGAATAAGTATGCCCATTCTCAGTAAGAAATGGTATTTACCTCAGTCTTTCTGTTCTTTCAGGCATGATGTCTAGCATATAATTCAAAATTATGAATCACGCAAAAGCACAAGAAAAGAATTATCAAGACATAAGTAATAAATAGAACTGGACTCAAGGATGACCCAGATGTTGTATCAATCAGATAGGGACTTTAAGATAACTATAGTTAACATGTTAAAGGGACCTAGTGGAAAAGATGGACAATATGTATGAACAGACGGGAAATTTCAGCAGAGAAAGAAAGTACAAAAGTGTCAAATGCAAATGTTGTACATAAAAAACCAGTATCAGGGATGAATTTCTTTGATGGGCGTATTGTTAGGGCATAGCTGAGAAAAAAATTCATGAACTTGAAGATATGTCAACAAATTATTCAAACTGAAATATAAAGATAAAAAGGAGTGAATTAAACAGGACAGCATTTTCAAGAGTTGTGGAACATGAAACAGTAAGACATCTGTGTAATTAGAGTCCTAGAAAAAGACAAAGATAGAAAACAAGGTCAGAAAAATCTGAAGATATAATGACCAACAATTTTCAAAAATTAATGAAATAATATACGAACAGCTCATACAACTCAACAACAACAAAAAACAACCCAATTGAAAAATGGGCAGAAGACATAAAGAGACATTTCTCCAAAAGAAGGAATATAGATGACCAACAGGCACATGAAAAGATGCTCAACATCTTAAATTATTCAGTTCAGTTCAGTTCAGTTCAGTTCTGTCACTCAGTCGTGTCCAACTCTGTGACCCCATGAATTGCAGCACGCCAGGCCTCCCTGTCCATCACCAACTCCCGGAGTTCACCCAAACCCATGTCCATCGAGTTGGTGATGCCATCCAGCCAGCTCATCCTCTGTTTTTGCCTTCTCCTCCTGCCCTCAATCCCTCCCAGCATCAGAGTCTTTTCCAATGAGTCAACTCTTCACATGAGGTGGCCAAAGTACTGGCAGTTTCAGCTTTAGCATCATTCCTTCCAATGAACACCCAGGGTTGCTCTCCTTCAGAATGGACTGGTTGGATCTCCTTGCAGTCCAAGGGACTCTCAAGAGTCTTCTCCAACACCACAGTTCAAACGCATCAATTCTTCAGCGCTCAGCCTTCTTCACAGTTCAACTCTCACATCCATACATGACCACTGGAAAAACCATAGCCTTGATAGATGGACCTTTGTTGGCAAAGTAATGTCTCTGCTTTTGAATATGCTATCTAGGTTGGTCATAACTTTCCTTCCAAGGAGTAAGCGTCTTTTAATTTCATGGCTGCAATCTTAAATTATTAGAGAAATGCAAATCAAAACTACAATGAGATACCACCTCATGCTGGTCAGAACAGCCATCATTAAAGTCTAACATGCTGGAGAGGGCGTGGAAGAAAGGGAACCCTCCTACACAGTTGGTGGGAATGTAAATTGGTGAAGCCACTGTGGAAAACAGTATGGAGGTTCCTCAAAGAAAAACTAAAAATAGAATTACCATATGATTCAGGAATCCCACTGTTAGGCATATATCCAGACAATAATTCAAAAGATACTTGCATCCCTCTGTTCATAGCAGCACTATTCACTATAGCCAAGACATGGAAACAAATGTCCATCAACAGGTGACTGGATTAAGAAGATGTGGTACATATATACATTTCACATTCAGCCATAAGAAAGTAGAAAAATAATGCTGTTTGCAGCAATATGGATGCAACTAGAGATTATCACACTAATGAAGTAAGTCAGAAAGAGAAAGGCAAATGCCAGACAGTATCACTTACATGTGGAATCTAAAATATGACACAAATAAACCTAACTATGAAACAGAAACAGAATTAGCAGACAGAGAGAACAGTGGTTGCCAAGGGCTTGGGGGGATGAAAGAGGGTAGGAGTGGGAATCTGGGATTAGCAGATGCAAACTGGTGTATATGGAATGGGTAAACAACAAGGTCCCACTGTGTAGCACAGGAAACTATACTCAGTATCCTGTAATAAACGGTATTGTGATTCAAATATACTTCAACAAAAAATGAATTTTAAAAAGTTAATGAAAGACAACAAGCCACATTTCCAGGAAGCTCAAAGACTCTCAAGCAGGATAGCACTCTCTTGCTCTGCCCTTACTCAAAAAAAAAAAAACAAAAAAACAAACCTAGACACAGCAGAGTCAAACAGCTTAAAACCAAAGACAGAAAAAATCTTGAAGGCAGCAAGAAAAACATTACACGAGGACCTGGGCCAGAAGGTAAAGAATTTGCCTGCAATGCAGGAGACACGGATTTGATTCCTGGGTCGGGAAGATCCCCTGGAAAAGGAAATGGCAATCCACTCCAGAATTCTTGCCTGGAGAATTCAGTGGACAGAGGAGCCTGGAGGGCTACAATCTATGGGATCACAAAGAGTTGCACACGACTGAGTGACTGACCCTGGATCTTGCTTATGGACCTCTGGTGGCCCAATGGCTAAGACTCTGCGCTCCCAGTGCAAGCGGCCCGGATTCAACCCTAGTCAGGGAGCTAGATCAGGAATAATGCTAAGAATTCCAGCAGGCTTCTCAGATGCCTACAAGGCAAGATTGACATCTTATTGTTCTGAAAGTCTGCTTTAACACTGTGTTAATCCAGAGTTTTATGTTCAGTAAAAGTACCTTTCAAAGATGGAAGTAAAATAAAGACCTCCAGACAAACTAAAGTTGAGAATTTATTGCCAATAAAATTGTGCTACAAGAAATAGTAAAGAAATTCTTTGGGTAGAAGGATGATATCAAATGGAAATTAGGATACACACACAGTAAATAGGCTGGAAAGGAAATAATTAAGGGAAATATTGAATATATTTTTCTTATTTTAATCACTTTTAAATAGCATATAGAGTATGGATATATTTTGTAGAAAGAACAGCATAATGTACTTAAAAAAAAAACTTTAGAAGGCTATACATCAAAATTTCAACTAAGTTTTTCTGAGTGGAAGGACTACATATTATTTTATTTTTTAAAAAATTTATTTGCATTTTCTGAATTTCTGCATTGAATTTATATTACTTTTTGTGCTAAATATATCTTTTAAAGATAATGTGCAGATTTCAAGAGCTCAGAGGTTAGAGAAATTTTCTAAGTTAACTGTTAGAAGAAATAATAACTAGGAAATGAATTTTCTGTTATGAAAAACTTTTCCCACTTTTTTCCCCCTACTATATGGGAAAGAAGAGGCAAAGAAAAGGCAAAAAGGGCCTCTTTGATGCATAAGCCAATAGTAATAAAGTAATAAAGTTTCTAGATAATAAATAAGGATTAACCTCTTAGAAAGGTTGTGGATATTCTCTCTGCAGGCTGAAACTTTGGGACTGGAGCCATGACTTGAAGGGTTGTTTATTCCAATAAAATATTAAAAGACTAACCTCTACATGGTCTAGAAAGAGAGCCAGCAATTGATAATGTCTAAATATTAGTGGGAATGTTATTTACTTGCACCAAAATGTCTTTCATTTTGTCAATCTTTCAAATGTCATTCTAATTTTGCTTTGACATCTCTGTAATTATTAAAATTTTACATGGAAACTAACTAAGACTTTTTAGTTTTGGTAATTCCCAGGTGGTGCAGTGGTAAAAGAATCTGCCTGTCAATGCAGTAGATACAAGAGACACGGGTTCAATCGCTGGGTTGGAGTGATCCCCTGGAGAAGGAAATAGCAACCCACTCCAATATTCTTGCCTGGAAAATTCCATGGACAGAAGAGCCTGGTGGGCTACAGTCCATGAGGTTGCAGAGTCTGACATAACTGAGCACATTAATATTTTGTTTGTTGTTCAGTCACTAAGTCAAGTCCGACTCTTTGTGACCCTGTGGACTGCAGCATGCCAGGCTTCCCTGTCCCTCATCATCTTCCAGAGTTTGCTCAAACTCATGTCCATTGAGTCGGTGATGCCAACTTCTTCTGTCGTTCCATTCTCCTCTTGCCTTCATTCCTTCCCGGCATCAGGGTATTTTCCAATGATTTGACTCTTCACATCAGGGGGCCAAAGTGTTGGAGCCTTAGCTTCAGCATCAGTCCTTCCAATGAATATTCAGGGTTGATTTCCTTTAGGATTGACGGGCTTGATCTCCTTGCAGTCCAAGGGACTTTCAAGAGCCTTCTCCAGCACCACAGTTCAAAAGCATCAGTTCTTTGGTGCTCAGCTTTCTTTATGGTCCAACTCTCACACTTGTACATAACTACTGGAAAAACCATAAATTTGACTAGATGGACCTTTATCAGCAAAGTGATGTCTCTGCATTTTAATACACTGTCTAGGTTTGTCATAGTTTTTCTTCCAAGGAGCAAGCATCTTTTAATTTCATGGCTGCAGTCACTGTCCACAGTGATTTTGAAAGAATAATTTTGTGCAGATATATGGGCTGTTCTTCTTTATGTTTTTTTTTAATTTTTTAAGAATTTTTACTGTGCTCTTCATTTCTGACATGGTTAATCAGGGCCATGGGGAGCCTGAATCTTTAGAATTCAAGAACAGAATCCAGGTATCATCATTTACATGACAGAGTTATTGAAAGGATCAGAAATAGACTGAACAGCAATAACAAAGATATGATGTAAGTACACACTAGGCATTCGTGAAAGTGTTGGTTGCTCAGTCGTGTCCAACTCTTTTCAACCTCATGGACTGTAGCCCTCGGTCCATGGAATTCTCCTGGCTGGAGTTTTGGAGTGGGTAGCCATTCCCTTCTCCAGGGGATCTTCCAGACCCAAGGAATGAACCTGGGTCTCCTGCATTGCAGGCAGATCTTCACCATCTGAGCCACCAGGATAAACAGCAGCTATTATTGCCTACTGAACTGACTCAAAGATGCAAGAAGATGCCTTATTGCCATCAGCAATGAAGCTAACACTTTACAAACAGCAGTTCAAAAATCCATTGACACCTACTGATTAATATGTCTAACATGCTCGTGACTGGAATATTCAGATGACATTTGAGACACTGTCTCTTCATCTTGCAGGGGAATTTCACTCATAGACATGGATGGTCAGTGTGGGGAAAGAAAAATGATACTAATGCGATTGATGTGTGTGTTCACACACACACACACACACACACACACAGAGGCAAGTTCTCCCAAAGTCCTAGCAGGAAAAGTACCCCTTACAGAGGCAAACAAATGACATTTTCACTTGGAAATTTTTAAAAAGTCAAAATGAGTTCTTGAACTATGGGCCACAGGGTTTCTCCCCTGTCCAAATTTTTAGCCACTAAAACAGGGAAACTTTGTTGGTGCTGCCACCTCAATATTGAATCATCTCTGTCCTGTATCCCAGAATATCATCCAGGTGTTTGACTACAGCAGAGTCTCTTTAGAAAGGCCAAAAACAACACTGTAAGGCAACAATACCCCAATAAAATATTTTTAAAGGAAAGGCCAGAAGTTTGGCTTGGGATGTTTCACCTCTTCCTATTGACTTTTTTTTTTCTTTTTTTTTTCCTATTGACTTTTAACAAAGGGATCTGACTGAATATAGCTCATACCTCTTCCACTGATTTTTATCAAGTCCTTGGACCTCAGAAATTCAGAATTTTAACTCCTGTCAATGACAGCTGGATGTAGAGAAAACTATTCAAAGAAATAAATCATTTATTCTTAAAAGTTTTATAGAGCCCAGATAAGATGTGACAGTTTTAAAGTGAGGACAGAGTGGGAGAGACGATTCCAGGGCCCAAGCTGTTAACCAGAGATAGGCTGCCTCTCATGGGGCTTCCCAGGCGGCGCTAGTGGTAAAGAATTTACCTACCAGTGCAGGAAACCTGAAAGATGTGGGTTTGATCCCTGAGTTGGGAAGATCCCCTGGAGGAGGAAATGGCCACCCGCTCTAGTATTCTTGCCAGGAAAAATCCATGGACTGAGGAGCCTGGTGGGCTACAGTCTGTGGGGTCAGAAGGAGTCGGACAGGATGAGCACTCAAGTGGAAGAAAGGATTCAAGGAGAAGGAACGTTTACAGATACAAAGAATGTGTGAAAAGAATAAACCTGAGCAAGACAGTGGAGCGAGGAGAGATTACAAGAGGACAAAACCCTCACGCCATCAAAACAGAATGCCTGAGCAATAGGCTGAATGACTTTTGTTCCCTCAAGAGGCTGGAGAAGAGGAAGACATGGGGAACATCAAAGAAGGGAGAATGCTGTGTGATAGAGGAGGGAAAGTGTCCTCATGCAGAGAAGGGCACCAAGGAACAAAGCCTACTGGCAGGGAAAGAGACAAAGACAGCCAAGATGGTAAGAGGCCCACCAACAGGACGGCATGAACTGGAAACAGCTTTGGGGGACAGGACTCAGTAACAGGAGAGGTGGAACAGGGAGCTGCCAAGGCGCCCGTGGAGAGAGACACCCAGTCAGGCCATGGGCGGATGCCTGGCGAGGCTTCCTTTCTCACTCTCCCAAACCCAAATGCGGGCTCTAGACAGAAAGAGCAAGTTCTGTCCAGAATCTAGTTCTCTTGTTCCTGTTCCATTGCCAGCATCTAGAGCAGAGCCTGGTATGCAGCGAATATTCAAAACACAGTGGTGGAATGACAAGTGATACACGTAGAAAGGAAAAGGAGGCTGGATGCCCTGAGAAACGCCACGTGTCTCACGTGCGTATTAGTCGCTTCAGTTGTGTCAACTCTTTTCCACCGTATGAACTGCAGCCCGACAGGCTCCTCTGTCCATGGGATTCTCCAGGCAAGAATACTAGAGTGGACTGCCATTCCCTTCTCCAGGGTATCTTCTCAACCCAGAGATTGAACCCAGGTTCTCCAGAATTGCAGGCAGATTCTTTACCATCTGAGCCAGGAGGGAAGCCCATGTGCCTCATGGCTTCCATTATGTTTTAATATTTCTTTATTGGGCTGTGCCAGGTCTTAGCTGTGGCACTCGGGATCTTCAATCTGCCTTGAGGTGTGTGGTATCTTTTAGTTGTGTTTGAATTCTCAGCTGCGGCAAACAGGATCTAGTTCTCTGACCAGGGATCAAACCTGGCCCCCCTGCATTGGGAGTGTGAAGTCTTAGCCACTGAACCATGGGGGAAATCCAAAGACTTTCATTATTGAGGTGTAAGTGGGCAAAGATGATGCCCAAGAACTGGGCTCTGCATAAAGCATGCCTGAGTGATGCTCACCGTGGGGACGGTTTGATTCTGCTCTTGCAAGACCATCAAGGACCCAAGTGAGACAGGCAGTGGTCAAACCACAAGTGACTGATGAGCAAGGGAGCTACAGAGGGTGTTATGCTTGAAAGGCTCTGTCCCCAACATCTCATCCACATGTTTGGATGTTTGAATGTCTCACTATCTAGAATCTCTCCTTTGGGGGTGATTTCTATAGAATTTTCCATAAAATACAATTAGCCAACCAATGTACTCAGCCATTCAAAGTCACTAAATTGTAGACAAGAATTCTTCTATCACTCTAGCAACAGTTAGAGTAGGGCCACAAGGCTAAAGAACTCAGGGTGGAGAGAGGCTCCCCAAGACCCAGGATAGAGCCAGAACCAGAGAGCAATGGATTTGGTCAACAGAGATGGAGTCAACTTGTTTGTAAATTCCCAGGTGATTCATCCCACCCTCCTAGGGAATCCCCCAAGTGGAGGATGAAGCTGCGAGGATAGAGAAGTGAAGATGAGTCAATTGTAGACTTGTTTGACTCTCTGACTTAGTTATGTGATGTTACCAACAGAGAAACACATTTAGGGTTTACACAGAAAGGACTAAAACAAAGTCATAGGAAGGAAGGTATTACTGAGAAATTTGGTGCTTGTCCTTAAGAAAGGGGGAAAAAAAAAAGACAAATGGTAACAAATTAGGAGACAAAGTGAGGTGAAATTGACCTCAAAAAGATTCAAATGCCTTTCTTCCTGAAATGGCAAGATTTACACATTTTCATCTAAGGGCTTCCCGCGTGGCTCAGTGGTAAAAAAACCCATGTGCCAATGCAGGGGACTACAAGAGACGCTGGTTCAATCCCTGGGTCAGAAAGATCTCCTGGAGGAGGAAATGGCAACCCACTCCAGTATTCTTGCCTGGAAAATACCACGGATGGAGGAGCCTGAGGGGCTACAGGGCATGGGGCCACAGAGTCAGACATGACTGAGGGACTAAACACAGCACCACCCCATCCCTACCCCCACCTTCCTTTGGGTGAAACTTTAGTGGTGACCTTGGACCACAGAATGAAACATGGAAAGTCATATGCTAAGGATGGAGCAGAAAGACAAAAGAATCCAGTCCTCTCCTGGCTCTGTATGGCTGCCATAACCTGGACCTGTACAATTCTTTCATATGTGAGAGAAACGAACCTCTATCTTAAGACAAACACGATCCCCACCTGATAGACCCACTGCCAGCCTTATGAGTAGCCCCTTCTAGGCTCACCCCCAACATTGTCAGGGTCCAGGCCAAGAGAAGAGGTGGAGGCCCTTAGCTGTGGCTGAACCCCTTCTCTTCCCACATCTGTCTTCTTTGCGTGGAAATCCAGGCCCAGGCGTCTAAGCTCCTCCCCAGGCCAACATGGCCCCTCAGCCACTCTCGGTCTAGGGCGCACGCACTTCCCTTCAGGGGGACAGAGCCTGGGAGAGGCTGGTGTAGACTCTGAAAGTGAGCTCAGAGACACTTGGGCAGGGAATTCCAGGACCCTAGGACCCTAAGGCAAGGTCTAGAAGTGGAAGGAGTTCCAGGTGGCAAGCCCTTTTGCTCTGTGATCTTCTTGCCCTTCGAGGACAAACACAGCTCTTGAAGGCACAGGAGCCAGGCAGGGCCCCGAGCCGCCACGGTCCAAATGTGACGCCACTGGCTTCTCAACCTCTCATCTCCTAATGCCTGCCCTTTCAGCGTTCACAGCTTGACAACAGAGCGAGACCTGAAGTTGTCCAGCTACCAGCTTGTAATCACTTTGGTAGAATGACCTCTTAGAGGAAAAGTTTGGAACTGAAACTGAACTGTGACACTTTCCTATTACCCTTAAGTGAAAGTCGCTTAGTCATGTCCGACTCTTTGCGACCCCACGGACTATACAGTCCATGGCATTCTCCAGGCAAGAATACCAGAGTGGGTAGCCTTTCCCTTCTCCAGGGGATCTTCCCAACCCAGGGATTGAACCCAGGTCTTCCACACTGCAGGCAGATTCTTTACCAGCTGAATCACAAGGGAAGCCCTATCACCCTGAAGACCACTATTTTCCCTCTTTTATTAGACTGTATCATGGAAAGCTGAGCAAGCTTGGCTCTCAGGCAAGCTTTTCTTTTGATGGGTTGTCATTAGGATGAGCAAACACAGTGGATCCATCACCTGTAATATTAGCGCTAGGGGACTTCCCTGCTGGTCCAGTGGTTAAGACGCCACATTTCCACGGCAGGAGGTATTGGTTCAATCCCTGGTTGGGGAACTAAGATCCCACATGCCGCACACCGTGGCCAAAAAAATAAATAAACTAAAATTATCAGTGCTCGTGTTCTGATTGAGGGTGTGTGCGTGCTCAGTCACTAAGTCGTGTCTGACTCTTTGGGACCCCGTGGACTGTAGCCCAGCAGGGTCCTCTGTCCATAGGATTCTCCAGGCAAGAATAAGGAGGGCGTTGCCATTTCCTCCTCCAGGGAATCTTTCCAACCCAGGGACTGAATACGAGTCTCCTGCTTGACAGGTGAATTCTTTACTATTGTGCCACCTGGGCACAACCTTCTGACTGAAGGAGGAGCTCTAAATCCTGGGTCTCTGTCATTTACACATTTGCCTGTTTGAGAAAACTCTCCAAGTGTTTAGCTGGGTCTCTCTGCACAAACATTGCTCTCTGGGAGGTAGTGGAATCAGTGGCAAACCCCAGCCAGGAAAAATGGAACAAGGACTGCTGCCCTCAGAGGACCACAGAGGGGATGGGAACTCCATCCAGGAGAGGGACTCTCTAAGGAGTGCTGCTGAAATGACACAAGACTGGGCTCCAAGTGAGCATCTTCTGTTTTTCAAGATGCCCCTCCAACTTGGCACAGAACAGCAAGGTCTGAGACCCGATGTGGCAGTGCCACCCATGATGGGACCCACTGCTCCAGCTCCCACCCCTATGAGCAAGGACTCACTCCTTAAGGAATCTGCCTCCTCTATGGGGCCTGAATGACAGGATGGGTAAAGCTGGCTTCATGAATGTAGCTCTCTTCCTGTAGTTCAGTAATTCTTTTATTATTATTATTTATTTATGAGGCTGCATCGGGTCTTAGGGCTTCCCTGGTGGCCCACTGGTAAAGAGCCTGCTTGCAATGCAGGAGCTGTGGGAGATGCGGGTTCAGTCTCTGGGTCAGGAAGATGCCCTGGAGGAGGGCATGGCAACCCACTCCAGTACTCTTGCCTGGAGAATCCCATGGACAGAGGAGCCTGGCGGGCTTCAGTCCATGGGGTTGCAAAGAGTTAGACACAACTGAGTGGCTGAACAACGAACTTCATATGTTGAAATCTAATCCTCAAGGTAATGACGCGCTTCGGGAGGTGAGAAAGTCACAAAAGTGAAGCCCTCATGAACAGAATTAGGGCTCTTACGAGAGAGACCCCAGAGAGCTCTCTTGCTCCTTCTGCCCTTTGAGAACGCAAGAAGACAGCTATCTAGGAACCAGGAAGCAGGCTTTCACCAGACACCTAATCTTCTGGTGCCTTGATCTTGGGCTTCCCAGCCCCCAAAACTGTGAGAAAGAAATGTCTGTTGTGTAAGCCACCTGGTCGTCAGTATTTTTGTATAGTAGCGCAAACAGACTGACAGGACTTCTATTCCCAACGTTCTATTTACATTTTGCTTATTTGTTTTCTCATAGGAAAAATGGAAGGCATGGGTTAACTGATTTGTAAAAAGCTCCAAAACTCAAGGGCTCTATAGACTTCTATGAAGTAACAGACATAATAAATATTCTAGCCCCCATCCTTATCTAACTTCTCATCCTTCAGGTCTTGGCTTGGGAGTTAGTTCCTTCCAGCCTGCAAGGTGGGCAAGGAGACCCCTCTCTGTGTTCCCATGGTGCCTTACTCTACCCTATTATATGTCATTCTCCTCCCTCTAGAGTATAATTATCTGTAAGTTAATTTGTGGGTTCCCTGCTAGTCTGCAAACTCTGGGGGAACTGAGACCAATCTTTAAGACTGTATCCTCAGCTCAGACTCCCAGCAGGAGCTCAGTTATATATGAAATGATACTGTGAACGAATGATTTCTGATACTGCAATCCTTCGGTCACTGAACTGGTAATGATAGATGTTCTCAGACATCTATTCAGGGAACATGCTGAAATAGTCTCTGTTTTTCTGCCTGCCTTTAGAGATAGTCTTTGGACATATATACCATGAGTATACACCTAAAGAATCAGATTACCACATTGTTTAAAAGGGAAAACTTGAAAAAATTTTTCCATTTTTATGGGCAGAGAAACCACACTATTATACTCGGCTCACTTCTCATGAATAAAATAGAAGATCCTCTGCCTTCTCATCTGAGCTCTTCAAATTAATATAAGGTCTGATTGTCCCAAAGCATTACTAATCATATAGCAACATCATTTATACCACAAAATTGGAAACGACATACATATCCTGTCACGGAGTGATGGTTAAATAAACTCTGACACTCAAACAGTGAACCCATGCAGCCTTTGATAATGGTGCCTACAACATAATCTGAAGTTAAAAGGCAAGACATAAAATTACATAAGCGGTATGACTTTCATCATGTAAAAATATGTTAAATGTATGCATAAATGTAGAAGATATATAGAATCTAAACTGTGGTTGTGTTTATGTGTTAGAACTGTGGGTGATTTTCTTTCTACGTCTCTGAATTCTGCAGATTTTCCTATTTTATCCTCATGATAAAAAAAAGTTAGAATCAATAAGTCATTTAATTGAAAGCTATTTTCTGCTATAAAACTTCTGGCTATTGACAACTTGTTGCATCCGCCTGAAAGAAAGAAGAGCCTGTGGTGAAGCCAACAGAAGCAGAGGTTCGCAGACTTCCCTCTTGTCCTGTGATTAAGAATCCTCCTTCTAATGCAGGGGACAAAAGGTTTGTTTGATCCCTGGTTCGGGAACTAAGGTCATCCCACATGCTGGCAACTAATCTCATGCATCACAACTCCTGAGCCCACCACAGCAAAGACCCAGCACAACTTAAAAAAAAAGAAAGAAAGCAGGGGGTGGATTGGAGTAGCTCCTGCCCAGGGCGTGAGTCATCACGAATCTATACCATGTGCCAGGCATTTCCCATCCTTTTTGTTTTCATTATGTCCTCACAAAAACTGTAAGAGACAGGTGCTACTGTTACCCTCATCTTATAGCCACAGCTGAGCCCTGAGAGCAGTCAACTCTTTTGTAAGGATGTGGAGGTGCTCAAGTGCAGGCCTGTGCAACCTGTCTCTTCCACCCTCCCTTTTCTCACCACCATCTTCGATGTGAGAAGAGAGGCTAAGGATCAAAGGGGCACATTTCTAAGCCATACTTCCTCTCATGCAAGGAACTTTGTGTCAAAGGTACAGACTCCATTTCCATTATCAGGAGATTCTGTTTGAGAGAATGCTTCAAATGATTCTTGCCTGTCAGTGGAGATGGTATCCAGGGACCATTTGTCCACCATACCAACTCAAGGATCTCACTAGAATGCCATCCTCAAATCATCTCTCTTTGCACATAAATCCATTGTTTTGGGGGCAAGGAATCTATTTATAAATGCTCTTATTGTGGCCAACTCTGCTGATTTAAACCAACATGAGTTTCCCTGGTGGCTCAGATGGTAAAGATCTGCCTGCAATGCCTGAGACTCGGGTTTGATCTCTGGGTCAGGTAGATCCCCTGGAGGAGGGCAATGGCAACCCACTCCAGTATTCTTACCTGGAGAATCCCATGGACAGAAGAGCCTGGTGGGCTACAGTCCACAGGGTCGCAAAGAGTCGTACATGACTGGGCAACTAACACTAACACAGTGTGGCCAACTCTGCGGATCTAGAGCAACATGGATGCAGCCAGCTTCCTAGCGGAAATGTGAACCTTGGATGCTCCCCACCTGCAGCAGTGACAGGCAGGCTATCACCGGGGGGCTGTTGAAAGAAGATTCACCCTGTAAATGTTGATGGGCTGAACCCGCTCAGCTGACACCATGCACGCACACAAGCACTTTGAGGCTCTTTGTTACCCGGGGATGTTTTCTCTGCACAGAAACCTTCTGGTGCTAACATTTCCAGGAGTGGGGGAGGGGAGCATTCCGGGAGCACAGAGCAGGGGACCGAGAGGGAGGCCAGTTCCGTTGGAATCCAGCGTGTCACTAAAATAAAGCAAATCCTCTCTGCCCTCCTCGCCAGCCCAGGGAAACATGGACGAGCGAGGAAAACAACAGAAACATTCCGTGAAATCAGTCACGCAGATGGGTCGGAAAGAAATGACAAGTGGGCTTATAGGAACTCCTTTTTAAAATCAAGGTCAAATTCAAAACAAATGTGTGAACAGAGAAAAACATCATGATCAAAAGGGAATGAATCAACAGAGAGTGACCGCAGGAAGATCCAATCTGCAGGGGAACTGCCTGGGGATATTATTACACCCCACTGGGCTCTGACTCTGGGTCCTGTCCCTCAGGGACATCGGTGGTGATTGCTCACTTACTTTCTCTGGAACCGGACCACGGGGTCAGCCAGCAAGTCAGTGACGTCAAGCTTCCTCCCCTTCTCAATGACATCTCGATGCTTACGGACAAACAGCCAGCCGATGTGGGAGAAGAAAAAACCCCGACGGGCATTGTGCGGGTCAGCGTCCGTCTCCGAGTACT
>SJXQ01006207.1:214411-245981 GCA_006408695.1 Aepyceros melampus
ACTTGTGATGGACTCGGTGGTCCCTCGACCACTCGAAGATGTCATTCTGCAGGGAGAAGGCAGACCTGAGTGAAAGGATCAAGCATCCCGGCATTTCCTGAAAGTTCCCCAATTTCCCCCACCCCCCGGCCTACTCCCACCCCCACTTCCATCCTCACCACTGGCAGACTTGCTTCCATCCTCAATTCACAGTCTCTCAACCTCAAGTTCAATCTCCGGGGGTTGGTTTGGGGTGGTTTTCATCCAAACAAAAATACATCCTCACTTAGTAGGCATCTTAGCTTGTCCTTGTGTGTGTGCTAAGTGACTTCAGTCATGTTTCACTCTGTGAGACCTTATGGACTGCAGCCTACCAGGCTCCTCTGTGCATGGGATTCTCCAGGCAAGAATACTGGAGTGGGTTGCCATGCCCTCCTCCAGGGGATCTTCTCCACCCAGGGATTGAACCCAGGTTTCCTGCACTGCAGGCGGATTCTCTACTGATTGAGCCACCAGGGAATTAGGATGTGCCCACTGTAGGAGGTTCTGCCTTGTTGAGTGAACTAGTAAGGAAGCCAGAAGAAAGTTCTAGTGGGGACTACTGAAGCGAAGAGTTGACTCATTAGAAAAGACCCTGATGCTGGGAGGGATTAGGGGCAGGAGGAGAAGGGGATGACAGAGGATGAGATGGCTGGATGGCATCACTGACTCGATGGATATGAGTTTGAGTGAACTCTGGGAGTTGGTGATGGACAGGGAGGCCTGGCGTGCTGCGATTTATGGGGTCGCAAAGAGTTGGACATGACTGAGCGACTGAACTGAACTAAACTGAAGCCCACTGGGAGATCGTTCATGTCCAGAAAAGAGACATTCATCCTCAAGGAAAGGGGCAACCCTGAGTATAGAAGGGGGTTAGTTCTTGGCCTGACTCCTCTATCCTTCCTTCTCTTCAATGGGCTTCCCGTCCAACACACCAGAGAACAGGAAGTCAGTAAGTAAAAGCCCAAAGAGCTACTTGACCAAATCTCTGCAAAATGCCAAGGCACAAATAACGTTGTCTGAGGACTGCACTAACACTGTGTCACAGACAGGAAGGGAGGGGACTTGGCTCTTTGAGGAATCTGGTCTGCTTGGCAGCATCCCATGTGGAGAGGCAGGCGGCACTCACTGGAATCCCAAGAGAGACTCTGGTGCCCAACGAAGCAGACACGTCGAAGTCCAGCAGATTCTGCCAAACCCACAGAGGGGGCAGGGCTCAGGCACTTGGGGGATCAGCTGTTGACCTCATGATGGGAGACAGTGTCAGGGTCTGGAGGTCCTAGGTAAGCTATCTGAGGAAGTATTTCAGCTGAAACTTAATGAAACCTTAACTATTATAGCCATGGGCCAGAGAGATCTATAGATTTTTTTCAGTTTATACTCGGTTTTGCTATTATTTGATAATGCTTTCAAAACTTTGAGAATGGCAAATTAAGTTGGGAAGTAGCATTTTTGATAGGAAAATTGCAGCTGACCCTTGAACAACATGGGTTTGAATTGCACAGGTCCACTTATACACAGATATCTTTCAATAGGAAATGCTATAGTACTTCATGGTTTGAGGTTGGTTGACTCTGAGGATGTAAAGGAACCACAGATAGGAAAAATCAATGAAAAATTATAGGTGGATTAACCTCCGACTTGTTCAGGGGTCAACTATAATCTGAAAATAAAAATAAATGTGTATAGTGTATAAGCCATTTAAAAAGAGGTAATAATGTTTTATACTGTATTATTCAATACTGAGTCATGCTTTCATTAGGAATCTGTCATTTCACAGACATTGGCTTCTTCCTAATGATGAGAAGAGAGAGAACTGCTTTATTCTCAAAGTTTTAACAGTTCTTTTAATCAGAAAAGAGTTTATGGAGTTTTGTATGTGCGTGTGTCTCTAGCTCACCCAGTGCTGGTGGAAGTGAGTCAATCTTCTTTATCTTATAACTTTAAAAATTTGCTTAACATTTTGGTAATGGGACAAAGAGGGAAAGTAGAAAGACCTTAAGAAGTATATGCTCAGCTTTGAATGCAAAGAGGGAAAAAAGGTGCTTAGAAGTCTGTGTAAGGCGAAAATTATAGCTTGGCTTACTGTGATAAGAAAGAGGTCTTTAAATTTTACCAGTGTGTTGAAACACAGTGGTTGGAAAGAGTGAAAGCATTCATTACTTACAATCACAGAATCGAGTCAGGAAGGAATTGCAAATGTCAAGATCACTGCAGCCTGGGAAATAATTTATTACTTTTTCATCCAATGTATTGCTTTTATTGCAAACCCATCTGAACATAGGAAGATGGGGGAACACTCTGTCCCCAGTTCACAGATGGCAAAATTAAGGCTTAGAAGATACGTATTCAAGTTCACCTAGTAAGTTAAACTAATCACGGAACAAAGATGGAGCTCTTTCGGTTCTTAGTTCACAGTCATTTCAACAAGATATTTCCCTTATCCTTCAAGTTCAGGGGAGAGGGAATCTTTGAAAGAGAAGTCTCATTTTTCTGGTTAAAAGGCTATGTTGACTCTTGAATTTATTACAATGCAATTTTATAAAAACTAAGTGGAGGGCTCCAAAGGGCTAGAAACATTATTCTTATAAAATTAAGCATGATATAACAACGACAAAAGAGTGATAATGAGGACAAGTTGCAGCAGAGATGTTTCTTTAACTCGTCTCACCTTGGAGACCTTCCCTACAGAAGCTACTCTTGAGTGAAGCAATGGAACGAAGCAAGGATTTTGGCCACATTCCAAATAACTGAGCATATAATCGAGCCCAAATACTTTATGAGGTACTTTGAAAAATCTTTTATTTATTTTTTACTCTGAAATTGAGTCCAGTGAAAAAGTGACTCAAAGAACAAGACATAAGCCAACAATAGGGCAGAAAGGAAGCAAGAGTCACATGCTAATCCCTAGGGCTTTTTCTTCCTACTTCTCTGCATTTGTTTCCACACTTAAGGTTGGGTGTGGAAGCCAACATGGGAACAGCATTCGTGTTTGATGAAAAGGTGTGTGCACCAAGGGTGTGTCTGGTACAATCAATAAGTGAGGAAGTGAAAGCTGAGGGCTGATAAGAGATGGCAGCCTTCCATCAATGAACTGTCCATCAAGTCTGCATATTCTATCTTTCCATGTTCTGTGTGCACATTTTAGCAGAAGCATGATGTTGAATCCAGCAGCAATTCCTGAAGCCGAAATACATACCCTTTCTCACCAATCAATTAACAAATGATGCAACTTAGAGCTTGTACTTCCCGGTCGGTTCTGGTAGATTACAGTCTTAGTACCCCGTTACCTTCAAAAGTGGGCATTCGCCACATGTTTACTGATCATTCCTGACAAAGACTGAAGGCAGGAGGAGAGGGATGACAGAGGATGAGATGGTTGGATGGCACCACTGACTCGATGGACATGAGTTTGAGCAAGCTCCGGGAGTTGGTGATGGACAGATAAGCCTGGTGCACTGCAGTCCATGGGGTCGCAAAGTTGGATATGACTGAGCAGCTGAACTGAACCTGACAGAGGGTTGTTGGTGGTGAAGGGGCTACATTAGTGCTAAGAGCGCTGGCTGTAACTGAGGCACAGGTGGGCGGGGGGCGGGAGGAGGGGGAGAGGAAGAGAGCCTATCAGGGGTGCATCCCTCAGTGGCGGGTTTATTATCTGAGGATCTGTACGGGGTCCTACTCTGTGCTGTCTACGACACACACAGTGCAAGCCACACATGTGACTTGCATTTCCCTAGTAACTACACGAAAACAGTGAAATTAGACAAGTGGAATCAATTTTACTCATACCTCTTTACCTAAACAGACTACATTCAAAATGTCATTCAGTATATTATTAGCATAAAATCATTAATGAAATATTTCCCAGAACCTTTTTCTGGGCTAGTTCTTCGAAACTGGGTGTTTTACACTTCCAGCATACCTTAATTTGGACCATCCACATTTCTCGTGTGCCACGGTGGCTGGTGGTTACCGTGTTGGACAGGGCAGGTTTAACCTGTGACTTGGACACTTTTCTATAGGTGTTATACTTTTAAAGATTTTTAAAAAGTCCAAGTTGCTCATGGATGACAGAAACTGGCATAAATCATGAAGGGTGAATGCACTGCACATATCAGACGTGCTGAAATGGTGCGATTTGTTTTCTGGAGTTTATCTTAGGGAAATAATCATGGCTGTGTGCAAATGCTTAATCACAAAGATGTCCACTGAACTTGGAAAAACCCTGATTTTCCACACAACAGGATTTTACTTACTACCTTGTGATGCATTCATTAATTGAATACTATTTGTGTGTGTGTGTGTGTGTGTGTGTGTCTGGAGGAAACATGAAGTACACAGTCTTAGGGTTACATCAAGGAAGGAAGACTGGAAGGTAGGAGAAATACTTTTTATTCTATACTCAGAAATTTTTAACAAGAGCACCTGCTGATTTTGTATTTCAAACTAGCAAAAAGGGACTTCCCTGGTGGTCCAGTGGTTAAGACTTCACCTTTTAATGCAGGGGGTGTGGGTTCGATCCCTGGCAGATGAAATAAGAACCCCCATGCCTCGGGGCCAAAAATAAAAACCAAAGCATAAAACAGAAGCAATATTGTAACAAATTCAATAAAGACTTTAAAAATGGTCCACACCAAAAAGATCTTTTAAAAAAACTGACCAAAAAATGATACTGTAGTATTGACATGGAGAGGTGAGGTAGAAAGTAGTTAAGTGAAAGACAAAATAAGTGATAGAGTAATGAATGCATTGGGCTTCCCTGGTGGCTCACAGGTAAAGAGTCCACCTATCAACGCAGGAGACACAGGAGACACGGGTTTGGCCCCCGAGTCAGGAAGATCCCCTGGAGCAGGAAATGGTGACTCACTCCAGTGTTCTTGCCTAGAGAATCCCATGGACAGAGGAGCCTGGTGGGCTACAGTCCATAGGGTTGCAAAGAGTCAGACACAAATGAGCATGAACACAAGAATGAATGGATTCTGATAAAAATAAGTATTCAAGCATAGAAAAATGTTAAAGTATATGTCAATCTGTTCACAGCTGTCCTCCCTAGGAAGTGGAGCAGTGGATGACTTTTAATTTTTTCTTTGTTTGTTACATTTTTAAAATAACCAAGTTTTTCTTCTGTGATATGACGGTAACAAATTATTTTTAAGTTTCTATATACCTGAATCAAAACAATCAGCTTCTGCCACCAGCCCCGTGTTAGGAAAAAATGATGAGGCAGTAATATTCATCTAGTAAGGCAGTCAGAGATACATCTTTATATCACCCTTCTTCGACCTCTGTTCTTATGAGCACAAATCAACCAATCCCAACTCAAGTACAGTGACAGTGCCCTCGCTGAAACTCACCCTGGGTCCTGTACCTTTATTACTTCACTCTCCATCATAGATAATACCCCTAACTGGGTCCCTGCTGAGACTGTAGAAACTGAAATTGATCCTGTGGTGATATTTCTCCATAAGCTCAGCCTTTGCGTGTTTTCTGGGACTTGAGTAAAGGTAATCAATCTCAAAAGCTCCACTGATGCAGATTAGAAAGAACCTGCTCTATCAGAACTACTTTTCTCCCAACCTCCTTTTATATTGAAAATAAATTCTTGAGTCTAATCCTCTAAATGGCAGTAGGGGAACCTGTCTTTTAAGGCCCGCCTCATTTGCTCTGGGTAGTGAGATGAAGGCCAAGTGCAAACGGCATTGAGCTTGTACCCAGTCAACAGGTCTAAGACCAGAATCATTTTTTTAACTTTTCATTTCGTATGGGAGTACAGTCGATTAAGAGTGTAATAGTTTCATGTGGACAGCAAAGGGACATAGCCAGACACATAGACGTATCCATTCTCCCCAAAACTCCACCACCCCTGACATCCAGGCTGCCACATAACATTGAGCAGAGTTCCCTGCTGAGACTGGCATCCCTGGCTGCCTTTCCCTTGGATGAACTGCAAACAGATGCTTGCTTCTGACCAGACACCTGTATGGCTGTTCTGTCCCCTAATTAAGTGTGCGGCTGCTTGCAATTCCAAAAGGGAACGTTTACCAGGTGGTCTCAAGACACACCCCCAGGAAATTCCAACTTGTATTCGTAATACACCTTCGTTTCCAGTCAGCAGTGAAAAAGAAACTAGGACCAACATGTCAGCTTTGAACAGGCAAGTTTTAGAGTAGAGTGTGTGTATGTGTGTGAGTCTTTTGTGAATAATGGCATCCTGTCTAAGAAAGGAGTCGTTTTATCTAGGGAGTCAAAGAGGGAAAGACGCTGTGGCCTCCACTCTTCAGGGACCCGAAGACTCATTCGAAACAGACTTTATCTCAGTCTCCAAGTCTGAATCTCATCTCCCCCAGTTCAGATGACAACACTGCACTATTCAAACAGTGAAGAACGTTCGGTGCTTTCCCCACAGTTGATACTGGGTCAGTATTGATTTCCCTCCAGATAACACTGACAATCTGTAAGAAGGGCCCAGAAAGTCCCCAGGAAGGCCTGGCATCAGCCTTCACCACCTGGCAAACTGCAGCTTCGACAGAACAAGTCCCCACCTGCTGTCTGGCCCTCGTGTAGTGCTAAGCCTGAGGAAGGTTTTAGGAGCCGGCAAACATTGAAAAACCAGTTTTAGCATTTAGAAAGAGTTTGCTGACAAAGACTGCAGGGGTGAGTCATGTTTTCTTTTATTCCTCCAGTACTTAAATTCATACACAAAGAATATATTTGTGTAAGACATATTTTTAAGACACATTTTTAAGATGACTTGGGTAGTCCTCTTGGTAGACTTCTCTTGTAGCTCAATGGTAAAGAACTTGCCTGCCAACAAGGAGACATAAGAGACGTGGGTTCGATCCCTGCGTTGGGAAGATCCCCTGGAGGAGGGCTTGGCAACCCACTCCAGTATTCTTGCCTAGAGAATCCCATGGACAGAGAAACCTGGCGGGCTACAGTCCATGTGGCTGCAAAGAGTCAGGCTTAGCACCAG
Source organism: Aepyceros melampus (assembly GCA_006408695.1). Classification (NCBI taxonomy): domain Eukaryota; kingdom Metazoa; phylum Chordata; class Mammalia; order Artiodactyla; family Bovidae; genus Aepyceros; species Aepyceros melampus. The sequence goes on from SJXQ01006207.1 coordinate 221,403, forward strand.
CACCTTGGTAGACTAGTTTGCCTTCTGTGAATCGTTCCAGTTTGGGTTTTGATGATTTTGGTCTGTAAGGTGACCATTGTCTAGTCTCCTAACCTAGATCTCTCTCACTCAATGAGTCAAAATTTCAGGAAAGAAAAGACCTGGAAAACAATGACAGTCCAGTCGCCACAGATACACCTCACTCCCAGACCTTGGTTTTTAAATACCATTCCCCACTGAAAGGAATCAGAACTCTTCGGTGTAATGGCTAGTGCCAGGACAAAGGCAGGAAAAGCGCAAGAGGAACTTGGTATATTTTGTTACATGAGAAAAGTAAGGAATTGATCCAAAATATGATGGGGACCTGTCAAAAGGACACAGGAGTCCATCTCCAGTGCTCCCACTGAACAAACTGGGGTACTCTGATGAATAATTTGGGTGCATTAAGATGAATACTAACAGGAATGGATTAATAAAATAAGAACCCATGAACCCACAATAAATAAATAAGAAGTAAAATGTCAACCAACAAATGTAGAAAAAATAATGGAGCTAGAAAAATCACCTTTTTGCAGGTGCCCTGGCAATAACCGATTCAGGCAAGACTCACCAAGGTGTGCTAAAATTACAAAAATCAAAAGGTTGATTAAAATAAAAAACATATTGCATCGGCTCATAGGATCTCAGCATAAATTACTCATTAATTACCAATGGAAACATAGTAATCTTACCGTGGGGAAACAAGAGTGGACACTACCTTAGCTAAGCGATTTATGTTCATACCACCAATAATATGACAAGTGATATCATGGGCCTCTTGTCTGATGCTAGGACACAAAATCATTAATGTAGCATTCTTGCCCCAGGTGCCCAATCTGAGTGAAGCCATGAGGAAACTTGAGCAAACCAAAAATGAGGAATATTCTGCAAAATAACTGGTCTGCATACTTCAAAAATGTCTAACTTCAAAGACCAAGGAACTATTCCAAATGAAAGGGACTAAAGAGACAGGTCAACTCACTGTTATGTAGGATCTTGAGCTGGTTCCTGGGCTAGGACCCTGGATATAGTATTGTATCAACATTAAATTCCCTGTGTTGGTACAAGCATTGTGTTACTGTGAAATGTCTTTCCCATTAGGAAATGCACACTAAAGTATTTAGGGATGAAGAGGCATGAAGTTGATAGCTTACTTGCAAAGGATTCATGAAAAAAATAACACAGAAGAATGCATACTCTACACACATACAAAGAAAGAAAGAGAATAATTAAACAAATGAAGCAATATATTAACAATGAGTGAATCTGGGTGAAGGGTACACAGGAGTCCTTCATAATGTTTATGCAACTTTTTTGTCAGTTTGAAATTATTTCAAAATAAAAAGTTAAACCTAAAAAGAAAAAATGTCAAGGGCATCTTTCTTAAAAACCTCAGCTTTCCCCTTTCACTCCATTCCTAGTCCACCACCCTCGTTCAGACTTCCATCAGTTTACCTGGACTCCTGGAAGGGCCTCCTGCCTATAGTCCTTTCCCTTCCACAATACATTTGATAAACCATGATCACACTTCACATACTCATTCTCCCCAAATATCTATCATTCTCTTGCTTCTGATTTGACAACTTCACCATATCGCTTTTCTCATCAAGTCTAAACATTTCTTCTTCTTAGCAATCAAATAGCTTCAACTGGCCTGATTATTATCTTTCCCACTTTCTTTAGTTTGATAAATATTTACTGAATGTTGGTATGTGCTAGAAGATAAAGAAGGAACAAGACAATCAAGGCTATGTCATCAAGGAGTTTACATTTTATAGAGGCATAAACATAAATCAAATCATTTCAGATTGGAATTAGTCTCATGAAGCAGATAAGTATGGCGAGATAAAGGATGACATTGAGACAGGCAAAGGCTTTCTAATCAGATAATCTTATTGTTGTTGTTCACTTGCCCAGTGGTGTCTGACTCTTTGCGACCCCATGGACTGCAGCTTGCCAGGCCTCCCTGTCCCTCACCATCTCCCAAAGTTTGCCCAAGTTCATGTCCATTGCTCTGGACATATATTCTTCGGCTGGGGAGATAGGGCAGGAATGAAACAGGGAAGAAGGAATTGTCCAGGGAGAGGAAAGGAGTTGGCACAGTCCAGGAGTTAAGTCCAGCATGTCTGGTGGATGGGGTGCAAGAGTGATGCAGGACGGGATCTGAGGAGTATTGTGATATAACAAAGATATACCTGTCCCCAGTGGTTGCTGGCAGAGAGCTCAAAATCTGCTGGAATTTCCTAAATGATAGAAATGACTTTACTGCATTAATTAGATGACTCAGTATGAACCACTGGATGGCTTCAGGATTGGGGCTGGTCACCGGAAAGATCAAGCATATGATTAGAGTGCTGGCACTTTGGGAGGAGAAGGGGACTGGAGATGGAGCTCGGTAACATGGCCAATGATTTAATCAACCAAGCCTTTGTAATGAAACTCCAGTAAAAGCTCTGGATGCTGAGGTTCAGAGGAACTCCCTGGCTGGTGAACCCACAGACAGGCAGGCAAAGCGAGGCCCCTGACTCCATGGGGAGAGGTGAGGAAGCTCTGCATGAGGAATCCTCCCAGACCTCTCACTGTGTGTCTATTCCACTCTTTATAATAAAACTGTAAAAGTATAGTGCTTTTCTAGTGCTGTGAGTTGTTCTAGCAAATTATTAAACCTGAGGGAATTGTGGGAATCCCTGAATCTGTAGGTAGGAGGAGCCTGGAGACCCTTGCTTGTGGCTGGCATATGAAGTAGGGGCACCCATATGGAAGACTGAGGTTTTCCCTTGTGTTGTTTTTTGACTAAGTTAATAAGTTGTGTCTGACCCTTTGTGACCCCACGGACTGCAGCGCATCAGGCTTCCCTGTCCTTCACTATCTCCCGGAGTTTGCTCAAACTCATGTCCATTGAGGCAGTGATGCCATCGAACCATCTCATCCTCTGTTTCTGCTTCTTTTCCTGCCCTCAATCTTTCCCAGCATCAGGGTCTTTTCCAATGAGTCACCTCTTTGCATCAGGTGGCCAAAGTACTGGAGCTTCAGTTTTAGCATCAGTCCTTCCAATGAATACTCAGGATTGATTTTTTTAGGATTGACTGGTTTGATCCCTTGCTGTTCAAGGGACTCTCAAGAGTCTTCTCCAGCACCACAATCCAAAAGCATCAACTCTTTGGTGTTCAGCCTTCTTTAAGGTCCAACTCTCACATCCGTATGTGACTACTGGAAAAACCATGGCTTTGACTAGACGGACCTTTGTCAGCAAAGTGGTGTCTTTCCTTGTGTATCTGAAGCCAACGCGAGTGGTTAGTATTAGAATTATATTGAAGAGCACCCACATGTCATGGAAAAAGCACTGGTATATAATAGCCTGACCGTACCAGGCTACCTATGTCATGATAACAAGGCTGGATTTCACTTCAAAGGCACCGCTCAGTCACTCAGATTTTCTTTTCTTGTTAGAGAGTGGTTTCGTTTTCAGTAAGTTCTGTGTGGCTGCGGTATGGAGAAGGGCAACTGCTGGAGGAGGAAGACACATGTGTGGGGTTTTTGCAGTAGTCCAGGCTGAGACTAGAGAGCGGCAAAAATGAGAAGCATGCAGATCCAAGACACAACTGTGCAGCAGAACCTAAAGAGATGGGCGAAAACATTGGGTGAGGGATGATTAGGGAGCTAGAGAAATCATGGAAGACATCCAGATTTCTGACGGGCAAAACTAGGAGAGAAGTAGTTTCGGGGAGAGGATGGAGTAACAACTTTGATTCGAGGCACACTGGCTTTAAGATGCCTCAGACACGTCTGGTGAGAGATGCCGTATATCTGCAATGCGCCACCCCAGTTTTCTCTTCAATCAGACCCATGTTCTGCTTCTCAGGGACTTGACGCAGTATGTCACAATCATTTCTCTCTCTCAGTGCCATGCTGTGCTAAGTCACTTCTGTCATGTCTGACTCTGTGTGACCCAAAGGTCGGCAGCCTGCCAGGCTCCTCAGTCCATGGGATTTTTCCAGGCAAGAATACTAGAGGGGGTTGCCATGCCCTCCTCCAGGGGATCTTCCCAAAGTGAGTGAAGTGAAAGTCACTCAGTTGTGCCCAACTCTTTTCGATCCCATGGACAAGCCCATGGAATTCTCAAGCAAGAATACTGGACTGGGTAGCCTTTACCTTCTCCAGGGGATCTTTCCAACCCAGGGATTGAACCCAGGTCTCCCACATTGCAGGCAGATTCTTTACCAGCTGAGCCACAAGGGAAGCCCAACCCAGGGATCAAATCTGCCTCTCTTACATCTCCCTTTGAAAGTCGGGTTCTTTACCACTAGCGCCACCTGAGAAGCCCTTCTCTGTCTCTGCTGCTGCTGCTGCTGCTAAGTCGCTTCAGTCGTGTCTGACTCTGCGCGACCCCATAGACGGCAGCCCACCAGGCTCCTCCGTCCCTGGGATTCTCCAAGCAAGAACACTGGAGTGGGTTGCCATTTCCTTCTCCAATTCATGAAAGTGAAAAGTGAAAGTGAAGTCGCTCAGTCGTGCCCGACTCTTAGCAACCCCATGGACTGCAGCCTACCCGGCTCCACCATCCATGGGATTTTCCAGGCAAGAGTACTGGAGTGGGGTGCCATTGTTGCTCAAATGTTTCCCTATCTTCCCCTTCTTCCTTGCCAATGCAAATCCTTTTGAGTTTTCAGCTCAAAGTTTTCCTTCTGCATTAGGCTTTATCCTAATATCCTCACCCATACTCCTATTTTTGCAGCCCTGAGTCAGTTTGAAGCTTTCAAGCAATTTAATGCCACATCATCTGGATAGAGTCCTTCTTCATTATACATGAATCCAGCCTGCTCTAGCAAGTCATAAGTTTCCCATGACAAAGGCCATTTCATTTTCATAGCCTGTGTTCTTCACCAGCACATAATGGTTTATGCACCTTTAAATTCAAAGAGAATTAACTAGCAGATTTACACAAAAAGCTCTAAAGAATAAATAGTAGAAGATAAAGAGTAATCAAATGTGTTTGCCTTGCAAAAGAGTTTTTAAAAGGCAAAAAATTTCCTCCGGCATATGAAACTATAAATTTTACTATTAATTAAAATTCTAGATTCAATGACTTCTGTAGCTATTGTACCTCTGGAGCTTAATAAAGCATATAAAACAGCATCCTTGAACATTCCTGTGACAAGAGCTCTGGTTGGCACTAGAAGGAACTAGAACAGTATGACTGAAAAGCCTGAACTTTAATAAACAAGAACCAGAGATGAAAAACAGCTCAGAGTCTATGGGGAGCGGGTGGGGGTGCAGCTAATGGAAGGCTCCAAAGTAGCTGTTAGCTCTCGCTTTATTTAGCATCTTCATTAATGACTAGGAACAAGCCGTACACATTTAATAACATTTTTGGTTGGTGCCAAATTAGGGGGTGCTGCAGACATCATTGAGGGACACAGAAAAATCACAGATGGATCTGAAGAGGTTAGAAATAGGAAGAGAAATTATCACAATGAGATTTGATTTAGGCAAAATGCAAATGAAGGCAGCTGGGAGAGAAATCATCCAAAATGCAAAATAATCAGTGGGTTGGGAAACCTAGAAAGCAGCAACATAAGAGCGTCTGGCAGGAGAGCAGTGCAATGAAGAATAAGCAGTGACAACCTGCTGGCTCAGCCCCAGCGCTTGGTGGCAGGTACAGAAAGAAATGGCTTGTCAGGGAATGGCACTATGACACAGTCTCCTTCAACATCCACCAGCATTCTTTTGGAGACAATGTGGAAAAAATAAACAAAAACAAGTATTATATTTGATCCTAATATTTTTTAGTTGTTGGAGGACATGGCAACCCACCCCAGTATTCTTGCCTGGAGAACCCCCATGGACAGAGGAGCCTGGCAGACTACCATCCACAGGGTTGCAAAGAGTCGGACACAAGTGAGCGACTCAGCACTTTTCAGTTGTTAGAAAAGGGATATGACTGAGTTTTTAATGTCCCTCAGCTTCAAACTTTTGTGGTTTCAGAAGAGACTGGCAGTGGGGAGTGGAGGTGGGGAGAGAGAGGAAGAGAGGGTAGGGACTGAATACTATTAAGATGCCCTGTCTCTGCACTTTTAAACATCTTAGGTGTGAAAAGAAGGGAGAAAGAAACATTTAGCTTGAAAATATGTTTCAAGACAGATTCCAAATGGATAGAATTGCATGGAAATTCATCTTAAAAGTATCTTTCAGTAGAGGTGTGGAGCCAAATTCACATGTATCAGTAAAAATCTGGTGGCTATTTGTTTGCAAAAAACCCCTCAACTTTACCAAGTGTTTCTTTCAATAAAAACTCTCTGTATGCCTTGAAAGTCTGTCATTATTTGCTTACAAAATTTAATCACCTTGAAATGCTTAGGAACACATCTGTAGTAAAAAGAGGGTAGGATTTTATAAAAAGTCTTGCTATATTTGGGAAGAATAACACAAGAGACCAGACTAGTCTTATTGGTTGGCATGTCCATCTACAGTTACTCTCTCTTCGGAGGCCACTCACACGATTACCTTTTCCTTCCCTTGAGATGGTTTCCCTCATGTCACCTGTTTCCACTGACCTAGATCCATAACAAAGAAGGAGGTGAAGCATTTTAGGTGGGTAGAGCCATCTTAATCTCTACCTTAAATGGTACATTTTTCTTGGCAGGAAATATGTAGTTTATCCTACCAGAAGGAAGGAAAATGCTGAGCTCCATGCAGAAGTCCTGGGAGAATTTCTTCTCTTGCCTGCCTCCCACCCCCTCCCCGTCATCTCTCGGAGTGTCTCTCGATCCTGATGGAGTCACAGTGCAGCATGTATATAACAATGCTTTGATGAATCCATGTATCACCAGAGACAATTGCCATTTCCTCCTCTAGGGGATCTTCCTGACGCAGGGATTGAACCCGCGTCTCCTGATATTCCTGTATTGGCAGGCAGAGTCTTTACCACTGAGCCACCCAGGAAGCTCTATTTCTACTTGATACCAGAGGTGACCAGGAGGGCAAGACGCCCTCCAAGAAGGAGATGGTGTGAGGCAGGCACGCGAGTCATCTTCCAAAACCATACTGGGAAGTCTTCTCTGGGCACTGGGGTCAGGACCACTTCTACGCTGGCTGTTGACACAGTGGGAGGAAACCAACCACATGCCCCCATCTCAACAGAAGAAGGAGAACGTGGTTCCGCCATGTGGAAGAAAGGTTGTACATCTAAACTTAGGGTAGCTGTTAGGGAAGGCGGTAGAACCTGGAAGAGGAGCTCTGCAGTGAGTCAGGACCCAAGAGCCATGTAAGCTTCGGGATTCTTGAGCCTGCGGCATGTTCTGGGGTTCTCCTCCACTTCTAACCAATGGTCACTCCATGCTGCTGCCAACACCCCAAGACGTCCTTGAGGGCACTGCCTTCTCTCCTCGACAAGCACACCCCAGAGAGACCCAGCCTTAGGGGTGGGTCCCCGATCCTGAATCTGGTGCAACATCTTTGGGGTCTCATAACAGCAGTCTTAGGCTCATATGTGCCATCGAAATGCATGAGGCATGTCGCTCCACTGCCTAAAAGCTTGCAGTGCCTTCCCGGGGCTTTATTTTATTGTTTTTTTGGCTACATCACATGGCATGTAGCATCTAAGTTCCCTGACCAGGGATTGAACCCAGGCCCCCTGCATTGGAAGCACAGAGTCTCAGCTACTGGACCAACAGGGAAGGGCCCCCAGGGCTTGTAGAAGACTATCCAAACTCCTTGCCACCCCTGGCAGAGCCCTGACTGGTGTGGCCCAGCCCTCCTCTCTGGCCTCTCCTATGACCACCTTCTCCTTCACTCACGTGGCCTAGTGACACGGGCCATCTTGCTCCTCCTTGAGCGTGCCATACTTGTTCCCAGTTCTGACTCCTCCTTCTATCTGGAATGCTCTTCCCCTACCTTTCCCCTCCATCATGTCTCAATTCTCAGGCCACCCCCTAAGTGACAATTTCTCTGACCATTCTCTCTGAAGGAGTCACCCTCCCTGGCATTCTTTATCATACACTGTGTTTCAATTCTTTAGCTCGTCTCTCTTTCTAAATAAATCTGTCTATTCATTGCTTGTTGGGCTTCCCTTGTGGCTCAGCTGGTAAAGAATCCGCCTGCAATGTGGGAGACCTGGGTTCGATCCCTGGGTTGGAAATATCCCCTGGAGAAGGGAAAAGCACTCCAGTATTCTCGCCTAGAGAATTCCTTCTCTTTCTGAATAAGCTTGTTATTCATTGCTTGTTTATCTGCTGTCTCTCCCACTGGAATATACATGTTCATGAGAACAGAGACCTTGGCCTTTACTTCTCCAGTGCTGGAAATGACGTTTGGCACATGTATCTGCCAAATGAAAGATAAATAGACACTTGAATGCTGGGAGAGGCATGAGGGCATTGCAATGAGAGGGTGACCTCTAGAGTTAAGGTGCCTGCACACAAATTCCCCTTCTGTTACTTAAATCTGTATGTCCTTGGAAAGATTCAATGTTTTCATCTATCAAACGAGGAAAAGAACAGTGTCTACTTTGTACAGGTATTGTCAGATGGCTAAAATACTAAATGAAGTGCTGGTATGTAGTCAGTCCTCAGTAACTGTTGTTGTTTTGTTGTTATATAATTGCCAAAGTTTGTGGCCCATGACTCTGAGATTCACTTGACTGTATTTATGAATCACACTGCAGCTTCCACTTTCTGATCTGATATGTAAATAGCTTGGAAGTTATTTACTCTTTTCTTTTGTAACAAGAAAGAAAAAAAGCCCAGTAAACTGAAAAATCAACAAGTCTTCTTAGATCTATCAGAGAATTGAGGTCACAGGGCAAACTGCTGCACCAAAAGCTAGAGAGACAGACAGAATCACAGCCTAGATGGACAGACAGAATCACAGCCTAGCAGAAGCAGAGGCCAGGAGGAAAAGCCTGCAGCTGGCAGCAGTGTGGCAGCAATACTTTAAGCTGTAATTGATGAATTGCTGGAGGTTTAGTGTGGGCGAGCATGAGAGTGAAAAACTCTTAGGGGGTCCAGTCCAGGCACCCCCACACTTTCATGAATCTTCCCTCCAGGAGCCCTCCAGGTTCTTGCTATGATCAACCAAGAAAAATCCCCTTGCTCTTTCAGCAGGAGGAGAAAAGTAAACATTTTGAAATACAAGACAGAGCTCTCTGTTCCCCTTAGCAAGATCTGTTCTTAAGAGAAATTATTTCAGCAGAGCTTAATCAACTGGGATTTTACCAAAGCCTGACTAATCTGGGGTGGGGGAGGGAAATACTCAGCTCCAGGTCAATGGAAGACTGAGACCTAATCATGGGATGGAGGAGGTGTCCCCTCAAAGGATTTTGTGCAACAGGGGGGTTCGACTGAAAGAACTGAAAGCTTTAACTCCTGTTTAAGAAGTCTCTAGGAAAACCCAGCAATGCAGGGACAAAAAGAAAGTCACTGGACTTTCAACACTACAGATACTGCACACAGTAACACGGCGTAACTCCTAGCCAGATAAACAAAAAAACCTCACACTAAAACCCTATTTCCTCAGTTCCTGTTACCTAGCACATCATGCGCAGCTCTCAGCAAAAAATTACGGAATATGCCAAAAAGCAAAACACACCATCTTAAAAGAAAAAGCAAGCATCCGAACCAGACTCAGATATGAGAGAGATGTTGGAGTAATCAGACTAGCTATTTAAAATAATTACAGTTGATGTGCTAAGGACTCTAATAGAAAAAGTAAACCACATGCAAGAACCTATGGCTATTATAAGCAGAGAGATGGGAAGTCTAAGAAGGAATGAGAAGAAACGGGCAGAAGTCAGAAAGACTGTAACAAATGAAGAATGCCTTTGATTGGCGCATCACTAGACTGGGCGTGGCTAAGGAAAGAATCACTGAACTTTAAGACATATCGATGGCAGTCTCCCCAAACTGAAACGTGAAAAGATTGTAACAGAGTATCTGAGAACTGTGGGACAACTAGAAAAGGTGTAAGTTGTGTGTAATGGGAATTCCAAAAGCAAAAGGAAGGAAAGAAAGGAGGGAAGGCGGGAAAGAGCAAAAGAGGGTGGGCAGGAGAGAAGAAGGAAAAAACAGTAGAAATATATGAAGAAATAATGGCTGAAAGAGCTGTTTCTAAAATTACAGACAGACACCCAACCACTGATCTAGGAAGTTCAGAGAGCAAGCACCAAGCAGGATAAACAGCAAAAAATCTATTGTTGAGCATATATTCACCTGGAAAAAAATCAAAGACAAAATGAAAATCTTGAAAGAAACCAAAGATCAGGGGGAAAAAAAAAAAAGAAACACCTTACCTGTAGAGAAGTGAGGATAAGAATTACACCAAGTATCCCGGATTTCTCTTAAGAAACATATCAGCAAGAAGACACTGGAGCAAACTATTATAAATGTTGAAAGAAAAATCCACATACTTGAATTCTGTACTCAGAAAGTTATTCTTCAAAAGTGAAGGGGAAATAAAGACTTCCTTAAACAAACAAAAAGTGAAGAAATTTGTCACTGGTAGATTTGCCTGGCAAGAAATGACAGAAATTCTTCACAGAGAAGGAAAATGGCACCGGTTGCAAACTCAGATCTACACAAAGAAAGAATATTAGAGAATGAATAAATGAAGGTAACATAAAACCTTCAAATTTTATTATTCTTAATTGATCTAATAGACAATAATTGACTTGCAATAATAACAGCAAAAATAAAATTGGTGATTATAGCTTATGGATGCATGAAATGAATGACAGTGATGTCATAAGGGACAAGAAAGCGGAAGTGGGAATATTAGTGCAGTATCATGAAATGGGACAGTGTTATCTCAAAGTGGACATGGTTACCTTTAAATGTATTCTGCAAACTCTAGAGCAATGACTAAACGAATTTGAAAAGAGGTATAATCGACCTATCAAGAGAGGAAAGAAAATAGAACCCTGTAAAATGTTCAAATAAAACCAGGGAAGACAGGAAAATGACTGGAAGACAAAAGAAAAAAACAAAGAACAAGGGCAATGGATAGCAAACAGAGATAAAGTAGATATTAATCCACATATCTTAATCACTTTGCATGTGAATGGTCTACATACACCAATTAAAAGACAGGGACTGTTGGGGTGGATAAAAGAACAAGATCCAACTAAAAGTTGTTTACAAGTCACACTGTTGAGCATCACAAGAGAACATCCATGTGTAAGCCAAGGGTCAGGAGACTTAAGTTTCAGTCTGGTCTATCCACTAACTAGTTTGTGACCTTTAACAAGTCCCTGATATTCTTTCAGTTTAGTTCAGTCTCTCAGCATGTCTGACTCTTTGTGACCCCATGGACTGCAGCAGGCCAGGCTTCCTGTCCATCACCAGCTCCCGGAGCGTACTCAAACTCGTGTCCATTGAGTTGGTGATGCCATCCAACCATCTCATCCTCTGTTATCCCCTTCTCCTCCTGCCTTCAATCTTTCCCAGCATCAGGGTCTTTTCCAAAGAGTCATTTCTTCAAATCAGGTGGCCAAAGTATTGGAGCTTGAGCTTCAGCATCAGTCCTTCCAATGAATATTCAGGACTGATTTCCTTTAGGATTGACTGGTTTGATCTCTTTGCTGTCCAAGGGACTCTTCAGCATCACAGTTCAAAAGCATCAATTCTTTGGCACCCAGCTTTCTTTATGATCCAACTCTCACATCCAAACATGACTACTGGAAAAACCACAGCTTTGACTATAGCTTTTTTCTTTTCCCTACACAAAATGATGGAGAAGAAGGATGTGCGCTCATCTTCTCCTTTGAGAATTCCAAAACTGCAACTCACTGCTGAACAACCATCAACAGGAAAAGTTGGCTCCCACAAAAAATGATACCCCACGTCCAAGGGCAAAGGATGAGCCCCAACAAGGCAGTGAAAGTGAAAGTCGCTCGGTCGTGTCTGACTCTTTGCGACCCCCATGGACTTAGTCCAGGGAATTCTCCAGGCCAGAACAGTGGAGTGGGTAGCCTTTCCCTTCTCCAGGGGATCTTCCCAACCCAGGGATCAAACCCAGGTCTCCCGTATTGCAGGTGGATTCTTTACCAGCTGAGCTACAAGGGAAGCCCAAGAAGACTGGAGTGGGTAGCCTATCCCTTCTCCAGTGGATCTTCCTGTCCCAGGAATCGAACCGGGGTCTCCTGCATCACAGGCGATGGATCGCAGATCCTTTACCAACTGAGATATGAGAGAAGCCCATCAACTAGACGGTATGCAGGGCAAAATTGCGTTTGGAATCAAACCCCATACTCGCTGCCTCTCTTTATCTTTCCGTAAAATAGGAGGACCTAGGCCAAATCCCTGTGTTCCCTTACAGATTGAAATCCAGTGCATCTCTACTAGGGTCTGATGAGTAAATGTGGACAGTAAGGGAGGGGACTAAAGCATTTACAGGTGCTTTTGGTTGGATTGAGGTCACAACAGACCCAGCTGCAGCCAGCAGGGGTGTGTGTGCATGAACACGACAGCCCAAATCCAATGTTGTGGGTACTCTGTGAAAACCAAACTCTTGGAGACCACTGGATGGCAGGAATCCCTCACCCAGGTTCATAGTAGACTGGAGAAAATTATAAGAAGTTCACAAGCAACCTTTTGAGTGACATATATCCTACTGGTAAGGAAGGAGAGTCCCTTGGACTGCAAGGAGATCAAACCAGTCGGAAATGACTGAGTGACTGAACTGAAGGAAAAACAAGCCAGAGAGGAATTCGTGGGTCTTTGCTGAATGCAAGGGTATGGACAGGACAGAGGATTATTACAGCTCCTTATCTGGCATTCCTTGCCCATCATCATCTTTTCAGACTCAGCTTTCCCCCTACTGCCCTCTCCCCTATACACAGGTCCTCTGCAGAAGAAAGAAAAAGAAGTTTCGAACATTTCAGTCATATTTTTAAGATTGTTCTTGATGATCAAGATCTTGTTAGCAGCATCTAGCAAAAGCCCTGTTGATCCTCAAATAGAGATAACCATGGCATGGCTTGTCTATTGTGGCCAAAGGCATGACTATTCTTATGGAAGAAAGCAGAAGAGAACCTTTGAAATGATCTTTTAAAATGCAAGAGGACATCAAAGGGAAACTGAATCAACAATGCTGCTTTAAGTCAAAGTTGTAAGTCAATGGCCTAGACTGGCAGATCATAGCACTTTGTTACTTTGTTACACACTTTGTTACTTTCCCAGGTGGTTCTCTTCCTAAGGTTAAGTGGCCTGAATCAACTGCATTCTTTCCTCTGACTCAGGCATTATATAGATCCTGGCCCTTTGCTGATCTTATGGAAGACAAGGCTCATCTAAGTCGAAGTGCCATTGTTACAAAACTGCAGACGCAAAAGCACCTACACTTTCACTGGGAAATATCTCATTAGCTGGAAACCTACATAAAGGCAAGGTTTGCAACTATGTTTTCAAATCACTGTAGCCAGTGTGCCTAGTTCAGTGCCGGCCACATAGCGGGTGCCCAGTATGTGCTGAATTAATGAAGAAAGCAGTACAGATGGGGGCCTGGAAGAAGCATGCATAGTTCACATTTGAAGATTTCTAAAAGTACTTTGTTGTTGTTGCTGTTCAGTTGCTAAGTCGTGTCTGACTCTGCAACCCCTGTAGCATGCCAGGATTTCCTGTCTTTCACTGTCTCTTGGAGTTTGCCCAAATTCATGTCCATTGAGTCAGTGATGCCATCCAACCATTTCATCCTTTGTCACCCCCTTCTTCTGCCCTCAATCTTTCCCAGCATCAAGGTCGGCTCTTTGCATCAGGTGGCCAAAGTACTGGAGTTTCAGCTTCAGCATCAATCTTTCCAATGAATATTCAGGACCGATTTCCTTTAGAATTGACTGGTTTGACCATTGTGCTGTCCGAGGGACTCTCAAGAGTCTTCTCCAGCACCACAGTTCAAAAACATCAATTCTTCAGTGCTCAGCCTGCTTTACGGTCCAACTCTCATATCTGTACATGACTACTGGAAAAACCATAGCTTTGACTATATGGACCTTTGTCAGCAAAATGATGTCTCTGCTTTTTAATATGTTGTCTAGGTTTGTCATAGCTTTCCTTTTAAGGAGCAAGCATCTTTTAACTTCATGGCTGCAGTCACAGTCTTCAGCAATTTTGGAGCCCAAGAAAATAAAATCTGTCCTTGCTTCCACTTTTCCCCTTCTATTTGCCATGAAGTGATGGGACTGGATGCCATGATCTTAGTTTTTTGAATGTTGAGTTTTAAGCCAGCTTTTTCACTCTCCTCTTGGATTTCCCTGGTGGCTCAGATGATAAAGCGTCTGTCTACAATGCAAGAGACCTGGGTTCAATCCCTGGGTTGGGAAGATCCCCTGGAGAAGGAAGTGGCAATCCACCCAATATATTGCCTGGAAAATCCCATGGACAGAGGAGCCTGGAAGGCTACAGTCCATGGGGTCGCAAAGAGTTGGACACAACTGAGCAACTTCACTTCACTTTTACCCTCATCTATTATTTCATTTAACAGTCACTGAGTATTTTCTGTGTGATAGGTACTAAAATACAGAAGTTAGTAAGATGGTTGCCAATTCTCAAAAAGAAGGCAGGAACAATATTCACTGAGTGCTACTATAAGCTAGGCACTTATTATTCATTATTTCATCTTCCCAATAACTGTGTGAGGTAAATATCATTACACCCCCCACTCACCTTTGCAGATAAAGGAAAAGAGACGTGAACCAAAGCCTACACTCAGCAAATGGCAAAGCCAAGAATTTATTCAATGGCCTGGATACTTCCTTCGACAATATGTTTTCTCTTCAAAGTAAAATTTAAAACCACAGTGTGATGTTCTCTATGTGATGTTTTGTTAAGGAAACTTTAGTTTTTAAAAACTGAGTTACCTACAAGTTTTCCAAGTTTCATTTGGAAAAAGAGGTTTAGGCTCTCAACTTCAAGTTATTTATGTTGGAAAACATTCCAGTAATAGAGGTGCTTTATAACTACATGAACGCTTGAAGGCTTCATGTAGTTGAAGGCTAAAAATAATAAATTGCTTGAACAAAATAAATGAAAATCACTGAGTTAAGTCCTGAATAGCATCTAAGACCTAAATCAGTGAGTTTCTAAATTATAATTATTGTAACTCATTGTTAGGGTAAACAGCACAATACTGAACTAAGATGGCTGAATTCAAACTGAAGGGCAGTATAGTTCCCACTGCCAACAGTGAACAAAAAAGAACGCAAAACTGAGAAGCCACCAGCTGCTCCTTTGTCCAAACAGCTTCCTCCTGGGATGCTGGTGCTTATTCCCAACTGCACTTGAATTGTTTGGTAGACATTCATAATATGAACTGTGATCCCTAAGTGATGTATTGTCCTAGATCCTTTTTGCTTTATGAATGCTCAAACAGGAGGAAGCCTCAATTGGGAAATGAATTATTAAGACACAAGAGCAAGTTAGAAAAATATTCAAGGTCAGGTGGTCGTGTAAGGATGGCATGCCCACTGTACAGGTGGCCTCCTGACCTGCACATCTGAGGGTCAGAGAGAGACTTCTGAGTCACCTGTCTTCCTGGGCCCTAAGGTAGTTTTGGGAATCACCATTTCTTGCCAGTAGGTTGAAAATACACAGGACCTGGAATCATCTGTCCTCATAACATGGGCAGAAATTTTTAAAGCAAGTTATTCTCACCCACCCTATTTGGATCAGATGAGGAACTGGGAAAACAGAGATTCATGATCAATACAAAATTCCAGCAGCTCAGAAAGTGCCCAAGGGGGTGGGAAATGGTCTAGGTAGCAAAGGCAAATACTTCAAGGATATGGCCCAATCCTAGTGCAGTCACGATCCCTCTTACATTCGTGTCATGATTTCATAATGACTCTGAAATTGAAGTCACATTCTCATATTTACAGATGAAGAAACTAGAGATGAATGAATCAAAGCTAGCAACTGTCAGTGTTAGTCGCTCAGTCATATCTGAGTCTTTCGCAACCTCACGGACTATAATCTGCCAGCCTCCTCTGTCTGTGGGATTTTTCAGGCAGGAATACTGGAATGGGTTGCCATTTCCTTCTCCAGGGGATCTTCCTGAATCTGAGTCTGCATTGTAGGCAACTTCCTGAACCTGCATTATAGGCAGATTCTTTACCATCTGTGCCACCATGGAAGCCCAGCAACCATAAGGAATAGAGTCATTTCCGACACTTTTGCAACCCCATGGACTGCAGCCTGTCAGGCTCCTCTTGTCTATGGAATTCTCCAGGCAAGAATACTGGAGTGGGTAGCCATTCTCTTCTCCAGAGACTGTTCCCAACCCAGGGATTGAACCCGGGTCTCCTGCATTGCAAGTGGATTCTTTACCGTCTGAGCCACCAAGGAAGCCCAGCAACCATCAGAGTAAGAATTAAATCTTGAGTCTTCCTAATCCACACTAGTAACAGACCTTTTACCACAAATCTAAAGCATGACCTCAAGAATATGTGTTGTAGGAGCAACGACTTTGGAGTTAGACTTGCATTGGCCTATCCAGATGTACCATTTTTTTAGCCATATAATTAGGAAAGTTCTTTAACATCATGAAGCCTTAGTTTCCTCATCTGTAAAATGGGGACACGCATCACACCTAGCTCATGGGGTTAGGGTGAGGATCAAAGGCAATATGCATATAGCACACTCAGCATAGAACCTGACCCTCATTAGAGCCAGACAGATGTTGAGGGTTTCAGGGTCCTGTTTAGAGCATGGACTCTGGATGAAGGAATCGCCTTTCCTCCTCTGTAGTTTAGCATGCCTTGGGGCTTAAAACCCCCAGGGAACATTTTAGAGTATCGAAAACCACAAAAAGATAAAAAACGACACAGGCAGAGAGTGCTTGGGCCTAAAACGGGTGTGGAGGATATCCACTGTACAGGAAGCATGTCTGTGTCTCCTCCCACACTGCCGTCCACGCTGAGTCCCTGAGAGTGAGGACCCTCCATTCCCACCTGGAAAGCCATGGAGTTGGCAGCAGCCAGAAATATCCTCAGGGGCAGCTTGGCCTTGTAGGACCTGTGGCTCCACAAACGATGGGCACCAGCTGTCACGCCCAGAGCAGTCAGGAGGAAGCAGAAGTAGGCTGCAAGACACAAGCAGGGAGAGAGTCAGCAGGTGTCGGAGCTTTTAACCTTCCCCCAGCTTTTCTCTCTTCTGAATACAGATCCACGTGGAATGGTGTCAGAAGCATATGCAGTGTGAAGAATCAATAACTTTGGAACAGGCAGGCTTTTCTTTTTACTGGTTTTTAGCTTTCCAGTACGAGAGAGACATAGAAAGAACTTTCCTTAAGAAACTGGGACCTTGGCACATCCACTTTTTCTATGTCAAAGGAATGTATTTCTTGCCAGTCTTGATACAAAATCACAGCCCTATCAGTGTGCATTTGTAATTCCTACGTGTCCACTCTCAGTGGAGCTGAATAGATCTCTAATCTTGCTTCTTAATTGGCACCCATGCCAGGATGACTCTTTTAAATGGCAGTGCCCATTTTCAGGGCTCTTCTAAATGGTTTGAAGGAACTCAGGCCAGACCTAAAAGCAACGAAGTCTGGCTCAGGGCCAGTAAGAATGAGACTAAAACTGAGATCAAGGACAGCTGAGATTTGTCTTCTAGCACTCCTCATGTATACCATCACCATCACTATCACAGGGCTGGTAGAGATGGCCAGGTGGGGATCTACTTACTTTTTAAAAATTTTCTTGGGATAAAATTAATTTATAGTGTTATGTTAGTTTTAGGTATATAGAAAGTGAATCTGTTATGCAAATACATAGATCAACTCTTTTTTAGATTCTTTCCCCACATAGGCCATTACAGAGCGCTGAATAGAGTTTCTGTGGTATACAGTAGGTCTTTACTAGTTACCTATTTTATTTATAGAAGTGTGTATGTGTCAATCCCAATCTTCCAACTTATCCCCCCCTCTGCTTACCCCTCAGTAACCATAAGTTTATTTTCTATATCTGTAACTCTATTTTGGTTTTATAGATAGGTTCACTCATGGCTTTTTTTTTTTTTTTTTTTAGATTTCATATATAAGTGATATCATATGATATTTGTCTTTTTCTGTCTGACTTACTGCACTCAGTTTAAGAATCTCTAGTTCTACCCTTGCTGCTGCAAAACGCATTATTTTGGTCTGTTTTGCGGCTGAGTAATATTCTCTTGTATATATGTACCACATCTTTATCCATTCCTCTGTTAATGGATGTTTAGGTTGCTTCCACGTCCTGGTTATTGTAACTAGTGAGGCAGTGAACACCGGGGTGTATGAATTATGGTTTTCTCCAGACATATGCCCAGCAGAGGGGTCTCTGGATCATATGGCAGCTCTATTTTCAGTTTTTTAAGCACCGTCCATACTGTTCTCCATAGCGGCTGTGCTAGTTTACATTCCCACCAACAGTGTAGGAGGGTTCCCTTTTCTCCACACTGGGTGGGATTTTCTTAAAGTCAACCTACAGTGGAGCTTATTATCTGCCACACATTTAAATATATTATCTTTAGTCTTCATAACATGTGTTAGCATCTCATTTTACAGCTGAGAAACTAAATCTCTGAGTTAAATCCTTCATATAAACCAAAGTCAGCCTGGTTCTAAAGCCTCTGCCCAGAGACCCCATAGACCCCCACCATCCCACGTGGTGGTGGTGACTTGTTCTTTGTACCAGACTTGGGAAAGGTTGAGCGCATGGTAGATAGGAGACCAAAAATTACAATTCCTGAGATTATTTTCCTCTAATGGTTTTAATGCAATGTTCCCACAAAATGCTAAATGTCTTACTTGAATTATCTTATTAAAACATAGCAAACAACCCTTATAGGTCTATATTATTACTGGGTCAAAGGCTTGGAGAAGTTAACTAATTTCCCAGTATCACAAGGTTGGAGAGTGTCTTTGCTAAGAGTCAAACCCAAGTCTGTCTGAACCAAGAACAGAGTACTTGGCCTCAATACTTTTCCTTGCCTCTGGGAGATACCAGGTAAGTTTTATCTTTTCTCTACACTCTCCTGGAGAAGGACATGGCAACCCACTCCAGTGCTCTTGCCTGGAGAATCCCATGGACAGAGGAACCTGGCGGGCTACAGTCCCTGGGGTCACAAGAGTCAATACGACTGAGTGACTAAGCCACCACCCCCTCTACACCCTACATTCTTAACGCATGCATGCTAAGTCACTTCAGTCATGTCTGACTCTTTGCGACTCCATGGACTACAGCCTGTCAGGGTCCTCTGTCCATGGAATTCTCCAGGCAAGAATACTAGAGGAGGTTGCCGTTCCTTTCTTCAGGGGATCTTCCCCACCCAGGGACCGAACTTGGGTCTCCTGCATTGCAAGAGATTCTTTAAGACTATCTGAGCCACCAGGGAAGCCCAACGTCCTTTATTGGATCCCAATCTAAATTTAAAAGTGAGCTGCTTTCTTACTAGAGGGGAGAGTCCTGAACTAGGTTACACGTAAGCGGCTCAGGCAGATAGTCCTAGACAATTGTTTCTACCACTTAGCACATACAAGGCCCTCCATAAAGAAGTATCAAAGACCAAGTGACCAGCTGTGAGTAGATACATGAGTAGTCATGAATGGTACCCAGGCCAAGTTCTTAAGAAGGCCCTTGTAGGACTTCTTTGGAAGTATTACTAGGGCAACTTCAGTGTCAATATACATAGTTAAAGGGAGCACAATACTATAGCTTCCAAAAGTCAAGTCTGACTGATCTTGACCCTGATCTTTATATGGGTCTAAAAACAAGACTCACCCTTGGCACTAAGATTAATGAGTCTGAGTATGTGTAGTTTTCATGAACTTGACAAATTATTCCTTCCTTGAAAGGTTAAAAACAAAAAGCAACAATCTGCCCATAAATCACAGGAAGTAGCAGTAAATAAAACACTCTGACCTCTTTTGTTATCATAATTTACCCTTGGTCATGAGTCCATGAAATAGATAGCCATTTCCCATGTCATCCCTGGCCTTCATGGCTCTGCCAATAATTTTCTTCTGTCAAGTGAAATCTATGATGGAAAAATTCAATGTGACCCTATCTTGCCAGTGGGCTAGGACACTGAACCTTGAGGGCAATAAGATGAATTCCCCAGGCTCCATGAAACATATTGGCCTAAAAGCAATCCCTCCAAACCATGGTTCTCAGGGTCTTGCCATGACTATAGCATTGTCTTGTCCTTTTCAAGATCTTCAGTATTTCAGGAGTCATTTACCTTGTTGATCTGTTCATGTCTGGGCCCCTGAAAATGGGTTTGAGTTAGAGCCTGCACTGGGCAGTAGTGGTTGTTGGTTTCCCGTGGTCCTTCTTTTGGCAACAAGAATGTAGCTGTTTGACCCAGGCCTTGGCCTTGCATTGGGCTCCAAAATCACTGCAGATGGTGACTGCAGCCATGAAATTAAAAGACGCTTACTCCTTGGAAGGAAAGTTATGACCAACCTAGATAGCATATTCAAAAGCAGAGACATTACTTTGCCAACAAAGTCCGTCTAGTCAAGGCTATGGTTTTTCCTGTGGTCATGTATGGATGTGAGAGTTGGACTGTGAAGAAGGCTGAGCGCCGAAGAATTGATGCTTTTGAACTGTGGTGTTGGAAAAGACTCTTGAGAGTCCCTTGGACTGCAAGGAAATCCAACCAGTCCATTCTAATGGAGATCAGCCCTGGGATTTCTTTGGAAGGAATTATGCTAAAGCTGAAACTCCAGTACTTTTGCCACTTCATGCGAAGAGTTCATTGGAAAAGACTCTGATGATGGAAGGGACTGGGGGTAGGAGGAAAAGAGTACGACAGAGGATGAGATGGCTGGATGGCATCACTGACTCGATGGACATGAGTCTGAGTAAATTCTGGGAGATGGTGATGGACAGGGAGGCCTGGCGTGCTGCGATTCATGAGGTCGCAAAGAGTCGGACACGACTGAGCGACTGAACTGAACTGAACTGAATATCCAAACACGTTTCCATGAATGCTGGCTAGTTGGCTCTGAGGTAATGAATAATCAGATACAGAATTGATGACTTTGAAAAAAAAGGAGTAATGGGCAGTGCCAATAACTTTACCAAGTAACTCATACCTCACAGAGCAAAGTGCTAATGTAATTGAAACTGGAATCACAAAATCAAAGAACAGTAAGAAACACATCAGTTCAGTTCAGTTCAGTCACGCAGTCGTGTCCTACTCTGCGACCCCATGAATCGCAGCACGCCAGGCCTCCCTGTCCATCACCAACTCCCGGAGTTCACCCAGACTCACGTCCATTGAGTCTATGATGCCATCCAGCCATCTCATCCTCGGTCGTCCCCTTCTCCTCCTGCTCCCAATCCCTCCCAGCATCAGGGTCTTTTCCAATGAGTCAAATCTTCGTATGAGGTGGCCAAAGTACTGGAGCTTCAGTTTTAGCATCATTCCTTCCAAAGAAATCCCAGGGCTGATCTCCTTCAGAATGGACTGGTTGGATCTCCTTGCAGTCCAAGGGACTCTCAAGAGTCTTCTCCAACACCACAGTCAAAAGCATCAATTCTTCTGCGCTCAGCCTTCTTCACAGTCCAACTCTCACATCCATACACGACCACAGGAAAAACCATAGCCTTGACTAGACGGACCTTAGTGGGCAAAGTAATGTCTCTGCTTTTGAATATACTGTCTAGGTTGAAACACACAGATTGGTCTATATGCAATTGGTCTATATGCAAATAAGAGTCACCAATTCTGGTTAGCTGAAGCCAGAAAGACATGTATTAAATAGATATTAAGTAGTCTATGGGACTCACAAGGAGGTTGCAGGATCGGGTTTTGGTTCACAGCCTCCAAGATGGCACCCGTGCTGCCTACCTCCTTCAATTCACGGCCTTGTGTCGTCTTCTCCCCTTGAGTCATTTTCTTCTAACCAAAGGCTCATAGCAACATTGAGGGAATATCAGTTCCATTATTTGGTTACAAAAGATATGACTTCTATTTTGCTAGCAGGTTCTTTCTTCCCTTGGGTTTGGTGAAGTAAGCTGCCATACTGGGAAGGCTAAGCTGGCAAAGAACTCAGGGTGGCCTTCATCCAACAGTCAGTGAGGAAAAGAGGCCCTCAGTTCAACAGTCCTCAAGGAACGAAGTCCCGCCAACAACAATGTAAGTGAGCTTGGCAGTAGGTCCTTCCCCAGTCAAGCCTTCAGTTAAGACCACAGTCCTGGCCAGCACACTGCTCCCTCATGAGAGATCCTGAAGCAGAGAGTCCAGCCTAGCTGAATCTGGATCCCTGCTCCATATAAACTACAAGAAAATGAATCTATGTTGTTTTAAACTGCTGACTTTGGGAGTACTTTGTTCTGTAGCTGAAAGTGATTAATATAAGACCTGAATAGGAAACTTCCCATGAGGGAAGGAAGGTACAGTCTAAATCCCAGTTTAAGAATGGTTTGCCATCTATAGGGATGGACAGTAAATTCAAGTTGCATGGGGTGGAGGGCAGGGAGGAGAAGCATGGGGTGACTGCTAATAGGTATAGGGTTTGGGGGCTAAAGAGTGATAAAAATGTTCGAAACTGATTTTGGTGACCGTTACACAAATCTGTGAATATACTTAAAATTAATGAATCACACATTTTGAATAGCTTAGATTTTGTTATTATGTATATGTTTTCAGTGTAAATAAAATAGACATGTCACAAAAGAACATAGGACAAAACAAAGAAAAATCAGCCGTTTGCCTAGGATGGACACTTGCTACCAGTGGGCACACATATCACACCATGGACCCTTAAATCTTCCATAGCTTCCAAGAAGAGTGTCTGTTTGACCCTACACCTGTGCATCTACCCAGACCAAAGATTCCAAGGCAGAATCCCCTACTTGCCAGTGTTCGGATCACAGTCCATGCTCTACCAACAAAAGAGAGAGAATCCATGTTCTCTTTGGTTTCCATGGTGGAAGGCACTCTCTCACTGCTCTGGATTCCTCCATTGGAGCAATGTATGGAGAACAACTGAAGTGACCCTCTCTGGACCACAAAACCAGAGAATAGTCCAGAGCGGGGGAAATGTATTTACATATACATGCTGCTGCTGCTGCTAAGTTGCTTCAGTCGTGTTCCACACTGTGCAGACCCATAGATGGCAGCCCACCAGGCTCCCCTGTCCCTGGGATTCTCAAGGCAAGAACACTGGAGTGGGTTGCCATTTCTTTCTTCAATGCATGGAAGTGAAAGTGAAGTCAGTCGCTCAGTCCTGTCTGACTCCTAGCAACCCCGTGGACTGCAGCCCACCAGGCTCCTCTGTCCATGGGATTTTCCAGGCAAGAGTACTGGAGTGGGTGCCATTGCCTTCTCCGATATACATACGTATGTGTGTGCTAAGTCACTTCAACTATATTGGACTCTTTGCAACCCTATGGACTGTAGCCCACTAGGCTTCCCTGGAATTCTCCAGGCAAGAATACTGGCGCAGGTTGCCATTTCCTTCTCCAAGGGGTCTTCCCGACCCAGGGATCAACCTTGCATCTCCTGCATTGGCAGGTGGGTTCTTTACCACTAGCGCCACCAGGGTATGTGTGTGTGTATATATAATATAAAATAGATTAATAATGTTATACAGTAGGTCCTTGCTCTCTGTTTTATATATAGTAGTGTGTATAGTTTGGGCTTTCCTGGTGGCTCAGATGGTAAAAAATCTACCTGCAATGCAGGGGATACAGGTTTGATCCCTGTGTGGGGAAGATCCCCTGGAGAAAGAAATGGCAACCCACTCCAGTATTTTCGCCTGGAGAATTCCATGGACAGAGGAGCCCGTCGGGCTACGGTCCATGAGATCGCAGAGTCGGACATGACTGAGTGACTCTTTTACTTTATTTTCAGTTCAGTGTATGTAGTACATTTTAAAATAACCTCTTTTCCTTCACCCTCAAATACTTTGCACACATAAGATCATTGCAATCTCTTACGGGAGCAATAAAGACGAAAAAATTGGTATTTGGGGACAGAGTGTGCAAAAAGAAGTTGGTTTCTATAATTTCTTAAATGAGCGCACAGTAAAATTCCAATTAAAAAAAGAAAAATGCACTACGCTGCCTAACAGTGTCAGCAGGAGGCTGGAGAAGGGGATCTGCTCTCACTGCCTGCCTGCCATGGACCTGCACTTTACCAGCATGTCTAACTTTATTGTTTTGTTTCTATGTGGTAGATAGCTAATCCCCATTTCACAGATGTGTAAAACTGAAGCCCAGAGCCTAAATGCCGTGGGATCTCACAAGGACAGAGCTGGGGCCCCAAAACCAGCTCAGTCCAGCCCAAGCCCTCTCCCCTGGTGCCAGGGTAGCCATCCCTGACTGCCCACTGCAGTCATCTGGGATCTTTAACATTTGAGAGATCCGTAGGGCCCAGTAAATCAGAGATGAGGGCCCACGGAGCAGGGAACTCTCTCCAGAGGGGACTATGATAAACAACCGGGGCTGAGAAACCACTGCCCTGTAATGTACATCCTCCCTTAGGCCATCTGGTCCCATCCCCTGAACCTACAAATGGAGAAACCTAAACCCAGAGTGCACTGCACTCCCTTCAACCCCCCGCCCCCACCCCACCCCACACTGAC
>SJXQ01006207.1:246040-302929 GCA_006408695.1 Aepyceros melampus
AGACAGGCCACATGCAGGGGGTGGGGGGAGGGCAGGGGCGGGGCAGAGCCTGCATGGGAGAAAACAGCGCACTTGGATATCTGCCTTTTTGGCTCAAGTGTTTTGAAGGTCACTTTGGGGCTCTGGCCAACAAATGATTGTTTCTCTTCTCCAGTCTTTCCTAGATTTGGCAGATCAGTGGAGAAAGGCAGACACAGCCATAGATGAATCGAGAGATATACACAGAGATACATACACACATATAAGTAAATAATGTGGACTTCCTAGTGGTAAAGAACCCGTCTGCCAATGAAGGAAATGGTTCAGGAAGATCCGAAGGAGAAGAGAGTGGCTACCCAGTCCAGTATTCTTGCCTGGAGAATTACATGGACAGAGGAGCCTGGGAGGCTACAGTCCATGGAATGGTGGAGTCAGACACGACTGAAGCGACTTAGCACGTATCTCTGGTGGTCCGGTAATTAAGAATCCACCTGCCAATGCAGGGGACACATGTTCGATCCCTCGTCTGGGAAGATCATACATGTGAGGAGGCACCTAAACCCGTGGGCTACAACCACTGCCCGCCTAAAGCCTGTGCTCTGCAATAAGAGAAGCCAAAAGCATCTGCCTCCAATGCAGGAGACCTGGGTTTGATCCCTAGGTCGGGAAGATCCCCTGGAGAAGGAAATGGCAATCCACTCCAGTATTCTTGCCTGGAGAATCCCATGGACAGAGAAGCCTAGTAGGTTACAGTCCACGGGGTTGCAAAGAGTCGGACACGACTGAGCAACTTCACCTTCACCTTCACTGCAACGAGAAGCCTGTGCACCGGCAACTAAGAGCAGCCCTCATCTGTGCAACTAGAGGAAGCCTACGTTCAGCAAGGTGCTCAGCAAGGAAGACCCGAGGCAGCCAAAAATAAGTAAGTTAATAGTAGAAAAGGAATCTTTCTCTGGGCTTTATATCTTTATCCCCAAAATGGAGAAAGTCTTTACAAAAAATAAGTAAATGATGGGCACTATAGCATTATGGTTAAGATGAACCTGGGCTGAATCCCTGGTATATCACCTATCAGTGTGATTTTATCTCTAAACCTTGGTTTCTTCATCCATAAAATGGGAACACAGCCTGCCCTAGAGGCTTGCCATAAGGACTGAACACAGCAGTGAATGTACAATGTGAGCCAGGCCTGGCAAGCAGCACTGGCAGGTGCTACTGCCCCATTTGTGAATGCCAGCCCACTGCCTCTGAAACTAGCCTTTTCCCGGCTAACCCCCTGTGAAGACACCCACGCTTTTTATCACTCTGAGCTGGAGATTCTCAAGAGGATGGGCAATCTCGCCTCCTCCCTTTCCTGAGACATTTAGCAAAGACTCCAGACTGTTCATTGTCACAAACCACAGCTGGAAGGGTGTTACTCGCATCTAGTGAGGAGAGGCCAGGGATACTGCTGAGTAGCCTGCAATGCCTGCAACAGAGAGGGACCACGACCAAGACGCCAGGCGTGCTGCGGGAGAGAATCCTGTTCTGGCTTCTTGGGACAGTTCTTGAAACCTAGTGTGACTACACTGGCCTTGCTTCCTCACACCTCTGATTTCATGGGGAGTTATAGGAGTAACTCATGTTTCACATATACACATAATATAATGTAATGCAATGCTGCTGCTAAGTCACTTCAGTCATGTCCAACTCTGTGTGACCCCATAGATGGCAGCCCACCAGGCTCCACTGTCCCTGGGATTCTCCAGGCAAGAACACTGGAGTGGGTTGCCATTTCCTTCTCCAATGCATGAAAGTGAAAGGGAAGTCGCTCAGTCGTGTCTGACTCTTCACGACCCCATGGACTGCAGCCCACCAGGCCCTCCGTCCATGGGACTTTCCAGGCAAGAGTACTGGAGTGGGGTGTCATTGCCTTCTCCATAATGCAATGCAATATAGGCCAAAATGTTTGTTGAGGTTTTCTGCAACATCGTATGGAAAAACTCAAATGAACTTTTTGGCCAACCGAATGTAACATAACATATGATAAACAAGCTGAAAACAAAGAACTAGGACAAAAAGCCAATAGTATTTTAGGTCATTGATTCTTGAACTTTAAAGGGCCAGAGGTCTTGCTAAAATGCAGACGCCCAGCTCTACTCTCAGAGATTCAGTAGGTCTGGGGAGAGACCCCGAAGTTTTGTTTCTAACAAGTCTGCAGGCGGCGCTGGTGCTGTTGGTTCAGGGTCTGAGTGTTTAGCCCACCCACCAGTGAGTGATTGGCTGACCCACCAGATGTGAGAGAAAGGGGCTAATAAGGGGCTGGCCCTCTAGAGCCACTCACCTCATGAGACGCTGTAACAAAGAGTTGCAATTAGACCTTAGGTCTTCCAGTGAAAGATTTGGATTTTTTACACTTAAGATTCTGAGGCAATTTCCTCCTAGATACTATTTGAACATTTGACTCGAAATCAGAACATTTTTACAAGGTCATGAGAACTGTGGGCTTAGAGGCAAAAGGCTTCTTTTGACTATTAAACCTTCCAAATTCTGTTGTATTTTTAAAAATTGAGTTGATTTACAGTGTTGTGTTAGTAATTCCAGCATACGGCACAATAACCAACAGCCTTTGTGACCCCCGCCTCCTTCCTCTTCGCCCCCTTCTCTGCGGCACACGGGCTGCAGGCGTCTTGAAGGAAGTGCCTACATCTTCTAGTGTCAACGGAAAGGGAACACAACAGAAGGGAGAAGATAGATTTCATGCATTTCACAGGTACTGCCTATTTTCCTCCAGCATTCTTCCTGCCTTCAGTTAGGCTCACTTAGACTGTTCTGAAGTCCTGGGCAAAGCCTCCTTTTCCTGGTTGATTTACAAAATATATGACAAGTAGTATAAAAGTCACGCAGATCACGAACAACCACAAAGTACAGCATAGCGTGTTTCCTCTCTGCTGTTGCACTCTACTGTCTATTTAGTTCAGTCGCTCAGTCGTGTCCAACTCTTTGTGACCCCATGAACTGCAGCATACCAGGCTTCCCTGTCCATCACCAACTCCCAGAGCTTGCTCAAACTCATGTCCATCAAGTCAGTGATGCCATCCAACCATCTCATCCTCTGTCGTCCCCGTCTCCTCATGCCTTCAATCTTTCCCAGCATCAGGGTCTTTTCTAATAAGTCAGTTCTTCATGTCAGGTGGCCAAAGGATTGGAGTTTCAGCTTCAGTGTCAGTCCTTCCAAGGAATATTTAGGATAGGCGGTTTGATCTCCTCGCAGTCAAAGGGACTCTCAAGAGCCTTCTCCAGAACCAGTCTAAAATCATCAATTCTTCAGCGCTCAGCTTTCTTTATGGTCCAACTCTCATGTCCATACATGACTACTGGAAAAACCATAGCTTTGACTAGATGGACCTTCGTTGGCAAAGTAATGCCTCTGCTTTTTAATATGCTGTCTAGGTTGGTCATAGCTTTTCTTCCAAGGAGCAAGTGTCTTTTAATTTCATGGCTGCAGTCATCATCCACAGTGATTTTGGAGCCCCCCAAAATAAAAGTCTGTCACTGTTTCCATTGTTTCCCCACCTATTTGCCATGAAGTGATGGAACCAGATTCCATGACCTCAGTTTTTTGAATGTTGAGTTTTAAACCATCTTTTTCATCCTCCTCTTTCACTTTCATAAACAAAAAAGAAGGTAAGCATTCAAGTCTTTTCCAGGACCTCATTCTGTATCCACAGGTGTCACTTCAGGTACTCAGGCTAAGCCAGGCATCCCTGTTAGATGCTCTCTGGCCCTCTGTGTTTTCCAAGATGCAAATCATCACATTGTAATTAAACAAGGAATTGTTCATTTAATACCATCTAAAACATAAACTCCAGGAGGGCAGGAATCTTGTTCTGTCCTCGCATGTATTGTCAGCTAGTACTTGTGTACTATTATAATTATATAATGCATGTATATAATTGTATAGCAACTTTTTGTGACCCCATAGACTATACAGTCCATGGAACACTCTAGGCCAGAATACTGGACTGGGTAGGCTTTCGCCTCTCCAGGGGATCTTCTCAACCTAGGGATTGAACCCAGGTCTCCCGCATTGCAGGCAGATTCTTTACCAGCTGAGCCACCAAGGGAGCCCAAGAACACTGGAGTGGGTAGCCTACCCCTTCTCCAGTGGATCCTTCCAACCCAGGAACTGAATCAGGGTCTCCTGAATTGCAGGCAGATTCTTTACCAACTAGCTATCAGAAAAGTCATTATAATAACTTAGCTAGGGAAATATACGCAACCATATTGATTGGTTTCACTTTAAAATTCATAAACCATAACTATAGTTCAGCTTGCGTATTACCCAGAAATCATATTACTTTCCCCTGGTCCATATGGGCTCCCTCCCTCCTAGACAACTGTTTCTTAGCCGTTCTGATCACCTTGCCCCCTCCGCCGCCAGTCTCCCTCCCCCACTTCATATAATAATGTTGGTTCTGTTTGAGGGCAGAACTTCCCCAGGCTCCGCCACATTTACCCACTCACCCTTCAGCACCCAAGCCTGTGCATTTCTCCATTCCTACAGATGGCCAGTCCACAAATCCTTTAAGGCCAGCCCTTTCTTGTACATCTTATCCATTCCATCCTACTCAGTTGCTCTGCCATTTCCCCCTCTCTCTGCATCAGGAATACCCTCTTACTATTCTCATAGCCTATAATCAAGTTGTTATTTCTCTCATTTTAAGAAACAAAAATAAAAAAACCTCTGTTGACACTCTCCCCCTGTCTAAAACCTACTCGCCTTCTCTGTTCCTCTTTACACCAAATTCATTGAATGGCTTGTCTCTTGATTGTGGATTACAGATCTTTACTTATGATCCCAATCAAAACTGTTCCCACCAGTCCAGCCAAGGCAGATGTGGTCCCTTTCCTTGTGGGCAATCTCTAGATGTATATTAAGAAAGTAATATGTGGGTGATGAACACAGTGAAGGATAGACAGAGGTACTACTGGAGCCCCCAAAGGAGGGACTGACATTCCACGCAGAGGTGACATTGTGCACAAAGGCACAGAGGCTCCTGGGAGGAGCCCTGCCAAGTGGCGGGGTCTAGCTCTTGGGAGGGGATGTGGAGTGAAATGAAATGCAAAAAACAGGCAGTGACCCAACCAGGAAGGTGCTTAACGTTATAAAGAATTTAATCTTGAGGACAAGAGGGTTCCACTAAAGAATGTTACATGGTCAGGGATTTCCCTGTGGTCCGGTGGTTAAGAATCTATCTGCCTTGTAGGGCAGGGGACGTGGGTCCTATCCCAGTTGGGAGAACTAAGGTCCCATGTGCCATGGGGCAACTAAGCCCTCACACTGCAGCTAGAGAGCCTGCACGATCTAGATCACATGCTCCACACCTGGAGAAGCCCATGTGCCAGAAGCAGAAAGCCTGCACGCCGAAACAAAGAGCCCTCTCGACCAATAAATGAACAAAATTTAAAAATAATGTTATATGATCAAGTTTAGAATGACAGTTGTGAACGTGTTATGGAAGATGGAATCTAATAGGCTGAAACTATCCCTTGTGTTGAATACTCTCCATGAGCCCTTGCAGACACACACCTTCTCTTTTTTTGCCATTCTGTGCCTTAGGAGGCTGACCTCTATCAGCTGGACCAAAGGGCTCCTTCTGGAGCTGGACGAGCTGCATCAGAATTCCCTGAGGAGCTTTAAAATCTATACACACCTTCTAGATCCTTACGCCCACGAGGCTGGAGTACGTTACTCCAGATGGTCCAGTTATATAGCCAGTTATGGGAGTGATGGACAAGGAGAGTGACGAACAAGGAGAGTGCTCCTTAAACTAATGTGCCCATCAATCACCTAGCGCATGCGTACTCAGTCCCTCAGTCATGTCTGTGCGACCCCATAGACTGAAGCTCGTCAGGCTCCTCTGTCCATAGGATTCTCCAGGCAAGAATACTGGAGTGGGTAGCCATTCCTTTTCCAGAGGATCTTCCCAACCCAAGGATCAAACCCAGGTCTCCTGTGTCTCCTGCATTGCAGGAGGATTCTTTACCCACTGAGCCATCTGGGAAGCCCCATAAATCACCTAAGGGTTTTATTAAATTGCAGATACTAATCCAGTAGGTCTGGGCAGAGCTGGAGATTCTGTATTTCCAATAAACTGCCAGGTAATGCCACTGCTATTATCCTAGGGACCACATGTCAAGTTGCAAGACACTGGGTAACTCCTGCAAAGTTTAGGACCAAGGAAACCCCGCTTCTCCTCTTAGCTTCTTATGCAAGCAAAAGGATGTTTAGGACAGAAGCCCAGGAGCGAGGTCTCATCTCCCTACCCACAACCGGGGCTCGCTCTTCCTACCTTCTCTTCCTTGCCTTCTTTCTTTTCTCAGGTACAGAGTGAAAAAGTTTATTTCAGGTAGATTTAAATTTATTTTTTACTTATTATTTTTTCACTGCACCATGCAACATGCGGTTCTTAGTACTTCCCTGACCAGGGATCAAACCCATGCACTCTGCAGTGGAAGCTCGAAGTTTTAACCACTGAACTGCCATGAACATCCTTATTTTAGGTAGATTTTAAAATTCAGAAGACAAGAAAAGGGCTGCCTTCAAAGCATCACTAAAGCAATTCCATGACATAAAAACACAAGAACTGAACTGCTTAAAGAACAATGGCTGAAGACATCTGTGCACTGCAATACCTTCCCGCCTTGGCATGGAAGAGGTCTGATTAAAGAAAAAAGGTCCCTGGGTATGAATAAGAATTTGTTAAACTGAATCTTAAGAGCTCTTAATCATCACTGAATGGTGTTGACAGCCTTTACCCTGAAGGAAAGTATGTAAAACATGTTCACCAAGCTGAATTGTTGGGGAAAGAGAGGAGGAGTTTATTTTCTTTTGGTCTTAAGAAAATGTCACACACCTATGGACAGCTTATCTTCGACAAAGGAGGCAAGAATATACAGTGGATTAAAGACAATCTTTTTAACAAGTGGTGCTGGGAAAACTGGTCAACCACTTGTAAAAGAATGAAATTAGATCACTTTCTAACACCATGCACAAAAATAAACTCAAAATGGATTAAAGATCTAAATGTAAGACAAGAAACCATAAAACTCTTAGAGGAGAACATAGGCAAAACACTCTCTGACATAAATCACAGCAGGATCCTCTATGATCCACCTCCCAGAATACTGGAAATTAAAGCAAAAATAAACAAATGGGATCTAATTAAAATTAAAAGCTTCTGCACAACAAAGGAAACTATAAGCAAGGTGAAAAGACAGCCTTCTGAATGGGAGAAAATAATAGCAAATGAAGCAACTGACAAACAACTAATCTCAAAAATATACAAGCAGCTTATGCAGCTCAACTCCAGAAAAATAAATGACCCAATCAAAAAATGGGCCAAAGAACTAANTTAGTTTTCTGAATGTTGAGCTTTAAGCCAACTTTTTCACTCTCCTCTTTCACTTTCATCAAGAGGCTCTTTAGTTCTAGTTTGCTTTCTGTCATAAGGGTGGTGTCATCTGCATATCTGAGGTTATTGATATTTCTCCTGGCAATCTTGGTTCCAGCCTGTGCTTCCTCCAGCCCAGTGTTTATTAGAGTTAGTGTAACTGGGGGGAATGGTGAGTGACTGCTAAAGAGTACAGGGTTACTTTTTGGGGTGATGGAATGTTCTGAAATGGAATATAGTAATGGTCACACAACTTTGTGAATATAGTAGAAACCATTGAGTTGTATGAACTGTATGGTATTTAAATTATATCTCTATAAAACTGTTACTAAAAAAAAATAAGGAAAAGCTTTTTAATACTGAAAGGTATAATTCTAGTATGAAAAGTTTAAAAAGCAAGGGGCCATTCAATACAGGGAGGGAGGAGGGAGGGGGGTTCAGGATGGGGAACACGTGTATACCTGTGGCAGATCCATGTTGATGTATGGCAAAACCAATGCAATATTGTAAAGTAATTAACCTCCAATTAAAATAAATAAATTTATATTAAAAAAACACACTGTGAGAAACAAGATGAAACTGTGCATGCACCAGTTAATTTTTTCAAAAAGAATCACAAGAAGGATAAATTAGATATTAATGATAATATATCCTAGAGAGGGAGAAGGGAAAAGAGGGAATGCGGAGGGGAACTACTGATGTTTTTCCTGAGTAAACCTTTTTGTATCATTTTGACTTTTGGAAGAATGTTAGTGTTTTCACATATTAAAAAGTTACATTAATACCATTTTCTTAAGTTTGACTTATTTCAAAAATGAAAAGACTCCATGAGTCTATACTTACAATAAAAATAAATAGGCAAAAATAAAGGAATACAGAGAGAAAGTTCTTATTTACAGGAGAATGCTAGCTGAAAAATATATGAGAAAGAACAGAATTTTTTAAATCATCACTTTTCAACTACCATCTTATTAACTGACTCAGCAACCATCATCAACTCACTGGGGAAAAAAAATTGTTGGGAACCAGAATACATATACAGGCTCAAAGCATTTCCTTGCAGATTACTTATTAATTACAAAAAAAAAAGAAATGGTATCTTTACAGAATTATGTCAGATAATACTTCAGCCAAGCGGTCAAAATTAACATCAACCAAGATGGAATGAACCACATCAGATGATTCTTGCTGTGATGCACTGAAAGAAACATAACATTGCTGTCATATTCCTGCCAAGAATGCATAATCATAACCAAGTCATAATAAGGCACTCAGACACACCTAAAATAAGGAACATTCTGTAAAACAGCAGGCAAACATACTTTAAGAATGTTAATGTCACCAAAAAAATAAAAAAAACAAAACAGTGAAAAGCTGACAGATCGTTGCAGATTAAAGGAGACTAAAGAGAAATGGAAACTAAATGCAGTGTGTGTGGTCCTGGATTAAACCCTAAACAAGTGAAGACAAGCGTTGTTATATTCAATATTGGGAAAGTCAGTCCCATTTAATACAGACTGTATACTAGACAAAAGATTGGATCAATATTGCACTTCCTAAATTTGATAATTGTCAAATTATTCTAAGGAGATACACATTTTAGTAGTAAAGGGCCCTGATCTCTTCAATTTACACTCAAGTGTTTAATTTGAAAATAAGAAGAGTGTACATGTTTGTGTGTATATGTGTGTGAGAGAGAAGTTGCAAATAAAATGTGGAGTTTTCAAATTTTTAATTTATAAAGAGAAGAAATTTTCTCATTCCAACTCTGTATCCCCAGCACTTCTTAGCAAAATAATATCTGCAACGTAGTAGATGCCCAATAAATGTTTAAAGTGAAAGTGAAGTCGCTCAGTTGTGTCTGACTCTTTGCGACCCCATAGACTGTAGCCTACCAGGCTCCTCCATCCATGGGATTTTCCAGGCAAGAGTACTGGAGTAGGTTGCCATTTCCTTCTGCACAGGATCTTCCCAACCCAGGTATCAAACCCGGGTCTCCTGCATTTAAGCAGATGCTTTACCCTCTGGCCGCCAGGGAAGCCTATAAAGTTGAATGAATTGGGCTACAGAGTTTTGTCTCATCCACCACATTCATCTGTGAAAGTGTTAGTCACTCAGTCCTGTCAGACTCTTTGTGATCCCACAAACTGTAGCACACCAGGCTCTTCTGTCCATGGGATTCTCCAGGAAAGAATACTGGAGTGGATAGCCATTCCCTTCTCCAGAGGATCTTCCTGACCCAGGGATTGAACCTGTGTCTCCTGCATTGCAGGCAGATTCTTCACCATCTGAGCCACCAGAGAAGCCCGATAAATGTTTAGTAAATGCTTAAATTAAAGGACAAAGTCCAGCCAGGAAGCACTGAATGGCAAGTGATAAAATCCAGTTCAAATTGCCTACATGACAAAGGAAGTCAGAGAATTTAACCGTAAAGTCAGATAGTATATTTGTTTCAGGTGTAGCTGCATCCAGAGGTTCAACCCATGTGATCAGGATTTTCTCTCTCTCTCTGTCTCTCTCTCTCCCCTATTTTCCTCTAGGCTGACTTTATTTTCTCCCTTGAGATGACTTTCCTTAGGATGGACCCACATAATTCTCTAGTCCATCAAAATAAAGACATTTTAAATCTTACAGAACTGACTTAAGCAGTCAGAGAGGGTGAAAAATGCTAACGAGCAACTACGAAGCTTGTGTTCTCAAGTGTGACCTACACGCTTTGTGAAATGAGCAGCCTTAAATCCTCCAAAGCACAAAAAGACATGCAGAGTCTTGGAACATGATCCCTGAGATGAGACATGGACCCAGGTTCTCCCTTCTGTCGTTGACTCCATTGATCAGTTTCTCTTCTCATGGCACAAAACTGGCAGATACCACAAAGTCCTCACTGTGGATCTCCAAAGCCCAAGCTGTTCACCCCCTGAGGTTAATTAACCCATGCTTCAAAATGAAATGTCATAATATGGGGACTTCCCTGGTGGTCCAGTGGCTAAGACGCCACAATCCCAATGCAGGGGGCCTGGGTTTGATGCTGGTCAGGCAACTAGATCCTACGTGCTGCAACTAAGAGTTCCCAAGCCTCAACTAACAGTTCACACGCCACAACTAAAGATCCTGCATGCCACAACTATGAAGACCCAGTGAAGCCAAAATGCATAAATAAATATTTAAAATAAAATGTCATAATATGAAACTCAAAGTAAAGAAAGCTTCATTAATTTTGTTTGAAGAACAGTGATAAGAAGTGATGTCTTACTCTAACATGCTCCATTCCACTAGTTATGATGAAATCTGTTTAATCAACCCAACAGTGGGTGTTTTTAGGCATTGAGTTTAAGATAATTTGGGGGAGATAAGGTGGTGCTAGTGGTAAATAACCCACCTGCCAATGCAAGAGATGAAAGAGACATGGGTTCGACCCCTGGGTCGGGAAGATCCCCTGGAGGAGGGCAAGGCAACCCACTCTAGTATTCTTGCCAGGAGAATCCCATGGAGAGAGGAGCCTGGCGGGCTGGAGACCATGGGGTCGCAAAGAGTCAGACACTGAAGTGACTGACACACAGATACATGCTTGTGAAACTCCAAGAAGTAGAAAACATGGTCTCTACTGTCAAGAAGCTCCCATTTTAGCCAGGGATAGAGTTCTGTGTTGGTGACTTTCTCTGGGGATCTGTCCTACCCTGTAGGTGCCAGACGTGTGACAGAACGTCAAGTTCCCTGCAAGTTCTGTGGATTCAAGGGCAAAGAGCCATTAAGGGAGATTACAATGGGGGTTCAACAAAGGTAGGGTGTCTGGCCTGTCCAATTCACTGGTATGTTCCCCTGCCTGGAAGAGTGCCAGGCACATAACAAGCAGCAATAAAGATGAGTTCAATGAAAGCCCGGCTGAGAAAGCCCAGAAAGGCCATCAGAGAAGGTGGAAAGGAGAGTGACGACTGAGTAGGACTTAACGAGGAGGGATGGTGGCAGGGAGGGTATTTAAGGAGGACAGGGATGCACTCTTGGCCTGGGAAGACATGGAGTAGCTGCAGGATGGGGCAAGCCAGGCCATGTGGAGCCACTAGCACAGAAGGGGTGCCCAGTGAGCCACAGATGAGAGAGAGGGTGATAGTTACAAACAGCAGCCCATGGCTACATAAAGCTGGCAGACGTGCTGTCTTAGACTTTCCCAGGGTTTAAAAAATTGAGAAATCGTAGCTAGCATCCAGATTTCTGGCTTGTCCTGAAAGTGAGGGCAATTTGACAACACTGAGCCCACATTCTCACATGGTGATACTGGGTGGAGCTGAGTAGCCTCACAGAGAGCACGTCCTCTGCAGTTCACTTCAGCCCTCTCCACTCTCAGCTGTCTCACACCCGGGCCAAGTCTATCATTTACATGATGGTGGGCTCTACAGCATTTGTTTGTTAGTTGCTCAGTTGTGTCTGACTCTTTGTGACCCCATGGACTGCAAACCGTCAGGCTCCCCTGTCCATGGGATTCTCCAGGCAAGAATACTGGAGTGGAGAGCCATTGCCTTCTCCAGGGGATCTTCCTGAACCATCGATCAAACCCGGGTCTCCTGCATTGCAGGTAGATTCCCTACTGTCTGAGCCACCACCTGTGACGAGTACAGGCGGGCCTCCGAGGTGGCGCTTGTGGTAGAGAACTGCCTGCCAGTGCAGGAGACATAAGAGACACAGGTTCAATCCCTGGGTCAGGAAGATCCCCTGGAGGAGGACATGGCAACCCACTCCAGTATTCTTGCCTGGAGAATCCCATGGGCAGAGGAGCCTGGCAGGCTATAATCCACAGGGTTGCAAAGAGTAGAACATGACTTAAGTGCCTTAGCCCAACACAGTACAAGTACAAGTGGGCTGCGAATTCCCTGAAGTTACCTCTGAAAACCCTTGTGGCACCTTCACCTTCCTCTTTGAATCTTTCTGTATTGTATTCTGTCCTCAGAAAAATTTTAAGTAAAATTTTAAGTATTTTAGAAACAAGTCACTCAGAAGTCTGGCAAAACTAAGGTTAGGCTTGCAAAATGAATACAGTATTGTAAAGCAAAACAAACTAAAAAATAGAAATTAATTAAGAAAAAAAAGAAAAGAAAACTATAAAATAAAGAGGTGTAAACAAGTGTTTTGCCACCATTTGCCCCTAGGAATCTCCACAGTCCTGCACCAATGAGAAGACTTTAGTAAAAGCCATTGCCATTCCCACCCCCTCCCCTTTCCTCCCCACCAGCGATGTCCTAGCCCTCCGATCTCTCTAAGGACATTGGTATGAATATTTCTGCCATCTTCCTTCTCTAGTATTTTCAGAACCTTAACACATGCTGGACATGGCAGGTGCAATTCTAATTTTAATATGGGTGGGAGTCCGCCTAGCCTGCTATGCCAGAAGGGCTTTGGGAACTGTATTAGAGCATCAAGCTGGTTGGAGCATTGTGCTGTCTGAACAACAGCCCACGTGGGCATAAGTCTACTAAATGTGGGCCTTCCTTTAGCCAGTTAAACCCCTGTGAGCTAGGAGTGATTAAAAAAGAAAAAAAAATACCAGCACCTGTTCCAGCTTTGACAAGAACCCTAAAATAGAGCAACCATTTCTCATAAAAGCTGCATGTCAGTATTTGCAGCTGCTTGCTTCCTTATCAGAAATCAATTTGACTATTATATCAGATACATAAATAGGATGGCCTTTTCCCCTTTCTGGTTAACCACTTTTCTTTTTGATCAGAGGAAGTTTTTTGAGCACTTTTGTATAGATTTGGAGTCAGTGGGAAGGTTTTCTTTTTTCTATCAAAATCTACTGACCCACTAAAAAGGAATCTACTTAAACTTTTTCTTAAGTTAGTCACTTTAAAAAGTAAGCATAGAGGTTACGGTTACTGATCTCTTTTGTTTCTCGTGCAACCTACAAAAGAATGAATGAAGAAACAAACTCAAGAACATAAACCTTCTCTACTTACTGTACATCAATCAGTAAAAAAAGGTTTCAGTTTAGTATAATAATACATGTGGAGAGAGACAGCAAAAATGAGACGGTAGAAAATGGGCAAAAGGAAAGGGAAAGAGGACTAGAGAGGCTGTGAGAGAGAGAAGTGTACTCAGAGGGGAGGGTAGCCAAAGGCTGATTCCTCATTTGGTAAGGCCTCCAACAATCTTACTTCACAAACTCACCTTACATGCTAACTGTACCAATGCCACAGCTCCATACCCTGGCTCCAGGAGCCTCTGGCATAGCTAGTCTCTTCAGTTTGGTCCCTGAAGCAATATATCCAACCCCTGAGACCCCTTGTTAAAACCACTTACAGCATCCTCTTTTCCCAATCATATCTCAATCCCCTCAAGAACAATGAGCACACTCAAGGTAGAAAGCTGACAATAGATTATTTGCCTTAATGATCAAGATCATTTTCTAGAGTACATGATTTTATTGGTTGCCTTTCAAATAGCTCAGTTTTAGGAGCCAAGAAAAAAAACACAGCTAGCACTTTATAATTCATCCATTCAACCAGCATTTCCTGATACCCTGTTGAATATCATCTGTGATGCTAAGAACAACTGGCTCTAGGGTGTTTCTCACTTCCTATAACATAATTGTCTAGTATCCAGACAACTCATTATTCTCTCAAAACGTCTTGTGTGCAGCCTCATAACTTCTTTCATTTGAGTAAATGAAAGTTGCAAGTTGTCAACAGTGAAGTTACTTAAGCAGAGTGAAAAAGAGGGGGAAAAAATCTGTTCCTTAAACTTCAATAGAAATAGGATACCTTAGAACGTACATTAAAAAAAAAAACCAGTTTGATTTGAAATGTTGAGGAAGAAAGTAAATAAATAACTCATTCTGGAAAACAATAAAGAGTTATTTCATCGTTAAAGAAAATAAATTTCACCACTTCCTTCCTCCCACCACCCCTTCTCACCGATTCTTCAGTGTCTCTTGGTAAAAAGCACTGGCAGAGAGAACAGAGGTCAGGGGACAGACAAATGGATTGTAAAATCTGTGAAACTCCGTCGCTTATCTTCCCCCCATCTACCCTTTGACTTAGTCAAGGACTCAGAAGTCAGCTTCTGCTGCTCATCTCTACCCCTGGCCTTGAGTTACATCAGATAGAACCTTCCACTTGTATTAGTCATCCTTTTATGGCCTGGCATTCTTACTATCAAACAGTTACTGGTTAATCTGATGGCTCTCTCTTTTCATAAGGAAAAGGTTTTTTTTTCTTTAATAAAACCAGATGGTATTACATCAGCTCTAGCCTCAGAATTCCAAACTTCTCCCTAACTTCTAGCTCGGACAGTGCAAACTAAGTTAGGTTCTCAGCAGGCTTGGTTGAGAGACCTCCACCCATGGTTCCACTTACATTTTGAACTCTAAGCCCAGAAGTAGAGCTTAAAGTTCCTTTGATTACTGTTGTGAAATGAGTTAATTTTCTGATCTATAAGGGCATGTGTGTATGTGTGTGTGTGTGTGTATGTGTGTGTGTGTGTGTGTGTGTGTGCTCAGTCGCTCCGTGTCTGACTCTGTGGCCCCATGGACTATAGCCTGCCAGGCTCCTCTGTCTGCAATTTTCCAGGCAAGAATACTGGAGTGGGTTGCCATTCCCTTCTCCAGCATGATTTGTCTAGAAACCATGTCATGCCACTACTCAAAAGCCTCCAGTATCTGCCCATCTCCCTCAGAGAAAAGCCACAGCTCTTCAGAAGTGAAGTCCCACCAACACATCGCCACTCCACCCTGTTAACCATCTACCCTTCTCTTCTACCATCTCCCCTTTGCTCTCTCCAACTGCTGCAAGATGTTCCACTGATGTCTCAATCTTCTACTCACCACAGGGTCTTTGCATGTGCTGTCCCCTCTGCCTGAGACGTTCCTCCCACAGATATCCACAGACTCTTCCTCGGTTCCTTGAGGTCTCCACCCAAATGTCACATCATCAACGAGACCTTCCTTGACCCACATCCCTAAAACAGCAGCACTGTTTTAGGGTGTGAGCCCACTCTCACTCTAGTACTTTCCATTTTTTAAAAGGCTTTATTGAGATATGACTCACCTCCTACACAACTCACCCATGTAAACACACAATTCAATCACTTTTAGTATATTCACAGACTTATGCAACCACCATCACTATCAACTCAAGAATATTTTCCTGCTTCCCCAAAGAAATTCTGCATATTTTATCCATCACTTCTCAATCACCCCAAATCTCCAGACCTAAAGTGAAAGTGAAAGTCACTCAGTCATGTCTGACTCTTTGTAACTCCATGGAATTCTCCAGGCCAGACTGGTGGCATGGGTAGACTTTCCCTTCTCCAGGGAATCTTTCCAACCCAGGGATTAAACTTAGGTCTCCTGCATTGCAGGCAAACTCTTTACCAATTGAGCTATTAGGGAAGCTCCAGACCTAAGCAATCACTAAACTACTCTCTCTCTTGAATTATTTGCTTATTCTGGGCTTTTCACATAACTTGAATTATATAGTATGTAGTCCTTTGTGACTGGTCTCAGCATATTTTTTTGTTTTTGTTTTTACTGAAGTGTTGCTGATTTATAATATTGTGTTAGCAGCATAATGTTTTTGAAGTTCATCCACACTGCACTATGTATCAGTACTTCATTTCTTTTTTATTACCAGATAATATTGCATTGTATGGATATGTGAAAGTCACTCAGTCATGTCCAACTCTTTGCGACCCCATGGACTATACAGTCCATGGAATTCTCCAGGCCAGAAGACTGGAGTGGGTAGCCTTTCCCTTCTCCGTGGGATCTTCCCAACCCAGGGACTGAACTCATCCCTTGCAGGCGGGTGAGCCACAAAGGAAGCCCAAGAATATTGGAATGGGTAGCCTATCCCTCTACCAGCGGATCTTCCAGACCCAGGAATTGAACTGGGGTCTCCTGCATTGCAGGTGGATTCTTTACCAACTGAGCTATCAGGGAAGGCAGTGGCATGGATATACCACATCTAATTGCTCCATTCATCAGTTGATGGATATTTGTGTTATTTTCACTTCTTGGCTATTGTGAGTAATCCTATGAAGAACATTTTGTATGAGTTTTTATATGGACATATGTTATTTCTTTTGAGTGTACACCTAGGAATGAATCCCCATTATTTTTTCTGTTTTGAGAACTTATTACCATCTGATACAACATTACTTTTTTTATTACTGCCTTTCTCCCACTAGAATATTAGCTCCCTAAAGGAGGATTTTGGTCTGTTTTGTTCACTGCTTATAACAAAGCCTTAGTAAAATACAATAAATATAGGTTGTGTGAATGAAAGAATGCTAAATTATTGGGGGAAACTGATGGGGGAGCCTATTATATCAGTACGCTGATTATGTACACATTATAAGTCAGTTTGTGGGAAGAGGTTTGCCATGACAGCTTCCAGGGAAATAAGAAAATTTCCAGAGTTGCTTGTGCCTTAGTCAAGTGACCTTTTTTGAGGTCAGTTCCTCCCTTGTAAACTGTCAGGACTGAACCAGTGTTCCTGGTTCCTTCTAGCCCCATATGCCATAATATAACATAAAAATTAGCAAATGGTTTGCTCATACAGATATTTATCTTTCATTCATTCATTTCTTTATTAAGTGTCTTTATGAGCCAAACACTATTCAGATGCCTTATTTGACATATCAACGTTTACAATTTATTTGGATAATAATTACACCCTTGCTGATTTAAATTTCTTTTCTTCTTTTCTTTCTCACTTGTTTTCAAAAATACAGCTGAGTTGGGCTTTAAAAAATGAAAGTTCAGTTCAGTTGCTCAGACGTGTCTGACTCTGCAACCCCAATGACTGCAGCACACCAGGCTTCCCTGTCCGTCACCAACTCCCGGAGTTTACTCAAACTCATGTTCATTGAGTCGGTGATGCCATCCAGTCATCTCATCCTCTGTCATCCCCTTCTCCTCTCTCCTTCCATTTTTCCCAGCATCAGGGTCTTTTCAAATGAATCAGTTCTTCGCATCAGGTGGCCAAAGTATTGGAGTTTCAGCTTCACCATCAGTCCTTCCAATGAGTATTCAAAACTGATTTCCTTTAGGATGGACTGGTTTGATCTTGCAGTCCAAGGGACTCTCAAGAGTCTTTTCACAGTTCAAAAGCATCCATTCTTCTGTGCTCAGCTTTCTTTATAATCCAACTCTCACATCCATACATGACTACCAGAAAAACCACAGCTTTACTAGATGGACCTTTGCCGGCAAAGTAATGTCTCTGCTTTTAAAAAAATGAAGACTATCTCTTAATTATTTTGTTCCTACAACACAGGCAGGAACTAAAAGACCAAAAAAAAAATCAATATCAGTATACATTTCTTATTATTTCTTATTCTGCCGCTGCTAAGTCACTTTAGTCATGTCCGACTCTGTGTGACCTCATGGACTGCAGCCCACCAGGCTCCTCTGTCCATGGGATTTTCCAGGCAAGAGTACTGGAGTGGGTTGCCATTGCCTTCTCCTTATTCTTATTCTTATTCTAGTGTCTTCCAATTTTACACAGATACAAAATGCATCCATTATCAGAAATAGAAAGAGAATGAATGGGCTGGATTGACTGGTCTGTAGCTTTTGTGTATAGGACTACAGTCTGCATTCTAAGCCCTCTCCATCAGCAGTTCCTACCTCTTCTCTTGTTTTACAAGTGTTCACAGACTCGAGGTTTGTCTGACATGAATAAGTTTCTCTATAACTTATTTATCCAGTTTATTCCTTGAGTTAGCACAGTTTCTCAAATATTGGGGGACAATACTCTGTTTTTTGACTCCTATTAACACTGTGTTCATGTGCAAGCCACACATTCTGTCTCCCTTGTATCTGTTTTCTCCTTAGTAAGATAATAGGTTTTGAGTTTACACTCTGGCCTTTTCCAGGTTAAATTTGAGCATACATAGAAGTAGAGCAATCCAGAGTAGTCAAGAAAGGAATAAGAGGTTCTATTGTACACATGCCTTATTTTTGCAAGCCAGATATGCTTACAGAATCATTGGCTATGTTCCTAGACCAAATACCTCAAAATGTACTTTGTCGGGAATATTTTCTATGATTAGGTCCCAGGGATAGTTTTTTTTGTTTGTTTGTTTGTTTTTTTTTAAGTGGTGGAAACCATATATATATATATATATATATATATATATATATATTTTTACTTTCCAGTTTTGTTTTTATTTTTTTTA
This sequence comes from Aepyceros melampus, assembly GCA_006408695.1. Taxonomy (NCBI): domain Eukaryota; kingdom Metazoa; phylum Chordata; class Mammalia; order Artiodactyla; family Bovidae; genus Aepyceros; species Aepyceros melampus. Next base: position 264,628 of record SJXQ01006207.1, read on the forward strand.
ATTTTTTTTCTTTAATTAACTTTTATTTTTTGTTTGTTTTACCAGGGACAGTTTTATATCATCTGCCTACTGTATAATGTTAAGAAAGCATTTTGGGAAAGCAAAGTGGACTTGGGAAGAAATACACAAATACTTCATTCAACAAATGCTTGTTTGCCTATGATGTGCCAGCCTGAAAGCTATTCTTATGTAACCTGTCCTGGGTCTCCATGAAACAGATATTCCTGGCACACTCTGCTTTATAAATGAGGAACCTGAGGTCCTGAGATGTAAAATAATTACCCTGATTAGGATGATACAGTGACACACAGACACAGAGTCTGTGGGCTCCCAAAGACTCGAGTCTTTTCACCCTGTAAAAACCACTTCAGCTGCATATTTTACATTCATGACAGATCTTGAATGTTATTTTTGCATATGAAGTGTACAACATATATTGGAGATAACAGATGATAGTAATTATAACAATTTCTTTCTGAACCAAAAAAGAGGACATTTTATCTTTCTGTAATCAGAAAACTTCTGTGGCTACTTGAAAAGTTTGACCAAATTCCATTATTTTCCATTCAATAGAAATCATAAGGCATCTATTTTTTTTTTGAGAAGTTCCATTTTTAGAAGTTTATCCTGATAGTTACATATTCACACAGAGATCCATATACAAGAACATAATTATGTCAATAATAACCAGAAAAAGAGATCAAATAAATGTCTAGTAATAGTAATTATAAAGTATTACAAAACTCTAGCAATAGCTATAGAATGGAATACTGGACAATTATTAAAAATCATGAGGTAGAAGAATATTTAAATCAAAAAACATTCAGTGACCAGGCATCACTTTAAAAGAAAAGGACTGTAGTGAATTTGGAACCTCTGAGATGCTGTTTTCAAGAAAATTTAGGTAAATAAATTATTTGCATTTCATTGGGACATCTCTAAATGGTAAATAAATGTCCCTCTATACCTGTATGTGCTTCCCTTGCAGCTCAGTCGGTAAAGAATCTGCCTGCAATGCAGGAGACCCAGGTTTGATCCCTGGTTTGGGAAGATTCCTGGAGAAGGAAATGGCAACCCACTCCAGTTTTCTTGCCTGGAAAATCCCAAGGACAGAGGAGCCTAGCAGGCTACAGTCCATGGGGTTGCAAGAGTCAGACATGACTTAGGACTAAATCATCATCACCACCATACCCATAAAGTGAAAGCTAGGGTTTTTCCAGTAGTCATGTATAGATGTGACAGTTGGACTATTAAGAAGGCTGAGCACTTAGGAATCGATGCTTTTGAACTCTGGTGCTGGAGAAGACTCTTGAGAGTCCCTTGGACTGCAAGGAGATCAAACCAGTCCATCCTAAAGGAAATCAGTCCTGAATATTCATTGGAAGGACTGATGCTGAAGCTGAAGCGCCAATACTTTGGCCACTTGATGTGAAGAACTGACTCATTTGAAAAGACCCTGATGCTGGGAAAGACTGAAGGCAGGAAGAGAAGGGGACGACTGAGGATGAGATGGTTGGATGACATCACCAACACAATAGATATGAGTTTGAGCAAACTCCGGGAGATGGTGAAGGACAGGGAAGCCTGGTGTGCTACACTCAACGGAGTTGCAAAGTCAGACACGACTGGGTGACTGAACAATAACAATACCCATCCATAGAAGTGATTAGTTGATAATTTCCGTGATATAAAATCAGCAAGTAGATGATCAGGGCACTTCCTGTTCCCTCAGTTCTTAAAGTCTCATCTGCATGGTGTAAGGACTATACGGGAATATCTGTAATCTAATCTGATCTAATGGAATCTGATCTACAGCCCTTTAATGTAATCCTGGTATACAAATCACCCTTTCAAAATAATTCTATCAAATCATAGAAAAAGAAAGAAAAAAGTTGGCTGTAACCTAGCTGTATCTATTGGCCACAAGCAACAGAACCAATTTTTTTGTTGTTCAGTCACCAAGTCATGTCCAACTCTTTGCAATCCCATGGACTCCAGTAAGAACCACTTCTCACTATTGCAAAAAAATAATCATAATAAAGGAACTTGGGAATCGAAGGAAAAGCTTTAAAATGAGCTTAGATAATGGCAGGAACTAGAGAGGAGAGGCTCAAGATGGCAAAAACATAAAAGCATTACCTTATAGATAAGTAGGTTTGACTGTTTGGGGCCTTTGTAAAGCTTTTGTTGTTCTGCTGCATTCAGAGAGCATCTGAAGGATTTAGTTTGTGATCCTACTCATACCTTAGCCAAGAGGGAAAGACACTTCACACACATGATGGATCTCTGTTATTTCTGATGGGAGATGAGCGCAGATTCCCCTAAGTCAAAGTTGGGTGCTCTTACCACAAGACTGGAGTGGAGGCTGACCAGGCAAAAAGACAGATGCCCATGAACCTGAAGTCAGGAATGTGGCCTCTCTGTCCCCTTAGAGGGATCTGTGATATGGGTTTGAGGCTAGAGACGGATCCAAACCACAAATAGACATGAGGATAAACCCTGGATCAAAGCTACAGCCCAGGCTAGGAAGGGGCACACTGGAGCCGGGGAAGGCAGATGACAGGAGAGGGCACTTGGAGTTCTCAGGGCTGAGCAGCTGTATTTTCTGATACGCACTTCATCCGGCTGCCTGCATTGAGAATGTACCACATGGTCAGTAGAATGGAATGCAGGGCAGACACCAGCCCCTCTGAAGCTCACAGAAACCTGATACAATGGCTTTAGCCTAATGCATGTCCAGGCATTTTTCTCTTATTTAACTCCAGCTCTTTGCAATGTCCAGCAAAATAAAGATGGTCATGCTGGATCAGAAGGTCAGACCAGCCAAGCCAGAGTGGTCAGGCCCAAACTACATATTTGAGTGAGATGAGGAACATTAGCTGAGACGGGAGAAACTGCCCCATTCCCTTTCTGATGCTGAGGCTAATCCAGCTGGCATGAAAGAGGGGTCCTGGTTTGGACTGGAAGGTGCTGGTTCCAGAGAGGGTAGAGGAGGCTGCTAGGAAGATGCATGGGGTGCAGTTCCATTTAGGGCAAGACTGGAGCCAAAGGAGCAGAATCAGCTGCTAAATCCAAGAGGTCAGTTTGAGACTGTGGTAAGAATGAGGCAAGAGACCAGGAGCCGAGATCAGAAACAGGTCTGGAAACACAGTGGGAAGTAGGATGACTCAAGAAAGTTCAGGATAATCCTGAACAGCCCCAGAGACCAAAGCCTTTCTCATGGGATGCTGGTCACATGGCAGGGTACCCACTAAACAATCAGATCACTAGTGGCACAGGCTGGGCGGGAATAAAATGAGAAAATACCATAGGTGGACATGGGCATCTGGCCCATAGCAGGCAGGAGCTAGGGGGTCTAAAGGCTGGAATCCAAGGTCCCAGAGGTAAGAAAGCAAGCCAGATGAACACCAGTAGTTCATTCATACTGCAAAGATGCTCTGCACATTTTTAATACCAGTTTTTTTGTGGGTATGTACTTTCATTCCTTTGGGTGAAGCAATATTTTCATTGAAAAAAGGACTTCATGTGTAAACAAGTCTGGGAAGTAATGCTGTGTGTGTGTGTGTGTGAGAATGAAGTTGTTGATCAAAGAGGTTGCAGTAGACTCTGACATACTTTAGATAGAACTGTTTTCAATTAGGCTTAAAACCATGATATTCAAAACATGGAAAACTATCAAATGTCAACTAGCCCTTTGAAAACAAGCTTCTGGTCAATAACTTAACTGCCCTCTTTGTGAGTTCTTGGGGACAAGTCCTTGCCATGTTTATCTCTTTCTCTCAGCACCTAAAATAGTTCTGGGCATATATTAAATTCTCACTATATATTTTCAATTGACATACAAAAATTCTTGAAGCGTAAACAACAAAATGTTGTTTTCCTTTTGGTGGTTGGACTGCAGGTGACTTAGTCTTCATTAAAAAAAAAATCTCCATTCTTGTAGTTACTGAACATGAGTTACTTTTAAAAATTAAAAAATATATATATTTAAATTAAAAAAATATATATTTAAGATATTCATTGTGCAAGACTAGTAAGTCTCCAGTAGGAGAAAGAAAGGAATGCCTAATTTTATTTTATTTTATTTTTTTATTTTTATTTTTTTGGAATGCCTAATTTATCACTGCTTAAACATTTTCCAATTAAGTAGCTTACTTTAACATTAATACTGAGACCTCAAAGATTCTATCTGATTCTGAGAAGTTAATAATTGATGGGACTAAGTAACTAGGAGCTATGGTGGGGTATATGCATTTTGCTATATAGGCAGCAATCCCCTTCATGGATCACAGCCCTGTTATGACAAAGGGGCTTGAGTAACTCAATGAAGCTATGCGCCAAGCTGGACCACCCAAGACAGACAGGTCATGGTGAAGAATTCTAACACAACATGGTCCACTGGAGGAGGAAATGGCAAACTTCTTAAATGAACAATTGCAAAGAAATAGAGGAAAGCAATAGAATGGGAAAGACTTAGAGATCTCTTCAAGAAAATTGGGGATATCAAGGGAATATTTCATGCAAGGATGGGCACAATAAAGAACAGAAATGGCAAGGACCTAACAGAAGCAGAAGAGATTAATAAGAGATGGCAAGAATACACAGAAGAACTGTACAAAAAACATCTTAATGACCTGGAAAACCATAATACTGTGGTCACTCACCTAGAGCTAGATATCCAGAAGTGTTAAGTCAAGTGGGCCTTAGGAAGCATTACTACAAACAAAGCCAGTGGAAGTGATGGAATTCCAGCTGAATTATTTAAAAATCCTAAGAGATGATGCTGTTAAAGTGCTGCACTTAATGTGTCAGCAAATTTTGAAAACTCAGCAGTGACAACAAGACTAGAAAAGGTCAGTTTTCATTTCAATCCCAAAGAAAGTCAATGCCAAAGAATGTTCAAGCTATTGGATAAACACACATATCACAGGCTAGTAAGTTTATGCTCAAAATCCTTCAAGCTAGGCTTCAGCAGTATATGAATCAAGAACTTCCAGAAGTACAAGCTGGGTTTGGAAAAGGCAGAAGAACCAGAGACCAAATTGCCAACATTCGCTGGATTATAGAGAAAGCAAGGGGATTACAGAAAAACATCTACTTCTACTTCATTGACTATACTAACACCTTTGACTGTGTGGATCCAACAAACTGCGGAAAATTCTTAAAGTGATGGAAATACCAGACCTCCTTACCTGTCTCCTGAAAAACCTGTATGCAAGTCAAGAAACGACAGATAGAACTGGACCTGGAACAACTGACTGGTTCAGAATTGGGAAAGGAGTAGGTCAAGGCTGGACATTGTCACCCTTATTTAATTTATATGGAGAGTACATCATGAGAAATGCCAGGCTGGATGAATCACAAGCTGGAATCAACACTGCTGGAAGAAATACCAACAATCTCAGATATGCAGATGATACCACTCAAATGACAGAAAATGAAGAGACACTAAAGAGCCTCTTGATGAGGATGAAAGAGGAGAGTGAAAAAGCTGGCTTGAACCCCAACATTAAAAAAACTAAGATGATAGAATCTGGTCCCATTACTTCATGGCAAGTAGATGGGGGGAAAGTGGAAACAGTGACAAATTTTATTTTTCTTGGGCTCCAAAATTAAAGCAGACAGTGACTGCAGCCATGAAAGTCAAAGACACTTTCTCCTTGGAAGGAAAGCTATGACAAACCTAGACAGCATATTAAAAAGAAGAGACATCACTTGGCCGACAGAAGTCATATAGACAAAGCTAGAGTTTTTCCATTACTTGTGTATGGATGTGACAGTTGGACCATAAAGAAGGCTGAGCACTGAAGAATTGACGCTTTTGAATAAGACTCGAGATTCCCTTGGACGGCAAGGAAATCAACCCAGTCGATCCTAAAAGAAATCAGTCCTGAATATTCATTGGAAAGACTGATGCTGAGGATGAAACTCTAATACTTTGGCCACCTGATGTGAAGAGTCGACTCATTGGAAAAGACTCTGATGCTGGGAAGACTGAAGGCAAAAGGAAAAGGAGGCAGTAAAGGATGAGATGGTTAGACAGTCTCATCAAGTCAATGGACATAAATTTGATCAAACTCTGGGAGACAGTGAAAGACAGGGGAGCCTGGCATGCTGCAGGGTTGGCAAAGAGTCAGACATGACAGCCACTGAACAACAATAGCAGCAACGGTAAGTAAGGAACTATATAACTCGGTGCTTTACAAAATTGGTCTGTGGTACGGATTTCTGAGAGGTAACATTTGAACACTTGGTCTACTGCTTTGGTATTTAATTTACCTTCAAACATCCAGCTGATGGTTACAGAATACTAATAGAATTATCATATTGAGATTCCTCTACTTCAAGGAATTCCTAAAAGAAAAAGCTGGGTGTTTTGTTTGTTTGTTTGTTTGCTTGTTTTTTGTTTTTCAAATCATCTGTAGTGGGTCCAACCAAAGAATAACCAAATCTTGAAGTGAAAGTTGCTCAGTTGTGTCCGACTCTTTGCAACCCCATGGACCATAAAGTCCGTGGAATTCTCCAGGCCAGGATATTGGAGTGGCTAGCCTTTCCCTTCTCCATTGGGTCTTCTCGAACCAGGAATCGAACTGGGGTCTCCTGCATTGCAGGAGGATTCTTTACCAACTGAGCTATGAGGGAAGCCCCAACCAAGTCTTGAGCCAGAGTATTTCCTGTGTTTAATCTGCCATTGGAACAGTTGTTATCTTGCAAAGTGTTTCAAATATTATATTTGTGTTTGCCTTTTTAAAAAAGCAGGTCATACTCTACTTGCATTAACTACAAAACCCTGCACTGTTGACTATGGAAAATAGAGAGGGTGTCCATAGTAAAACTTTGGATAAGGTTGTTCTCATACAAAACAATTTGTCATCATAAATGAAAATTCTATAGCCATGTGTGAGAGGCTTTCTTTTCTCCTCAGATGGTAAACAGTCTTCCCTACTTATTCTCTTATAACCAAAGCATACTTTTAAACCTAAAAAGAAAAAAACAATCTGAAATGCAGTAAACTGATACTTTTTTATCCATTGTTCTATCTTGTAGACTATACGTAGTGCAAGCATTGTTGGAATACCTAAGTGATGGCTATTTATTTTTTTCTGATTAACATGAAAAATGAAAAGAGAGAATACTTTAAGATCTGAAAGAAGTACTGCAGATGATAGACTTCAGTAATTGCTCAGCAGACCACAAAGGATTAGTTTTACAGCAAGAAACTGGGGGTAACCTGGCTAAATATTTCATTCATGTGACTGAGCAGGCTGGGGGTGGGAGGGTAGAGAATTTGCTTAGCAGTGTGGGTGACTGTGGCTTGGCTGGGAGTACAGTTAATTTCTCACTCATAGCCTCAGACTGCACAGAATGGCCTGCTCATGCTGTGTGCTCCAGCATGAATCTGTGGCCTGGCCCCTCAGGTTGAAGCTATCTTAACTTAGCAGTGGTACTAGAGCCAGCCATCCTAGAGGAGGAGGGCTCGCTGGCTCAGGCTCCTGGGTATACGAGGGATGCTGATATTCTGTCTTGCCCAGTCTGGATCCTTGCAAATTTCATTTTCATAAATACCCTGCATTTTTGCCAGCATTCCCTACTTTCACCCAACAGAGTGGGTGCAGGGAAGCAGAGAATCAGGAAGAAATGAGAAAACTAAGGACTTGGAGAGTGAAGGAGGATATCAGCACAGGATATCATTTCTCTGGATCCCAGCTGAGTTCTCCTTTGGGTTCAAATGAGGAATCAGAGCTTCTTCCACATTCATTTGAATACTTTTTCAATGATGGAACATTTGTGCTTTCAGTGGTTACATCTAAGTTTTGGAAACAGCGAAGTCCATTCAGTTCTAATAAAGCTGGGCCAATAATAACTTACGCTTGGAGAGTGGGTTTCATTTCACAAGGTGGTGTAATAATGCCCTGTTTCATTTAATCTTCAGGACAACTCTTGCTGTAGATACTTTTATTCTCCAGTTGCAGAAGAAGAAAGTGAGTTTAAGACATTTAAGGAATATGCAAAGTCACAAAACAGAGGGTGGACTTGAATTCAGATCAGATTTCAAATCCATTGCTTTTTACTCAACATCAGAGGTTCTATTTTTTATTCGAAACATACGAAGTAGTACTATAGGGCAGCCTAGCTAATTTTCATGCATACCTCATGATATTGTGCCAAAGACAATTTAAAAAGAGAATTTCCAAAACACTTTGAGCATGGCATCCTTGACAGAATGAGTGTGTGGTTTTCCAGGAGATAAATTCACAGTTTTCTTATCTCTCCAAACTGATGGTTGGATTTTAAAGTCCCACTCTTTTCTTGTCACTACTGGTAAGATTTTAAAATGCTTACTATATTTGCATCCATAAAAATCATTATGCAGGAAAAAATACTGGAGGTATAAGCTATTTAACATCTGTGAACGGGAAAATTGCAAAGAACATTTAATGGTACATAAAACCAGACTTGTGAACTACTTTATTTTTATCTGGGAAAAGAAAAAATGCTACATAATAATATTTATTTTATACATCTACGAAGGGATCTCATTATACTCAAAGGTTATATTCTGGAAACTCCAAGTTAATAAAGAAATATGAGAGGGATGTTCTTCTGATTCAGGTTTTTCCTCCCAGTTTTGGACTTTCATCATTTGTTCTATTATACCTGCCTTTCTTTTAGTTGCAGTGATCATATGTAGGAAATCAGATCGAAATGTCTTATAAGTGTCTTAACTGATCATTGATTGACTTAACTCTCAAGCGTTTTAGCAGCTCAGAGTTGATCATTAAATAACTGAGAATTTTGTGCTAATTGTTAAACTGTTGATACTTGAAACTGACCACAGTGGTAGTATTTACACTTAGAAATCGACAAACTACAGACCAGGGCTCCCTACTCACCACCATCCAAGCCTAGTTTAACCAGCATAGTGCTGACCCTCCAGGGAATCAGGGAGGGAGGTTGCTGTTTGCTGCTGCTGCTAAGCCTGTTTAACACCTCACAAACGTTGGAAGCCACAAACTGAGTCTTCTCCATACCAGCAGACAAGAACAACGTGCCATCTTGTTCAGTGACTTTGGATTTGACTTACAGAGTTTTACCAAAGCTGGTAGAGCAGGGCTGAAATTAAGAACATTTCTGCTAAAGCCAAACAAACATTCGTGGCTACAAAAGAAATTCAATATGCTTACAGAAGGTTGTTTGATTTACCCTCTAGTTAAAATAATGTAAGATGCCACTACATATTGTTAAATGTTATAAACAACATATATGCAATCCCATGTTAGTAAAGCAAATTTGGTTTAGATATGGATATTCTAGAAAAATACACTCCAAACTGATGGGGAGGGAGATTAAATGTTTACTTTTTTATTTTTGAGTTCTTCTTTGCTGCTTCCTTTTCTAAAATCAGCATTAACTTTTCCTAGAACTAAACAGTAATTTTAATAGAAAAAGAGCCAAACAATGTCAGGTAAATCTGGTCATGCTGACAATTTGACAATGGGCTGTTCAAAGCATAAAACTGATCCAACCACTGCTTTTCATCCTCATTCTGTTATTTCAACATGTTTTCCCTTTTTAACTGTTTCAACTACTCAAGTTATTGTTTTCAAAAATAAAAGCATTTATATCTTCCTGGACTTTGAATTTTCAGATTTTACACCTGCTTTAAAATACTTTAAAATCAGTTCCTGCGTTGCACTGAAAGATACAAACTCTACTGTAGGAGTTGGTTAGATCTTGAAAGCCCACCACGTGTTCATGTTTGCAAGTCCTGGGGGACTCCTAAGTCCACCTGGTGGCAGAAGGCACAGTTGATAACATTGTGTTCTGACAAATCACTTTTCTCTTGTTAAGGAAAGTTTGTAAATTAAAGTTTCTTTCTCTAGGAGCTTCTCAAGAACTCTAGCATCAGGGGAGCCATATATTGTATTTCTGGCAAGGCCATATAATCAACCATGTCACTTTGTATTAATATTTCTTAAAATTTAAATTTCGTCTGAAAATAGGGGTCATAGGCATCATGTTTCTTTGACTCTAAGATATACCTTTCCCCTTACATTTTACTATTTCTATTTCAGGAGATCTTCCTGACCCAGGGATCGAACTCATGTCTCCTATGTCTCCTACATTGGCAGGTGGGTTCTTTACCACCAGTGCCACCTGCTAAGTCACTTCAGTTGTGTCCGACTCTGTGTGATCCCACAGACGGCAGCCCACCAGGTCCCCCGTCCCTGGGATTCTCCAGGCAAGAACCTAGAGTGGGTTGCCATTTCCTTCTCCAGTGCATGACAGTGAAAAGTCAAAGTGAAGTCGCTCAGTCGTGTCCGACTCTTAGCGACCCCATGGACTGCAGCCCACCAGGCTCCTCCATCCATGGGATTTTCCAGGCAAGACTACTGGAGTGAGTTGCCATTGCCTTCTCTGCCAGTGCCACCTGGGAAGCTCCAAACACCTGGGCTCAACCCTACAGGTTCTAATTTAATTTGCCTGGATCTCAAGACTATAATATTTTTCAAAATCTCACCAGGTAATTCTGAGGCAAGGAGGGCAAGATAGGAGAATGGGATTAAGAAGTTCAAACTACTATATATAAAATAAATAAGCTGCAAGGATATACTGTACAGAACAGGAATTACAGTCAATATTTTAAGATAACTTTAAATGGAATATACTGAATAAAAATTTTGAATCATTATGTTATACACCTGAAACTAATAATGTAAATCAACTATACTTCAATAAAAATGAAAATAATTACTGGAGTGAGTTGCCATTGCCTTCTCTGCCAGTGCCACCTGGGAAGCTCCAAACACCTGGGCTCAACCCTACAGGTTCTAATTTAATTTGCCTGGATCTCAAGACTATAATATTTTTCAAAATCTCACCAGGTAATTCTGAGGCAAGGAGGGCAAGATAGGAGAATGGGATTAAGAAGTTCAAACTACTATATATAAAATAAATAAGCTGCAAGGATATACTGTACAGAACAGGAATTACAGTCAATATTTTAAGATAACTTTAAATGGAATATACTGAATAAAAATTTTGAATCATTATGTTATACACCTGAAACTAATAATGTAAATCAACTATACTTCAATAAAAATGAAAATAAAGAAAATAATAAAGTCCCTTCTGACTCCAACATGGGGAGGCCTGGGTCACTGGTCTACTGTAGGACATCTGTTGTTTTCTCTGCTAAAAGCAGCATTCTGTCCACCTCTTCTGGGAGGTTGCCTGCTACCCGTGTAATTCTAAATGGGCTTGCCAGTCTTCTTACAGAAGGCATCCCCCGTACCTCTGTAGCTGGTCTAAGGTTGCATAACTTACCCAAATTGGGCCAACTGGAGTCATTCCATACTAGTTTTGCACTGTAGGCCAGAGAACCGAAGACTCTGATCCTTCTAGTGACAAAACAGAAGTTACCTGTCTGGTTGACAAGATACTTGTTCCCTACCACAGGAGAGGGAATGAAGGTGATGTCCAGGAAAGACAAGATGACAGGTAGAGAGAGTGTGGCCCACTTGGAATCCTGAACTCCAAGGTCTATAGCATTCTTGTGGTTTGGTTACGTGAAACAGGAAAGTCTCAAGTTAGGTTTCTATTTCTTGCAACCAAAACGCAAAGAACCACCACAATGAAACCCTCTCAACTAATATAATTGATCATTGTACTCATCTCACACACTAGTAAAATAATGTTCAAAATTCTCCAAGCCAGGCTTCAGCAATACATGAACGGTGAACTTCCTGATGTTCAAGCTGGTTTTAGAAAAGGCAGAGGAACCAGAGATCAAATTGCCAACATCCGCTGGATCATGGAAAAAGCAAGAGAGTTCCAGAAAAACATCTATTTCTGCTTTCTTGACTATGCCAAAGCCTTTGACTGTGTGGATCACAATAAACTGTGGAAAATTCTGAAAGAGATGGGAATACCAGACCACCTGACCTGCCTTTTGAGAAACCTGTATGCAGGTCAGGAAGCAACAGTTAGAACTGGACATGGAACAACAGACTGGTTCCAAATAGGAAAAGGAGTATGTCAAGGCTGTATATTGTCACCCTGCTTATTTAACTTATATGCAGAGTACATCATGAGAAATGCTGGACTGGAAGAAACACAAGCTGGAATCAAGATTGCCGGGAGAAATATCATAACCTCAGATATGCAGATGACACCACCCTTATGGCAGAAAGTGAAGAGGAACTAAAGAGCCTCTTGTTGAAAGTGAAAGAGGAGAGTGAAAAGTTGGCTTAAAGCTCAACATTCAGAAACTGAAGATCATGGCATCTGGTCCCATCACTTCATGGCAAATAGATGGGGAAACAAGAGAAACAGTGTCAGACTTTATTTTTTTGGGCTCCAAAATCACTGCAGATAGTGACTGCAGCCATGAAATTAAAAGGCGCTTACTCCTTGGAAGAAAAGTTATGACCAACCTAGATAGTATATTCAAAAGCAGAGACATTACTTGGCCAACTAAGGTCTGTCTAGTCAAGGCTATGGTTTTTCCAGTGGTCATGTATGGATGTGAGAGTTGGACTGTGAAGAAGGCTGAGCACAGAAGAATTGATGCTTTTGAACTGTGGTGTTGGAGAAGACTCTTGAGAGTCCTTTGGACTGCAAGGAGATCCAACCAGTCCATTCTGAAGGAGATCAACCCTGGGATTTCTTTGGAAGGAATGATGCTAAAGCTGAAACTCCAGTACTTTGGCCACCTCATGTGAAGAGTTGACTCATTGGAAAAGACCCTGATGCTGGGAGGGATTGGGGGCAGGAGGAGAAGGGGACGACCGAGGATGAGATGGCTGGATGGCATCATGGACTCAATGGACGTGAGTCTAAGTGAACTCCGGGAGTTGGTGATGGACAGGGAGGCCTGGTGTGCTATGATTCATGGGGTCGCAAAGAGTCGGACACGACTGAGCGACTAAACTGAACTGAACTGAAAAATGACACTTTTGTTTTACAAAGGTTTTCTATATACCTCCTAACCAGTTAAGTAGGACATGTAATTTCTTTAAAAATTGAGTCATAATTCACACACCATAAAATTCACCATTTTAAGGTGCACAATGCAGTGGTTATTAGTATATTTGCAAGATGTATAACCATCACCACTAACTAATCCCAGAACATTTCATTATCCCAGAAAAGCAACTCCAATCCTATTAGAAATTATCCCTATAGCTTCCTCTTCCTTGCCCTTAGCAACCACCAAGCTACTCTCAGCAGAGGTGCTTTCATGCTCATTTAAAGGCAAAGTAAAGGAGGCCTGGATATTCTGGTGGTTTTCTTAAGGGGTTGGAGCCAGGATTAGAACCTGTTAAACCACTCTACCTCCCTTCTGTGAACATATTTATGCCCAAGTCATTATATTTATTTGCCACTGTAAAATGGAAGAGCGGGTTAAAACAATCCCTTGTAAATTATTGCAGTCATTTAGAAATAGTGTTGGTTTGTTCTGAAAGGTCAATTGATTTTAACATTGCTTGCTTTACTTTTGTTAACATTATGCCTTCCTAATGAAAGAGATTGTTTTTGTTTACTTCTTGGCAACTGAAACTCACTTGACACCCCCATGAAAGAAAAAAAATGACTATCGAAGTTAAGTCAATTGAGCTGAAATTGCCTTTTGTGTACATCTAAGGAAAAAACAAGTTTTAGTTCCTTTGACAGTCATATATCTTAAGTACAGTAATTGCATTTTAACCTATTAAGCTTCTGATGAGGGCAAATAAACCTCATACAAAATTTAGACCGAACTCAACAGGATTAGAAAGGGGAGGTCAGAGAGAAGATGTGGATATTACATGTTGAATCATTTGGAGTCAAACCAACTTGGAGCCTTTCTTTTTGGCAGATATTATTTTAATAAGAGTCATTGCCTACAGACTGCTTTAATCTAATTCTAGAAACCAATAAATTGTAATCTAATTGTGAAATGATGAAAGACAGTGATTTGAAGAAACGAATGTGTTTACATGCAGTTTAGCCCAAGCTCAGTTTTCCAGAAAGGAGTCCGAAATATCTAATCTCTACTTTAGGGGTAAAAATGCATTTAGGGGGCCACACCCATATAGCTGGGTATGTTTCTCCCTTTGTGCGCCTTGCCTTCCATGCCTGGGAATCTATTTCTGTTGAATTGGATACCACCAGGCCTGCACATCCCCATCTCCAGAGCCCCTCAGGGTAAAGAGCTGGGGAACAGTAAGTCCCAAGAACAATTGGGGAGCCTGTTCACAGTTTTGGCTGCCTGTGCTGCTGCTCTGCCAGTCTGTCTGAAGCATTTGGGGAACACCCAGTCTTTGCAGAAGTTTGAACATGGTGCTAGGGAACAAAAATGAATAAAGAATAAAATTTCCCCCAAGCTGAGAACAAGGACTTCACTCTCCTGTCTGATTTTCTGCCATTCAGCCAGATCTGTATCAGAAGATCCAGGGCACATATATGCCAGAGTAGGGAGAAACAGACACCTTCCCAGCCCACCTGAACGTGCTGGCCTCCTTAAATCTCCATGGTTCAACTTCTCCTCCGCTTTCCTGAGATAATATAGTGTCCTTCCAAAACATTCCTCTACAGCATGTGGCATGTGCCAAGCAAAATAACAGCCTCCCAAATACATTCATATTTTAATCTCTGGCACCTACATGGTAAAAGAACTTTGCTGATGTGATTTTAACAAAGAGAGGTATCTGAATGGGCCCAACTAAGTCATGTAGGTCTTTAAAAGGGAAAGAGGGAGACAAGAGCATCACAGAAGAGAGGCAATAATGGGAGCAGAGTTGGAGAGATTTCAAGATGAACCATTTGGGGAACACCCAGTCTTTGCAGAAGTTTGAACGTGGTGCTAGGTTCCATGCTTCAGACAGACTGGGGTGAAGTGATATCTCATTGTAGTTTTGATTTGCATTTCTCTAATAATGAGTGATGTTGAGCATCTCTTCATTGGTTTATTAGCCATCTTATGAGCTAGTTTTTATTGCTTAAGAAGCAGCACACAGAGTTAGCTATATATACACACACACAGGACTTCCCTGGTGGCTTAGACGGTAAAGCGTCTGTCTGCAATGCGGGAGACCTGGGTTCGATCCCTGGGTCGGGAAGATCCGCTGGAGAAGGAAATGGCAATCCACTCCAGTGCTATTGCTTGGAAAATCTCATGGACAGAGAAGCCTGAAAGGTTACAGCCCATGGGGTCGCAAAGAGTCGGACACGACTGAGCGACTTTACTTCACTTCACACATACACAAAGCACGTGGCTAAGAAGTGGGGAGTGGTAGTGCCCCAGAGCAAGACTGGAGGCACTGTTACTGGTGGAGGGAGAAAGGATGCTAGAACCAAAACGACAGGACTCTCCTAGTGAAGACACAGAGGACAGCCAGTTGAGAGATAGGAGAAAAGCAACCCCCATAGCCAACCCACATTAAAACTCCTGCTTTAAAGAATGAATTCTATTCCATTTATAGAAAGTGTCTGTGAAGTGAAGTCCACTCAGTCGTGTCTTACTCTTTGTGATCCTGTGGACTGTAGCCTACCAGGCTCCTCTGTCCCTGAGATTCTCCAGGCAAGAGTACTGGAGTGGGTTGCCATTGCTTTCTCTGATAAGAAGTGTCTAGAATAGACAAATCTCTAGAGGCAGGAAGTAGATTAATGCTTGCCAGAAGGTGGGAAGAATGGGATGGGGGGGGGGTTTCCTGCTAATGTCTGGGGATTCTGATTTGAGGGATGGAAATGTTCTGGAGTTAGTGGCAATGGCTGAACAACCGAGTATGTGAATGATAACACAATTAAAATACTTGTTTAAAAAAAGAAAGAATGAGTCTATAGCTTAAAAGACATCAAATATGTAAAATAAGTGTTAAATGAATGGGGATATGGGTTTGATTATTTGTTTCTTGTTTAAATTTTTTTTAATGTACTGATAAAATAATAATATTAACAGAAATGAAAACATTCAGAATCTCACCACACTGGCACACAGTTTTGAGTTTTTTTCTTTCCTTCCAGTCTATAACCTTGGCATCCATATTTTTGAAGCTTAACTAATTTGTTATTTGATCTTTAGAATACCCACACAACCAGGATTCTTTAAAGTATGGTATCTTTATTTACCAATCCATGAAAGTTTATAAGAAATAAATTTAACTTCACTGAGATTATGTTTTCTTTACTGCATAAACTGCAATTGTCTTAAATTAAAGAAAAGCTCATCTATAATTCTGACACTATAGTAGTTTGCTCATTACCTGTTAATCTTGGTTCATATACATTCATGCTCTTTTTCCCTAAAGTTGGAATCTATTTATATTTTTCCAACTATTTACTTAAAATTCTTTTAATTTACAGAGAAGATGCAACAATAATATCTTTATATCCCCTATACACAGATCCACCAGTTGTGACTATTTTGCCACATTTGCTTTTTCTCTTTCTCTCTGTCTCTCATTCACACTCCTCCACACAGTACACAAATACACAATTTCCTTTTGCTGAACCATCTGAAAGTTCTAGATACATAATACCTGATGCCTGAATACTCAATCATGTGTCTTCTACATAACCAAAATACCACTGCCATACACAAAAAAATTTAACACTGATATAAAAGAGTATCTAATATACAGTACATAAGCATTTACTTCCAGAATATCTTCTAAAGTTGCTCTTTAAAATTTGGGATTCATGCACTACATCTTTGCCACATCTCTTAGCATTCTTTTGGTCTAGAAAAGTGCCCTGTCATAGTTTTAACTCTTTCAGAGACTGACCAATTGTTTCATTGTATATCTCACATTCTAGATTTGCCACATTGTATTCTCATGATTAAATTCAGGCCAAACATTTTGGTCAAGAGCACTATGTACGTGATGATGTATATGTGCTTGTCACAGCATCCCAGAGGAAGCACATGACGTCAGGTTGTCCAGTTACTGGTCATGCTAAGCTTCACCCCTGGGTTAAAGTACTGTCTATTGTGAAAGTACCTCTTCCTTTTGTGGTTAATAATTAATCTATGGAGGTAACACTCGGAGACTGTGTGACTATCTCATTTCCCAACAACATTTCACCCAGAGGACTGGGATACCTTGACAATGCTTCCTAATTACGACACTGGTGGCTATAAATAGCATTGCTAACTCATTTATTATTCCTTTTTACAGATTCAGCTGACATACTTCTGTATAAATGAGCTATATTCCTCCCCTTTAAAACAGCAATAACTCTGCTTTTCATGCCTGTGTAGTCTTCTCTCATATTGACACTAGACTTGGGCACGTGACTTGCTTTGGTCATGGGGACGCTAGCGAGCAAGACCAAGTAGAGGCTTGATTAGCTTTTGCACTAGAACTTGTCTCCTGGGAACATTCTTTTGTAAAACAAAGCCATCAGGCTGTAACAAAGTCCAGGTTATCCTGTTGGAGATGGAGACCACATAGAAAGGCCTAGGAGAGGGAGATACCATGTGAAGAATGAGGCCAACGCTTAAGGCAGGCATAGGAAGGGTTCCAACTGACAGCTTGTGGAGCAAAAGAACCACCCTCAAATCATGAGAAGTTATAAACTGTCATTATTTTAAGCCACTAAGTTTGGGGCATTACATTTTATAAAACAAAACACACACTCAGAGGAGTCTTAATGGTAATGTTGCATAAAAAACTACCCCCAAACTTAAAAGCTTCAAACAAGAATTTGTTATTATTTCTCATGATTTAGGAGGTCAAAATTCAGAAAAGGAACAGCAGGGAAGACTTCATACTGCTCTACAATGTCTGAGACCTCAATAAGGATGACTTGAATGTGGGAGGCTGGAACAACTGGGAGCTGGCTGGTACTTCCCCCATATATATATGGCTTATCCGCATGGTTAGCTTAGGCTTCTGAGCAATATGGCAACCTCACAGTAACTGTTTCTCACAGGCATTTCAGGGCTCCTAAGAGCCAGTATTCCCAGAGACAGGAAGAAGCTCTTTCTTAAGATCCAAGTCTGCACACTGGCATAGTTACTTCTTCCACTGAATTCTATTGGTCAAAACAGCATCCGAACCTGCCTACATTCAATCTGGAACACAGAATCTACCTCTTGATAGAAAGATGTCAAAAAATCTATGGTATCTTTAATCTGCCAAACATCTCTTCTTTTTCATTCTATTCTCTCCTTCTCCTATAGGAAACTGTTTAAATGTGTGTGTGTGTGTGTGTGTGTGTGTGTGTGCGCGCGCACGCGCACGCATGCATGATTTCAAAAATAGGTGAAAAAACCCATAAGTTTTATTTATCTTTTAATACAATAGGCAGCAATATTTAAATGTTCTTTTGTACATTGCTTTCTTTCTAGATAGCTTTATTGAGGCATTAATACTATATAATAAATTTCACATACCTAAAGTGTATAATTTCCTACATTTTGGCCTGTGTATACACCTATGAACCACCAATACAATCAAGATAGTGAACAAGTCATCACCTCTCTCTCATTTTTTTCCGTCACACCAGGAGGCTTGCAGGATGTTAGTTTACCCACCAGTAGAAGCACAGAGTGTCCTAATCACTGGACTACCAAGGAATTCCCAACCCCTGTCTCATTATAATCCTTCCCTCCTGACACTCTCTGCCACCCTGTCCCCAGACAACCATTGATCTGCTTTCAGTCATTACAGATGAGCTTGCATTTTATAGAATTACATATGAATAGAATAATACAATATATCTTTCTTTTATAGCCTTCTAAAATTTTGACTTCTTTCACAAGGCATAATTATTTTGAATTCTTCCATATTGTTGCCTGTATCAGAAGTCTTTTTTAAATTGATGAGTACTATTTAATTATATAGCTGTATCACAACTTGTTCA
This sequence comes from Aepyceros melampus, assembly GCA_006408695.1. NCBI lineage: Eukaryota > Metazoa > Chordata > Mammalia > Artiodactyla > Bovidae > Aepyceros > Aepyceros melampus. The sequence continues at coordinate 283,480 of SJXQ01006207.1, forward strand.
TCCATTCATCTGTTGATAGGTATTTAGGTTGTTTCTATTTCAAGGCTTGTTGTAGACTGCTTAGACTGCTGTAACAAAATACCATAGATGGGTGGCCCAAACAATAAACATTTGTTTCTCACAGTTCTGTGGACTCTGAAGTCCAAGATCAAGGTGCCAGCTATTCAGCTCCTGATAAGGGCCCTCCTCGTGGCTCACAGACAACTACCTTCTTGCTATATCTTTACATGGTAGAGAGGGAGCAAGCTTTGGTCTTTCTTCCTCTTCCTATATGAACACTACTCCCCATTAGGCATTGCTATCATATTATATCAATATTATCATTATATATATATCAATATTATCATTATTATATTATTATCAGCATTTTATAGAGAATGAAACTGAGCCACAGGTAAATGAAGTTGCCTAAGGCAATGGCACCCCACTCCAGCACTCTTGCCTGGAAAATCCCATGGATGGAGGAGCCTGGTGGGCTGCAGTCAATGGGGTCGCTAAGAGTTGGACACAACTGAGCGACGTCACTTTCACTTTTCACTTTCATGCATTGGAGAGGGAAATGGCAGCCCACTCCAGTGTTCTTGCCTGGAGAGTCTCAGGGACAGGGGATCCTGGTGGGCTGCGGTCTATGGGGTCACACAGAGTCGGACACGACTGAAGCGACTTAGCAGCAGCAGCAGCAAGTTCCCACAGCAATAAAGAACAGAGTCAGAATTGAGGTCAAGGTCATCTAAGTCCAGGCTGCGCCTTAACCATGGTTCTGTATCTGCTACTGAGCGCCTTCTATGTGCCTGGTACTATTCTTGGTACTATCCTTGGATACCAGCTAACAAGCAAAACCCCTGACCTCATGGAGCCTTCAATGAGGAGGCAGAAATTAATCACATTAATAAATCAATTTACAATATGCCAGCTGGAGATATATGATATGGAGAAAAGTCAAATGGGGTAAGGAGGATAAAGAATGCTGGGTTGTGCAGGCAGAAGGGGTTGCTGTTTTGCCGTTTAGATTTGTCAGGAAAGAGTACACTGATTAGGCCACATTTGAGCAAGAACATAAAGGAAGGTAGGATGAAACCATAGAAAACATTTAAGGGAAAATAAATATAAGTCCCTGAAGTAGAAAAATGCCCATTATGTTAAAAAAAACTATAAGAAGGTAAGTAGGATGGAGAGGAAAAGTGGAAAGGGAGAATGAGAGAAGTTGGGATACCAGGTCATGCAGGGCCTTAAAGGCCAAGGAGGGACCTCTGAGTGAGGTGGGAGCCCAGGAAGGGTTCTGAATAGAGGAGAGATGTGATGAAATGTGACTGTCTCAGATTGTGAAAGAATTATACTAGCTGTACTATGGAGAAAAGTATGGAGATTCCTTTAAAAGCTAGGAATAAAACTACCATATGATCCAGCAATCTCAGTACTGGGCATAAACCTTGAGAAAACCATAACCAAGAAAGATACATGTACCCCAAAGTTCATAGCAGCACTGTTTACAACAGCTAGGACATGGAAGCAGCCTAGATGTCCACCAACAGATGAACGGATAAAGAAGTTAAGGTACATATATACAATGGAATATTATTTAGCCATAAAAGAACGAATTTGAGTCAGTTGTAGTGAGGTGGATGGACCTAGACCTATAGGGTAAAGTAAATCAGAAAGAGAAAAACAGTATCATTTATTGACACTTATATATGGAATCTGGAAAAATGGTTTTGATGAACCTGTTTGTAGGGAAGGAATGGAGAGGCAGATGTCAAGAATGGACTTGTGGACACAGTTGAGGAAGAAGAAAGTGGAGAAAGTGTGTGCTCAGTCACTTCAGTCATGTCCGACTCTCTGCGACCCCATGGACCATGACCCGCCAGGCTCCTCTGTCCATGGGATTCTCCAGGCAAGAATATTGGAGTGGGTTGCCATTTCCTTCTCCAGTGATAAAGTATGAAGTGAGTGAAGTGAAGTTGCTCACTCGTGTCTGACCCTTTGCGACCCCATGGACTGTAGCCTACCAGGCTCCTCTGCCCATGGATTCTCCAGGCAAGAATACTGAAGTGGATTGCCATTCCCTTCTCCTATGGAGAAAACAGCATCAATATATATACACTACCATGTGCAAAATAGATAGCTGGTGAGAATTGCTGTATAGCACGGGGAGCCCAGAAGGGTGGGTACGGGGAGGGGAGGGAGGTGACATACACGTAATTATGGCTGAATCGCACGGTTGCATGGCAGAAACCAACACAACACTGTAAAGCAATTGCCTCCAATTAAAGAATAAATAATAACAACAAAGATAAAAAGAATTATTCTGGCTGTGGTATGGAAAGTAGATGGTAGAAGGCAAGAGCAGAAGTAGACAGGCCAGACAGGAGGCTGTTGGCAAGGGTGCAGGTAAAAGGTGATGGCGGCTCTGGCCAAAGCAGATGGTGAGAAATAAACACCATCTTTGGGGCACATAGCAGCCTCATTGCTTGTTTCCTGAGGGCTCTTGCCTCTCAGAAACTCATCACTGAACTATGGGCACATCTACAGACTACTTGAAGCCTGTCTAAGAGTTTACTAAGTATCCAGGGTCTTCTGGGTTAAGGAAAGCGTCTTTAATCAGAACAGCAGCTCTGTGTTGTCTGACATCATGTAATGTGTTTAGCTTAATATAGATGAATAATGAAAAACTTTAATGAACTATGGCAGAGCCTGCAGCCTCAGATAAATCTGAGCATTACTGCTCTTCCGACAGTAGAATTATGCTCAGGGTTCAGACAAAATTGCATTAACTGTTGCTTCTACGTACTCAATAAAAAGTAGAAGCATGAGTCACATTCCCAATTCTAAAAGTAATACTTTTGAATGCTGTGGTAAAGTCTGCAGAAATGCATCCAGCTGGATGTCAAGGACTGATCCTCTGTGGACTTACCCTGGTCAAGGGCTGCTTCTTGGCTTTGAAGGGTCAGAGATCTAATTTGGTTATTGATCCAAAGCTGCTCAAAGGCTGAAGGCAGCTTCTGGCCTGCCTGAAGGTGTACGTGGCCCAAAGCAGAGGTCATGTGGCGTCTCCATGTGGGATCCAGAGTCTGAGGAAGATGTCATGAGACGTCAAATGGTTTAACTGAGATGCCACTCTCAGCACTGGGGCACTCAGGAGGAAGCTGGGTCATCAAGATCAGGACAACCTAATCATTAACTCTAGGGAACAACTGCCTGGGTTCAAATCCCGATTCTGCCACTTAAATGACTTAATCTTCCTGAATCTACACTCAATGAGTTAAAATGTATGAGGTACATAAGATAGTACCTGGCATATTGTGTTTTTACATGATAATATCACAGTTAAGAGTAGAACAATGATAAGGTAAATAGGAACAGTTACCAAGGGATCAGACTGAAAAAGAACCTATATTTTACAAGGTGAAGCCCCAAAACTAATTCTTCCTGGCTAAGATCTGCCTGAACAGTGGCCCTCCAACAATATCTACCTCCCAACCTCCCAGAACTTAGGAACATGCTACCTTACATGGCAACAAGGGACTGTGTAGATATAATTATGTTAAGGATCCTGGGATGGGTAGATTATCTTGGATTATCCAGGCAAGCCCAAGATCTTCCTATCAGTTCAGTTCAGTCACTCAGTCGTGTTCGACTCTTTGTGACCCCATGAATCGCAGCACAGGCCTCCCTGTCCATCACCAACTCCCGGAGTTCACTCAGACTCATGTCCGTAGAGTAAGTGATGCCATCCAGCCATCTCATCCTCTGTCGTCCCCTTTTCCTCCTGCCCCCAATCCCTCCCAGCATCAGAGTCTTTTCCAATGAGTCAACTCTTCGCATAAGGTGCCCAAAGTACTGGAGTTTCAGCTTTAGCATCATTCCTTCTAAAGAAATCCCAGGGCTGATTTCCTTCAGAATGGTCTGGTTGGATCTCCTTGCAGTCCAAGGGACTCTCAAGAGTCTTCTCCAACACCACAGTTCAAAAGCATCAGTTCGTCAGTGCTCAGCCTTCTTCACAGTCCAACTCTCACATCCATACATGACCACAGGAAAAGCCATAGCCTTGACTAGATGGACCTTAGTTGGGAAAGTAATGTCTCTGCTTTTGAATATGCTATCTAGTAAAAGGGAGACAGGAAGTTCAGAGGAATATATGTGACAAAGAAGCAAAGATCAGTGACAGAAGCCATGAACAAGATATCATATTATAACGGTTGAAGGGAGAAAATAAAATTATATGAAAGACTGCAAAAAAAAAAAGCAGTTATAAAGAAAATAAAATAGGATGATGTGGTAAAAACTCGTTACTCACTGGGCTTCCCTAGTGGCTCAGTGGTAAAGAATCCTCCTGCCAATGGCAGAGATGGAGGTTCGATCCCTTTTCTAAGAAGATCCCACATGCCATAAAGCAACTAAGCCTGAGCACCACAGTTATCAAGCCTGTACTCTAGAGCCTGGGAACCACAACTACTGAAGCCCATGCACCCTAGAGACCATTCAGGGGAAGTAGTCTTGAGAAATACCTTTCCAACTGGGAAGCACCGGCATAGCTCAAAAGAGAGGACCTGGAGCTCCCCCCCAACCCCTGTAATTCAGAAGATTAACTTGTTTGTTCTTTCTAGGGCAAAAGAGGAGAGAATGTGTTAAAAGACCCTCATGCAGCAGATACAGGATAAAAATGTACTATTATTATTCATTATTTGTCAGTGCCCAGTATTCCATGGTTCTGAGCTCACTGGGTAAGTAAAGTTAAAAATACATAGCAAGTGGTTTCACTTACTAGGGCAATGGTCTGTCTAAAATATTTACATTTAGAGGGCGGATGATAGAAAGATCATCTGAATCCCACATCGAGGCCCACTGCAATGACAAATGGCGGTGTTTGCTCTTCAAAGGAATGTAGCTATACACCGTTACCTGCCTGGCTCAGGGTGAGTGCCCGGCATGTGCAAGCTGCTTGGCAGAAAAGGCACCTAGGACTATCCCAGCGAGGCCCACCAGGGACACTGCCCCATGACTGCTGATGACTTTCAAGCCCCTTGTCCCCAAGGACAAGCAAAGAGCTTCCCACATGAGAGCTTGCTGGCTGCTGCCTTAGTTCTGAGTCTTCCCCTGACTGCTTACTTTTCCATTTTGATTCCTGTCTTCACTGTTAACCTTCAGGACCATTTCCCCACCAGCTGACCCTGGATCTTTTAGCATCAGTTCTTGTTCTCATCCCAACTGTGCTGCTGCCTCATACCAGATCACATAACCCCCATTCCAAGCGTACTTCAACCCTCCAAGGCAGCTTTCCCCCCGGCACTACCCATGTGAACAATCCCCCTGCCCTCAGACTTTCCCCAGTACATTTCATGAACTTGAAACTAAGCATTCAGAGTGTCTTTCAGGGAAATTGGTTTTGAGGCAGTGTAGTAATTGGAGTTAACCAAGTATGTTTCAGGAAAACACTGCCTGGCTTTGAAAAGTGGATCTTTCACTTACCAGCTATGCAAACTTGGACTAATTACACCCCTATGTCTCAACTTTTAATCTATAAAATGGGGACAATGAGTCAATGAGGTAATGCCTGGAAAGAGTTAGCTCGGGGCCTGGTGTACAGCAAATAAATGTTAGCTACTGCTGGTGCCACTCCTGTTCCTTCATCACAGATTAACTCAATGGCATCATAGCAACCTTAAAGTACTGACGATTGCTTAACTTCAGTGTGGAAATTTAAAATTCCACCAATACAACATAAAAGTATGCACTTTATACATCTCAGTTTTAAGAACGGGTCCTCCTTCTCTGAAATCAAAATAGGAAAATGTGTGGTTGTGTGGTTCATGTAAAAGATGACATGGTGACTGGAGGATTTTTACCCAGTAGATATGGCAGCAGATCTGTGGCAGAAACCATCTGATCCAAGGCTTACACACAGAGCATCCTGAGAAAATCGTGTAGAAAGATGATAAGTGCATGGCTGGATGAAAGAAGTAGAGAATAAGGCTGACAAGACAGGAAGGTGATGGTGATGGAGGGCCTTGAATGCCAGGTTGAACAGTAAATGAATTGCAAGGCCATAGGCTTTAGAGAACCACAGCCTGCATATGAATATTTGGCCTCATACTAAGTAAAACAGTGGCATGCAAATTTTTCTAAATATGACACACAGTAAGAAAACTGGTTTATGTTTTGTTCCAGCACAAACACACACACTCACTCACTAACACACATACTCATATACATACACTCTTGAGGTTAATGAAACAAGTCTGTTCTCTGTCTCTATGCCTCTATTTCTGCCCTGCTAATAGGTTCATCAGTACCATTTTTCTGGATTCCATTTATGTGTTAACATACAATATTTGTTTTTCTCTTTTTGACTTACTTCACACTTTATAACAGGTTCTAGGTTCATCCACCTCACTAGAACTGACTCAAATGTATTCCCTTTTACAGCTGAGTAATATTCCATAGTGTATATATGTAACCACAACCCATTTATCCATCCATCTGTCGATGGACATCTAGGTTGCTTCCATGTCCAAGCTTAAATAGTGCTGCAATGAACACTGGGGTACATGTATCTTTTTCAATTATGGTTTTCTTAGGATATATGTGCAATAGTGGGATTGCTAAGTCACATGGTAGAGACACAGACATAGAGAACAGAATTGTGGACACAGTGAGGGAAGGAGAGGGTAGGACAATTGAGAGAGTAGCACTGAAACATATATATTATCATATGTAAAACAGATAGCTAGTGAGAAGCTGCTGTATAACACAGGGAACTCAACCCAGTACTCCGTAACAACCCAGAGGAGTGGGATGGGGTGGGAGGTGGGAAGCAGGATTAAGAGGGAGAGGACATGTGTATACACGTGGCTGACTCACATTGTTGTATGACAGAAACCAACACAGAATTGTAAGGCAATTATCCTCCAATTAAAAATAAATTAAAAAAATGTTAAATCACAAAAAGATTAATGAAACAGCTCTTACCCTTAATATGCATGATGTATTCTGATGTTTTCTCTTCTATGTTATCTCATTTCTTAAAGCTGCTAGCCACAGCCTGAAATTGATCTCATGACCCATTAATGAGTTGCATCCTATAGCTGAACTAGAGAAAAATTACTTCATATCTCTGAACTTTAGATCCTTACTATGAAGAGGAGATGATGCCAACATTATAGAGTTGGGGATTTAAAAAGACATAGTATGTAAAGCACCTAATATGGTGATTGATACATAGCACATACTCAGTAAGTAGCAGTTAAAATAGTTTTGCAATTAACTGATGGAGGTGGAGAGAAATATTTTGAGGAGTTAAAGATTTCTGGAAATTTTAAGTCTAGGGACCAGTGCTCAATATAGTTTGGTTTTTGATTTTGCTTATAATACTTTAACTCTCAATAGTTTAAAATATTTATATATTTTAAATGTTTACTACAATTCCTTTCAATGCTTTTAGACTTAGAAAGCACTTTCCCACAATTGGACGAGCAAAATATCCACCTCCATTTTATTTTACTTCCCTATGTTAATGATTTCACTTTAACGTTCAGTTATTAATTCTCCTGAAATGTACTTGATATGTATGTGAGGTGAGGTTCTTACCTGATAGTTTTCCAAATAGCCAGACAATTTTCCTAAGGCATTGTTCAATAAACCATCCCTTTCATACTGGCTTATTGCTTATCTTAATATTTATTATACCTATGTATATTATATATATGCATGTATGTCTTTTGGGGTTATTTTCAAATCCATCTTTTCTATCATTTTGTTCAGTTGATACTTGTGCTCATACTATTCATTTTTTCATTTTTTTTTTAATCTTGATTCCAGCTTGTGCTTCAGGTAGCCCAGCATGTCTCATGAGGTACTCTGCATATAAGTTTAATATGCATGGTGACAATGAGCATGGTGACAATTTCATTTCATGGGTATCAATAAAGGTTATTTTTGCTACCATAATGAGAATATAATTTTTACAAAATTTGATCACAAGCTTGATTATAAAAAGAAGATAAGTCTTATGGAAATATACTGTAATAATACATGTAAATACAGAAAAATATGTCCAACTATGCCCAAATACAAAAATAATATGCACAGTTCTATACATACCAATATTTTTTTTTCCGTTTTGTAAAGTGGTTTTTTTTTTTTTTAATTTTTATTTTTACTTTATTTTACTTTACATTACTGTATTGGTTTTGCCATACATTGACATGACTCTGTCTCGGGTGTACATGAGTTCCCAATCCTGAACCCACCTCCCACCCCATATCAACCTCTGGATCATCCCCGTGCACCAGTCCCAAGCATCCTGTATCCTGTATCGAACATAGACTGGCGATTCGTTTCTTACATGATAGTATACATGTTTCACTGCCATTCTCCCAAATCATCCCACCCTCTCCCTCTCCCAGCAAAAGAGACACAGATGTATGGAATGGACTTTTGGACTCATTTTTTCTTTTAATGGTATTGAGAAATTTTTCAAGCTCAGGAATTACAGAAAGTAATAAACACTAAGTAACCACCTTTCAGAATCAACAAATATTATTATATTTGTTTCACATATCTTTTAAACTAATAAATCTTATCTTTTAGAGCCATTTTAGGTTCACAGCAAAACTGAACAGGAAGTACAGAGGGTTCCCCTAAACACCCTGTCCCCACACATGCACACTGCCTCTGCATTATCAACATGCTGCCCCAGAGGAGTACATTTGTTAAGTGACGACTCATATTGATACATCATTATTGCTCAAAGATCCCAGTTTACATTAGGGATCACCTGCGGTACTGTGCATTCTATGTGTCTTGATAAACACACAAGGACATGTATTCACCATGGTAGTATCATGTGGAATAGTTCAACTGCCCTAAAAGTCCTCTGTGCCCCAACTGTTCATCCTTTCCTCCCACCTAACCTCTGGCAAGCACTGATCTTGTTACTGCTTTCACAACTTGCCTTCTGCAGAATGTCATGTATTAGCAGCTGGAATCACACAGCATGTAGTCTTTTCAGACTGGCTTCTTTCACTTAGTAACGTGCATTTAAGGTTCCTTCAAATCTTTTCATGGCCTGATCGTTCACTTCTTTTTAGCACTAAAACACATCTCGTTGTCTGACTATACCACAGGTTATTTATCCATTCACTTATTGAAAATATCTTGGCTATTATCAAGTTTTCTTAACTATGAATAAAGATTCTATAAACATTGATGTGCAGGGCTTTATGTGGGTATAAGTTCTCATTTTATTTTGGTATACACCAGGGAGTCCAGTGAGTTTCCCTGGTGGCTCGTGGTAAAAAATCCACCTGCCAATGTGGGAGACTCAGGTTCAATCCCAGGGTTGGGATGATCTCCTGGAGAAGGAAATGGCAGTCCACTCCAGTATTCTTGCTTGGGAAATTCTACGGACAGAGGAGCCTGGAGGACTATATGTAGTCCATGGGGTTGCAAAAGAATCAGACATGACTGAGCAACTAAGCCACAACAGGAAATCCAGTTGCTGGATCATATGATAAGAATATGGTTAGTTTTATAAGAACTGTCAAACTATCTTCCAAAGTGGCTATACTATTTTGCAATTCTAGTAGCAGTGTTTGACAGTTTCTGTTGCTCTGCATACTCACCAACATTTGGTATCATCAATGTTTGGGGTTTTGAACACTCTAATACGTGTGTAGTGGTGTCTCGTTGTTTTAACTCATAATTCCCTAATGATATATGATGTTGAACATCTTTTCATACAGTTACTTGCCAACTGTATTTCTTCTTTGGCAAGGCATCTATCTGTTCAGGCCTTTTGCCCATTTTTCAATTGGGTTGTTCATTTCTTATTGCTGCATTTTATTTTTATAAAATATCTGTATCTATTTATCTGGCTGGGCCAGGTCTTTGTTGCAGTCTGCTGGACCTTTGGTTGCAGCACTGAACTCTTAGTTGTGGCATGTGGGATCTAGTTCCCTGACCAGGGATTGAACCCGGACCCCCTGTGTTGGGAGCATGGAGTCTTAGCCACTGGACCACCAGTTCAGTTCAGTTCAGTCACTCAGTTGTGTCTTACTCTTTGCCACCCCATGGACTGCAGCATGCCAGGCCTCCCTGTTCATTACCAACTCCCGCAGCTTGCTCAAACTCATGTCCATCGAGTTGGTGATGTCATCCAACCATCTCATTCTCTGTCATCCTCTTCTCCTCCTGCCTTCAGTCTTCCCCAGCATCGGGGTCTTTTCCAATGAGACAGCTCTTTGCATCAGGTGGCCAAAGTATTGGAGCTTCAACTTCAGCTTCAGTCCTTCCAATGAATATTCAGGACTGTTTCCTTTAAGGGACCACCAGAGAGTTTTAAAACCCTTTCCAAAAGGGTTAAAACCCTTTGAGAGTTTTAAAAACTCTGTATATTTTGGATAATAGTCCTTTAGCAGATGTGTCTTTTGCAAATATTTTCTCCCAATCTGTGGCTGTCTTCTCATCATCTTGACAGTATGTTTTGCAGAGAAGTTTTTAATTTGAATAAAGTCCAGTTTCAGATATTTTTAGAAATCAAAACCATTACAGATATAATTGAAATTATTTTTATACCCTTCTCTTTCAGTTCCTTACCTGTCTAAAGGCAAATCCCTATCATGAAGTTCATGTGCACACACCTTATCCATGTTTTCAATACTTGCATTTCACATATGCCCATAAACCAGATATTATCTTATTTTGTTTGTTTTTCAAATTTACGCCAATGCTATCATACTATAAAGGTCATTCTGCAATTTTTATTTTTCACTCAAAATTATATTTTTGAGATATATCCATGTTTAAACTCACAAATCTAATTTATTCACATAAGCTATTGTACAGCATTTGGTTATGAGTAAACAAAAACAAATGTATTAGTGCATTCACCAACAAACATTCATATATTCAGGCTTGTTTCAATTTATTTTGGTAATTAACAACAAGCTGCAAGAAATTATAGTATGTCTCTTTATGTAGATATGAAGAACTTTCTCTGTATAGACTCAGATGTGGAACTGGAGCAGATGTTGTCTAATGACTCTTAAAAGAGGTTGTACTCATTTATAGTCTCAGCAACAGTATAATTCTAACATTGATTCTTGCCACACTTTAAAACTTTTTCGGTCAAATGGCTGAGATAGCTTTTCTTATGTAAAAAGTATCTCATTTTAAAATATTTTTATTTTTTTCCAGATTATAAATAAGGCTTATATTTTCTATAAATTACCTGCTCATATTATTTGCCCATTTTCTATTTTTCCTGCTGATTTCAAGACAGTCTTTAAAAGACACTAATGATTGCAGCCATGAAATTAAAAGACACTTACTCCTGGAAGGAAAGTTATGAGCAACCTAGATAGCATATTCAAAAGCTGAGACATTACTTTGCCGACTAAGGTCCGTCTAGTCAAGGCTATGGTTTTTCCAGTAGTCATGTATGGATGTGAGAGTTGGACTGTGAAGAAGGCTGAACACCGAAGAATTGATGCTTTTGAACTGTGGTGTTGGAGAAGACTCTTGAGAGTCCCTTGGACTGCAAGGAGATCCAACCAGTCCATTCTGAAGATCAACCCTGGGATTTCTTTGGAAGGAATGATGCTAAAACTGAAACTCCAGTACTTTGGCCACCTCATGCGAAGAGTTGACTCATTGGAAAAGACTGTGATGCTGGGAGGGATTGGGGGCAGGAGGAGAAGGGGACAACTGAGGATGAGATGTCTGGATGGCATCACTGACTCGATGGATGCGACTCTGAGTGAACTCCTGGAGTTGGTGGTGGACAGGGAGGCCTTGCGTACTGCGATTCATGGGGTCGCAAAGAGTCAGACATGACTGAGCAGCTGAACTGAACTGAACTGAATGATTTATTGGTTATTATGTTGCAACTTTTTTCTTTCAATCTTCAGATTTTGTTTTAACTTTGTAAAGAGGCCTGTGGTTGTATGGATGGGCATCCCTTGTGGCTCAGTGGTAAAGAATCCTCCTGTAATGTAGGAGACACAGGAGACTTGCGTTCGATCCCTGGGTTGGGAAGATCCCCTGGAGAAGGAAATTGCAACCCATTCCAGTATTCTTGCCTGGACAATCCCATGGACAGAGGAGCCTGGAGTGGTACAATTCATACCATCACAGAGTCGAACACGACTGAAGCGACTTAGCACATGGTTACACAGGTTATATGATTAAAGCCAAATTTACCGATTTTCTCTTACTCCTTAGCTTTTAAAAGAACCTCATCAAAGAACTCCTTTTCTACTCTGAGACCACAGAGAACTTATCCTATAATTTTGTCTAAAAGTTTCTATATTTGGTAGAGTACATCCCTTTCCTTTACTGTTTCAGAGACATCTTGCTCTTGCATAAGTAAGTGCATAAATAAGTAAGTGAAGTCGCTCAGTCGTGTCCGACTCTTTGCGACTTCATGGACTGTAGCCTACCAGGCTTCTCTGTCCATGGGATTCTCCAGGCAAGAATACTGGAGTGGGTTACCATTTCCTTCTCCAGGGGATCTTTCCGACCCAGGGATTGAACCCGGGTCTCCCGCATTGGAGGCAGATGCTTTAACCTCTGGCTCTTGCAAAGCCCTTTAGATACCCAGGAATCTACCTTTAGATGATACACATCACCTGAAAGAAGAAGTAAATTAGCATTGGCCTCATACGTGAAGATATATGAAGTAGGCATGCATGCTCTGTCACTAAGTCGTGTTTGACTCTTTTTCGACCCCATGAACTGTAACCCGCCAGGCTCCTCTGTCTGTGGGATTTCCCAGGCAAGAATACGGGAGTGGGTTGCTTTTTCCTTCTCCAGGGGCTCTTCCGTACCCAGGGATGCAACTCGAACCTCCTGCATTGGCAGGCAGATTCTTTTCCACTGAGCCACAAAGGAAGCCCTCATCTCTGGATTAAACAGAGCTAAATGGTTATTTATTTGGGATTTCTCATAATTTTTAGTATGCCACTGTGAATTGTAAACCTCCAGCATTTTAAAATATATTTACCCACAGAGACTCTACACTGATTAAATATTAGCAGGTGAAAATACTTTGAAAATACCATACTAAAATTTTTTTGTGTAAGAATTCATTGATAAGCACTCCATTAAATTATAAACTTTATGACAGTAGAGATTATGTCAATCCTTCCCAGTCACAGTTGTTTTCCTAGTACCTTATACAATTCCTACACTAAAAGTCACTCAGTAAACATTTAATCAATTAATTACCTATTTTCATTTTTTCTTCATTGATTATTGCATTAGTATTCTCAGTTACAAGTAACAGAAACTAACTTAGGCAAGAAAGCAATCTATCAAAAGGAATTTGAGTAATTTGCAGAATTGTTGAGAGCTGGGGAGTCAGCCTCAAAACTAGGCTCCAAGAATAATGCCCCCAAATAATTTCCCAGGCACCGGAAGCTATAAGTTAGCACCATTGCCAGGAACTCAACTTTTCGGGAATTCCATCTGCTACCAGCACTGAAGCCACCTTGGCACCAATTTTCCAGCTTTACAGATGCCCCCAAAAGTTTAGTTTGTTTGCTCTCAATTGTTGCCAGCAAAATGTATTCTGTATAGAATTTCTGTCTTCAAATTGTTCACTTTTGCATCTAATTCTCTCACACATATGCCTGACTGATGATGCCGGATAACTGGTCACTGCCCCAGCGGCAATGGAGGCTGGAGCAAAAATGGTCTATAGCTAATAACTTGGGAAAACAAGAATTGTAAGGAAGAAATTTCCAAACCCAGCAATGGTGTTCCGAAGGAAACAAAGACTTTTCTACTTCTTGGATCAATTGTGGTAATATAATTTCTCAGAATATTATCAATTTAAGGCAGATTTTCAAAAAAATGATTAGCTTAAACTTTATCATGGTCTTCCCAGGAGGCACTAGTGGTAAAGAATGCATCTGCCAACGCAGGAGATGCACGAGATGGGGGGTTGATCCCTGGAGTAGGAAATTGCAAATGACTCCAGTGTCCTTGCCTGGAGAATTCCATGGACAGAGGAGCCTGGTGGGCTACAGTCCAGAGGTTGCAGAGGCAGACACGACTGGGCACAGCACAGCAGCAGCAACAAGCTTTATCATGGTATTCTTTTATAATTGAAAGTGTCACATATCTATTATAGTGTTCTGTTTCCCTTTTATAATTTTGTTAGTGTTTTTATTCTTGATTATGCTTTACAGAAGTGTTATTTTGTTTTAATGCTCCCCTCAAAGGCATTTTACATCTTCCAAAAATCCAGCTCTTAGATTTAACTTCTAGTTGGTTAGCCTTTCATTTTTACTTTTTTTTTTTTTAGTTTTATTTTTCTTGGAATTGTTTTTGGCATTTTTTTTTTAACATTTGAATTCTCAGTTCATATATTTGTATACTTTCTTGTTTAATAATAAAACATTTAAAGGTGCACATTTGCTTTTAATTACTGATTTAGCCATACCTCATAAATTTAGATTATGTACTATTCTGATTTTTATCATATTCCAAGAAATCTACAATTATCATTGGTATTTCTTATGTGACCCAAGCATTATTTAGAAGAACATGGTTTAACTGTTGAGCAGTTGATGTTTTTGGTTTAAAATATTTAATATTAATTTCTAGTTTTCTTGCATTTTAGTCAGAGAATATAGCTCATATATTTCCTGGAATTTCTTGAGATTTTCTTGGTCCATTTTTATAAATGTCCATGGAACTTGGAAGAGAAGATGTCTATTCTCTATGTGCAGGTTGTAAATGTTGTTAAAAATAATTTAGACTGTTTTCCCAACTTTCTTCATTATATTAGTAAAATCTATACTTAAGTAATGAATAAAATCAGGCCTAGAGAACCGTTACAAAAACAAGTCACACGAACAAGTTATGTTAGTGGGAGAGACAGTGTTTGAGAGAAAAGGGAAGAGATCGAAAGGATACAGGAAGGGCTGGGAGAACAGAAGGAAAGGTGGGCAGAGGAGAAAGGAAGAGTCAGAAGAGCAACTCGGGCTTTAGAGAAAGTGCGGTTGCTCAGGAGGACGCGTGTGGAGCACATCTGACACACGCAGAGCTGTGGCTGATGGAGATGTTCTTTCATACGCTACTCGCAACGTCTTTGTCAGGGTTAGACAGCTACACAGGGTGGGAAGCTGCCCCAAGAACATGAGAATGAAGAAAAAGAAGTGCCAGCCTAAAAGAAACAAGTGGAGGATGGATACAAGAGGGAAATAAGCAGTGTCTTCCACCCTCCCTCGCTTCCTATAGCCTTTACTCCAGGGTTACCTCTCAAAGAAGTCTTACCTGAGACATTTTCTATTTAAAATTGCAATCCTCTCCAAGCCCTCCAATCCTCTTTTCCCCTTGCTTTACTCTTCTCAAGCAATCATCACCTTCTACCAGACTACATGCTTTACTTTTTACATAGCTCATTGTCTATGGAACCAGAATATAAGCACCATGAAGGCCGGAATTTTGCTGACTATTCTGTTCACTGTTTGTATCTCGGGTATACAATGCTTGACAAATAGTAGGTGCTCCATACATTTGCATATTGCAAATGCATATTGCATATCAAAATATATTGATATTTTTGCATAAAAGAATCAAAGAACAGCACAATGGTAAACAATTGGAGCCGGTGTTATCATTATTATAATTTCTGGCAGAAGGAGTGGTTGAGAATGATGATTGCTAATAAAAGGATCTGGGAGAGCTGGCAGATAGTAACATGCTAACATGAATGCAAGAGGAGTGGCAGAGAAACCAAAGAATGAGCTTGCAGGGGGGCTTGCACAGTTAATCAGCATCAAGATGCCAGTTGGAGAATCAGTGAACAAATTAATAGCCGGTGAAAACCTGTTCCATGTCATCTACTCTCCACAGGTGACCAGTCTGATGAGCTATGAACAATTCACAGCACTTGGGATCACCCAGAAGCCATGGCCATTTTCCTAGTGACTTACTTCAGCTAAGTTTGTAGAAAAGATGATTTTTTTCAAAAGACTATTGTTTTCCTTTGAACTCCACAACCATAACAGAGTTCGCTTCAACATTTTGGCCACTTAGAATGATATGAAACCTTAAAACCTACCTCTCAGGAAGTCTCTTGCCCCAAAGTCTATGCTTTGGGATTCCAGGACAGTTAAAAAAATTTTTTTTAATTGTGCTTTTAAAATTTTTAGTTATGGCTCCTTGAGATGATTTGAGCTACCCCTGCCTTTTATGGAGAGCAACTGAACCAGATATTACAATGAGATTCCAGAATATTTCAAGGGAAAAAAAATGGATGGACTTTCTGTCAAAACACCAAGACATTTGCAATATTCAAAGGAGCTCACAGTTTTTAAATACCATACATATGCATGAAAATTAAGTTCTGAGTTTTATTTCTTTAATCTAAGGGCTTCACATAGATTAACTCACTTAGTCCTCAGAACCACTGTGAAGGGTAGGTATAGTTTAAGAAGAGGAAAATGAGGCACAAAGAGGTAAGTAACTTGCTCAAGGGCTCACTCACACCTGGGAAGTGGATTACAGTTATCAACTCAAGTGGACCCACATGGGTCTGTGCCCGTAACATTGGCCATGTAAAGAGACAGGTCTCCTCCACCTTCACTTCTATCACGCCATAGAAGTAGAGCTACCTACTGCTCTAACATGCTGGTATTTCAACCAACCTCAAACCGCTTTAGTACTTCTACCCTCACATATGAGAAAACTCCAGAAAATGTGTTTTGGTCTCTGTGTCCATTCTCTGAATGCACTAACTTATTGCAGACAGCTGGTAAACCCCATACAGTCTGATGCATTGACTTAGAATGAGAGGAAAGTGTGATTCCTAAACTCAGGGCCACCTTGTTCCTTCAGTTCTTCCTTGGCTTCCAAAGCTGACCCCAAAGTCTGTTGGCAAATTCCTCTGCTTAGCAATTAGCTACTGTTGAATAAAGATCAATACATTTGTCAATTGTGCCTATGCTGACTACTCAGTTCCCAACCGTAAGGTTTGTTTATAAATGGGTTAACTGATGGCTGGCTTGTTGAGTGTGGCAAAGGGCCAATCTTTTCTTCTGTAATATGTGCAGTAGGGGGACTGCGGCCTCCCACTGGCAGCAACAACCATGAAGTCAGAGACAACCCCCTCCACATAAAAAATTACAGGATGTGAGAGGAAGAAAGTGGGGACATGATTCCATTTCTTAAAATGATTTTACAACTTAAATTCCCTAGCCCAACGTTTACAACTTAAATCAATTTCCATCAAATGGAGACCATTATGTAACAAGTTCAAAAGAGATGTGTGCTTTCTTCTGGAATTTCAAACAAAGATGCACTACATTTAAATAGCTTCCACAGCACTACTTCTTGGGGCTTTTGTTTTTGTTGTTGTTTTTGACTATGCAAAATGGTCTTGTATACAAAGATGCATAACTCAGTTTATTGAAACTGAATTTTCCATGGAAACTGTCCAGTGCTCCCCCAATTCAAAGCACTTTATCTGACTGTCTTTCTTCCTCCAGATAATGGCTGGCAGCAACCCACAGTGTGGAGGTTATACGCTGTACTTTTGAAAAAGTCTTGAATGGAGCCTTTGTTCCCCTGAGATGGCCTGTGTGTTTCACTGAACAGAGAGCAGGGTGTAAAAAAGGCACCTTGTGTGCAACTGTTGGCGAGGTTGGGGAGTGAATTAAAATCTCCAGAAAGTCTGGGCAGTGCTGTTCAGAGGAGCAATGAACCCTCTGGAAGCACTGTTAGCTCAGACATTCCAATGCGGTGAGGCAGCCTCAGGGACACGGCTCCCTCCAGTCTCATTTAGAGAGGGATGGAGGGGGCGAGCAAAGGACATTGATCTGGACCTGATCTCTTTGCAAAAAATTGGGGAAGGCCTTTTCCAGGAATGGAGGGTTATTGATTATCACACTCAGATACCTTTCCTGCCTAATGGACCTAGACTTTCCTTGGTTACTAATAGTGAAGTGACTCATTTGGGGGATTCATGTTAACTGCTTCTGCATCTATCAGTTTGCAACAATCTAATTCCTGTGTGCCTATTTTTTTTTTTAAATAAAAAACAGACAAGCCTTTGAGGACTCCGGGTTATTAATGATGTTTGATATTACTAATTCATTAAATGCATTATAAAACCACAATCCAAAACTGTATATTGAATAAAAAGCCTACGTTGTGTATTGTCGATAATGCTTCCTTTTTCCTGGAGCCTCATTCACCTCCTCAGGACCGTGCAGGCACAGGGGTTGTGGTCAGTGACTACTTCCTATTCCTCTAGTGCTAAAACCTCAAACTTTTCATGAACAAAAACTTTCCTCCGTCTTCTGCAGAGGTCTTTCTACAACCAGCTCTCAAGGAAGGAGGTAATGTTGATTTTCATTAAAATCCTAGTGGTGAGAAAACAGCAAAACAGTGTAGGGACCCAGGCTTGACATACTTTTCTTAAAGGCAGAATTCTTCGTTGCACCCTCCTGCGCATTCTTTGCTTCAACCCCTCCTGGCCTGGAAGCTCAAAGGATGGGAGGCCACTTTTAACAGTGACCTGAAAGAAGGGGTCAAACGAGCAGGAGGAAAATGTGTGGGAGGAGGTGGGACCCTTCCAGGTAGAGGTTCAGAGCGGGAGAAACACCATGTCGGGTTCCTACAGTCACGGGGAGTTAGCCTGGAAGGCAGTCGGGAGCCGATGGAGGTTTCTGCACAGGTTAAAGTTGCAGAAGAGGACCACATGGCTGCGGCGTGAGGGAGTACAAAGAGTGGACAGACTGGAGGGGCGGGGGCCACAGGAATTGGGCTTGACTGAATGTAGGAGGAGGAGTCATACCCATGGAACGGGTGGTCCATTAAAATAGGTGAAGAGGGAGAGGGATTTGGGGGGGAGGGTGTGATAATTCGATTTTTCTCCAGGTCTCTGGCTCTCTTGACTGTTAGTTGGGTATGAAAACCACCTCAACGGCCAGGGGTGCAGAGGCAGCAGTTTCTGGCAGCGCTGACCACCTCCTGCTTGCTTCGGCCACGAAAGACGCTAGATTTGGAGTCCACAGACCTGGATGTCACTATGTGGATGGTCACTAAGCTCTGCGGCCTGGCTCAATAATAAATCGTTGGTGGATGAATGACGGAGCACCGTGGAGACTCGGTGCTGCCCTTACAGAGTAACCTTGGTCACGTAATTTAACCTTCAAGAGCCTCAGTTTCCGTGTGTGTGTCGAGCGGCGACGGTGCCTGGCGGAAGGTGTGGGACTATAAATTCCCGCGGCCTGCGCTGGACCGAGTTTCGGCTCTCCGGCCAGAGCCGGGCGACCCCGCCGCACTCCCTCCAGCTCCCACTGGGGCCCGGACGCCGGGCGGCCCTGGGAGGCCGGGCGGGGGTCGCCGGGCCGACATCCAGGGCCCGGGTGGCGGCCGGGTCCGCCCCTCGCGCCTGCCTGCTCCGCGCGGCCGGCGGCCCGGGGGCGGGCCCGTCGCA
>SJXQ01006207.1:309108-323884 GCA_006408695.1 Aepyceros melampus
CGACCTATCTCCCACTGCCCCCATTGCCTGTCTCCCCCCCATCCCCCATTGCCTGTCTCCCCCCGATTCCATCTATCTAGGATTCCCCAAAGCAGGCATTTCTGTATCTGCTAAGGCTGACGGTGCCAGCCACTGAGTGGTATGTTACTGTAAGGAAGGAAAAAGCAATATTTGAATGAGGGAGAAGGGGTGTGTTATAGCCCCACCACACTGAAAAAAAAAAAAGAAAAGAAACATGGGTATCGAAGCCCTTGGTAAGTTCTTGCCCTCTCTGTCTCCTGTAATGCGTGTGGACAGCTTGAAGCCAGAGGACGCCGGCTCTGGGAGCAGTCCCTGTGCTGGCCTCCTTCTCGGCTTCCCACCTCTGTTCCTCCAGCAGCCCCGCTTGCTCACCACAGACCGCTGGCCCCGGCACCCGGTTGGCTTGGCTTCCCACCTCTGCCTGTTTATTGGATTTGCCGTATTCCTGACTCTCTGCTCCAGCCCTGAATTCCACCTTTTCCTGGCCCCTCAAATGCTCAAACTTGAGATGGTTCGTGTCAGAGCCAGGATGGTGAGGGACCTCTGGGACTGCTGGGGGATGCGTGGTGGTGATTTCTCCTTTTCCTTTGGGTTAGTTGCCTGTTGTTGACTTTCTAGCTGTGCTCCTTTTGCCTCTCAAGCTCATAATTCAGAGTGATACTGGTTTTCCAATTGTGTCACAGGAGGGTTGGAGCCTCTGCCAGTTGAGGGAGATGGTGGAAGAGGAAGATCTCAACCCTTCATCCCATTTTGCCCACAGCCCCAGTCTTACTCATCTTATTTCTATAGTGAGGCCCTGCCTCAGATTTGGCAGGTAAGCACACCTCTATGCTAGAGAGACAGGAGTTTGAGAAGACCTAAACCCCGTGTTAAGGCACACTAGGTATGACCTTAGCCCAGAGACTTGGATGTGCAGGAAATATAACTCTGCTGTGTTTTGCCTAATAGTCTTTTACAAGATGAGGATCTGGAGCCAGGTTGCTTAGATTTGTTTACCTGGCTGCACTATTTTGTGCAATCTGTGTGATCTTGTGCAAAATACTTGTTCTCCTGGGGCCTAAACTTCCTTGTTCACTAAATGGGAGGGGTGACAGACAGTAGCATCTGGGCCTCACTGGTGGCCCAGTCATAAAGAATCTCCTGCCAATGCAGGAGACTCAGGTTCGATCCCTTGGTTGGGAAGATCCCTTGGTTGGGAAGATCCCTTGGAGAAGGAAATGGCAACTCATTCCAGTATTCTTGCCTGGGAGATCCTATGGGCAGAGGAACCTGGAGGGCTACAGTTCAAGAACAAAATAGTAACACCTAGTAAATGAGACTGTTCATGTAAAGGACTTAGAACAGTGGCTGATAGACAATAAAAATTCAGCAAATATTGGCTCTTTGGCTCATTTTCATTCTGATGGAGTCTCCATGGTGCTCTCCCTGCTGTGGCTGGGGGTCTTACTTCCATTACTCCTCTCTTACCTAGTTGCCACTGTTCACTGTCCCTGACCACAGATGACTTCAGGTGCATGAGGCTGCTTCTCATGGGGGCACAGTTGCCCCTCCCCGAGGTCTCTGAGGTCTTCCTGCCTCTGCCAGGAAGAGGGTCCCTTCAGCTCTGAGACACTGCGGGATGTTTGTTCTTTTCTCTCCTGCCTGCCAGCTGTGGCGGTTGAGATGAGAGGGACAGGGTGGAGCTCCAGTCTTCTCCCTGCTTTTTCTCCATGACATTGGGTCTATAAGGCAGACTTCATATTCTGCATCCTTTCCCCTTTCCCCTTAGGGCATAAAATAAAACAATCATAAACAGGGTGGCTAGGCCTGACAGGGTTGTTGGTTAAACTGTTATCTACATACTGGTGGTGTTGCTGCTGGCTCTGTGGAGTGATCTGCTGTGGGGCAACCCCACAGAAATATGCTCCGTGTCCAAAAACACTGGAACATCTCCTTCAGGAGGGCTGGTTACATTTGCACACAAGTTCAGAGCTATAACAAAATGCAGTTAGCATTTATGAATTTTATTGCTTTGTAGGAACTGCTACATTTTATAACAAAACAGTAAGGGTGATCCATTCAGAATTAAGGAAGAGGCAGAAGCAAGGAGAGACTCTATTTTGATGACTTCATTTTAGGTTTAAACTATATAATATCACTGACTATGGAAAATCCAGAGAATGGAAAAAAAATCATTGGGAAAAACACATGTGACCAAGTGCATACTAGACACATCTGGGATTAAAATATCATATAACAGAGTTTAATTTGGATATCACTGGAGTTAGTTCAAGTTACTGTCATTTCTAAAGAAAGCTTCAATTCATTTGTTATTATTAACAACATGAACTCAGATTTCATTGATGAACATATTTTTGCCCATGATCCGCTTGCCTGGAGGAATTGAAGCACTCTCTAATAGTCTGGTTTGCCCATCTCAGGGAGGTGGATAAAATTCACAGAAGTTAAATGCTTTTGGCATGAGATTGTATTCCTTTTTCTCCGCAAAGGCAGAATGAATTTGGATGACAGAGTCGAGCGTGAGCCTAACTGGGTCTGCAGTTTTGCTAACTGCTGGGGTCTGAGTAAATTCATATTCACTTCTGTGCTGCTCAGCAGGCTAATTAGTCCCTAACTTAACTTGGTTTACTGTGCCAGAGGTTATTCTTTCATCGTGCCTCCAGCAGGGTCCTAAAATTCACAGTGGGACGGATTGCAGTTGTGAAAGAAATATGCTAAGTTATTATTTGAATCTCAGAGAGGATGGCAAGAGCTTCTTGAGTTATGCATAGAAACTACATAAATTTGTAAAAAGAACTCCAAAAAGTGACTTTCCTGCACCATCAGTGTAACAGCAGTTAGATAGCCTTGCAGGTTCTCCCAGGGCACCTCTTCGATCTAGGATTTTGACTAAGTACCCTTTGCTGACTGAGAACTTCTCCAATGCCAAGTCATAGGATGGCTGACAACAGGTGAAGTGTGTTCCTGACTCAAGCAGGCAAGCCCAGATCAAACTAGTTACAGAGGATCAGAGAGCGTGCTTACTTCTAGCCACGCGGTCTATCTCTGATGAATTTCACTATCTAAGCAGTCAGGAAGATCGCAAGTATGTCACTTGTTTAGATTATTAGTTTAAAAAAGAATTTTTAGACAAACACTGTATGTTTTCACTTGTATGTGAAATCTAAAAATCAAAACAAACCAACAAATACAACAAAACAGAAATAGACTCATAGATACAGAGAACAAACTAGTGGCTACCACAGGGGAGAGGAGTACGGGCTAGGGCAAATAGGTGGAGGGAATTAAGAGGTACAAACTAGCAGTTATAAAATAAGTCAGTGCTAGCTTCGGTAGCGCATATACTAACATTGGAATGATACAGAGAAGATCAACATGTCTCCTGCACAAGGATGACACGCAAATTCATGAAGCAGTCCATTGAGGTGGTGAAGTCGCTCAGTCGTGTCCAACTCTTTGCGACCCCGAGGACCGTAGCCCACCAGGCTCCTCCATCCATGGGATTCTCCAGGCAAGAATACTGGAGTGGGTTGCCATTTCCTTCTCCAGGGGATCTTCCCGACCCAGGGATTGAACCCAGGTCTCCCACATTGGAGGCAGACGCTTTAACCTCTGAGCCACCAGGGAAGCCCGAAGCAATCCATACTTTTTTTTAAAAGTACTAAAAAAAAGTCACAGGTATGTAATGTACAGCATAGGGAATATAGTCGATATTTGATCATAAATTTCTATGATATGTAATTCTAAAAATATTGAGTCATTTATGTTGTACATCTGACTAACATTGTAAGTCAACTATATTTAAATAAAAAATTAAAAAAGAATTTTTAATCCAAAGCCATTTTAACAACTAAAATTCTATCTTTTAATTATTAGTGCAGATGTTATGCATCTATTTATGACTTCTTTGTTACTTTTTTATTATATGCTGTGTCTTGCAACAGGGAAAATTGAGAAATCCAAATGTTCCCCTCTCAGTTTTAAGAGTTGGAGAAACTTCTTCTCAGAGACCAAGATTTGACCAAGTCACCTGGCTGGGGAGCAATTGAATCGGAACTTTTGTTTATTTCAGGCAAATTAAGACCATAATAGAGATACCTAATTGGAGAAGGAAATGGCAACCCACTCCAGTATTCTTGCCTGGAGAATCCCATGGATAGAGGAGCCTGGCAGGCAACAGTCCTTGGGATTGCAAAGAGCCAGACACGACTGAAGCAATTTAGCAGTCAGCATAGATACCTGATACACAATTTTCAATCCTGCCTCTTTGCCTAACATTCTATCATTAAGATGTTTCCACTCCATTAAATGTTTTAAAATCTTGATTTCCGTGTCTGAATCTCATCTGTCATGTTGTCCCACGGAGGGTTTACTGATTCCCCTCTTTTGGGGCATTCAGTTGTTGATCCCCAATTTTTTCTATTTAAATAACTCTTCATTGCCTAGGTCTCTAATTCTTTAGCACAGAGTCCTAGAAGTGAAATTACTAGATCAAAGTGAAGAACTTTTTTTAAAGCAGATACATACTGGCAAAATGCTTTCTAAAAAGGTTGCAGCAGTTTCCACTTCAAATAATGATGTGCTAGTGTAGTCTTTCTGGTGGGATGTCAATGAGAGATACCAGACTTGGTACTTCATGGTTTGAATGTGCATTTCTTTGATACTAGAGAGAAAAAACATTGATATTTCATCAGTGTTCTTTCACTTGGTTAATTAATCACATACTTTGTCCATTTATTTGAGACGTCTTAGTGAATTAAGACTGTAATGTATCATTGTCATTTGATGCTGTTTTTCTCAACTAGCATTTTTTCCTGATTATAATACAATGCAAGTTAATTTTGGCTAATTTGGGAAACAGAGAAAGGCACAGCAAAGAAGTCCCAAATCACCTGCATTCCTACCATTTAGTGATCTTACTAACATTTGGTTCATGGCTTTCTGGGTTTATTTTCTTTTTTCCCAAATTGAGATCATGTTTTCGCATTTTATAACTTCTCACCTAACTTTATAAATCATAATTAAGCAAATTATGCTTATCCTACTATGGGATACTCTGTATATATATTAACGAACTATCATATTTTTGAAATGTTTATGTGTGTCTTAATGTGCAGAAAATTTTCCATATGGCCAGATAGGTCTCTGTTCTCCTTGGAGATTACTTCCATGACTTTTCAATTTGTACTCTTTACTCCTTTCTGTGATTAACTGTTCGTTTTTTTTCCCTTAGGTCTTTAGGTTTTTACTTACGTCCAGCTTTTCATTTGAAATTAGTTTTTGTTGTTGTTGTTCATATTATGAGTTGAAGACCTATCTGTTTTCTAAATACTTTATTTTCCTTCATAATATATTTATTTCCTTTACATATATATATTTATATTTCATATATAATTTCCTTAAATAATATACCTATTGGATTATCCTAGATTATTCCTAACCTTTTCTTGTATATTCTAAAGTCAATTTCAGGCCTAAGATGTCTGTATGTAAATTCTCTAATGAGTACCACACTGTTTTGGTTATTTAATATTTTAGCCTTATAACAATTACACACTGAATTCTCATTATAATTATTAAATTTTTTCTTATTTTCCTTATTCTTATAAATTGTTTTGAAACACTTTGTCAAAATGTTAAATACCTGTTCATATTCTGATTAGTATTATAATAAACCTATATATTGGGCTTCCCAGGTGGTGCTGATAGTAAAAAACCCACATGTCAATGCAGAAGACATAAGAGATACGGGTTCAATCCCTGGATCGGAAAGATCCCCTGGAGGAGGGCATGGCAACCCACTCCAGTATTCTTGCCTGGAGAATTCCATAGACAGAGGAGCCTGGTGGGCTATGGTCCATAGAGTCACAAAGAGTCGGACACGACTTAGCATACAGGCAAACTTATATATTAATTTAGGAAGAATTAATAGGTTTATATATTTAGTCTTTCCATACTGGTATGTTTCTTTTTTTTTTAATTAAAATTATTTTTATTTTACTTTACAATACTGTATTGGTTTTGCCATACATTGTTTCTTAATTTACTCAAATGTTTTTATATCTCTTACTGAAGCTTGTAGTAACCATCATGTAAATCACATGTGTATGCATGCATGCTGGTCCTGTCCAACTCTTGCAACCTGATGGACTGTAGCCCACCAGGCTCCTCTGGCCGTAGAATTTTCTAGTCAAGAATTCTGGGGTGAGTTGCCATTTCCTACTCCAGTGAATCATATATTTCTTACTTATTTTAAAATGTTTTATATTTTTATTTAATCAGCTTAATTTTTTAGCTGATTTTTTGAACCTTATAGGTAGAGAATTGGAGAAGGCAGTGGCACCCCACTCCAGTACTCTTGCCTGGAAAATCCCACGGGTGGAGGAGCCTGGTAGGCTGCAGTCCATGGGGTCGCTAAGAGTCCAACACGACTGAGCGACTTCACTTTCACTTTTCACTTTCATGCATTGGAGAAGAAAATGGCAACCCGCTCCAGTGTTCTTGCCTGGAGAATCCCAGGGACGGGGGAGCCTGGTGGGCTACCGTCTATGGGGTCACAGAATCGGACACGACTGAAGCAACTTAGCAGCAGTAGCAGCAGCAGGTAGAGAATTGTGTTGTCTACAAATAATAATTGTTTCTTTTAAATCAGAAATTTGAACATAAATAACTAAAAGGGAGGATGATAGACCTTTTAATTTTATTCTTGATTTTAATAGAAATGGTTTTCATGTTCACTAGTAATTATGATGTTGCTTTTGGTTAAAAATAGTTTGAAGAAGGAGTTTTATATTCATAGATTTTTTTTTTTAATGAAACGGAGTTGAATTTATCAAAAGCCAAAAGGTCATCTTTGAGATGACTGTGTGCTTTTTCTTCACATTTGACCTACTGGTATGTTATATTAACAAGTTTCCCATCATTAAACCATGTTTTCAGTCTTGTTGTGGCAGTTAATTATCATTGTGTTAATGAATTTTATTTGTAAAGTAGAGATTCATCTAGGACCTATTTAGATTTTGCTTTGTTGGGTTTTTCTTGTTAGATTTATTTTAGCTGTGGTTGTCAAAGACTGGCATTAAAATTAGCGTGCTGCCCCTGAGTGTGCATAGATTGAATTCCTGGAGACCTCCTGTGCTGTCCGAGAGTGACGGGGGCAGCTTCAAACATGGTGAGGAGCTGGAGGCCCTGTTGCTGTGGGAGAGAGTGAGTGCAGTGAAGTGTTGGCAGTAGCTTGGTTCACTGGGGCTTTCCTGTGAAGTGAAAATGCAGTGTCTTTTAAAAAAAAAACAAAAAACAAAAAACTGGGACACTCTTGTTTCTGTGCACTCGTCATAGATTAGGCAGAATTGAAACTACCACTAGAGGGTTAGGCACTGTTCATAATGATTCCAGACATCGAATGTGGACCTCAGTCTCCTTTTCTAAATTGATACGGGATTTTAAGTAGCAAAGCCGCCAAGCTGAAAGACAGGCTTAGAGTCTAGTAGGAGTCAAATCCAATGTCAAGTCTTCATTTAGGTGAAAAGTTAAAAGATAAAATGTTCCTAAGGCATAGAGAAGGGAAGAGAGAAAGTGGTTACAAAGCAAAAATATTAAATGGTGAGTGCTGTGAGTGTGCATTTGACACCTTTAGAACTGAGAAACTGCCCCGGTGATTTAGCTACCGCGTGCATATCTTTGTGGAGAAGTTGAGAATCTGAGCCTAAGATGTAAGAAGGTGGTTG
This sequence comes from Aepyceros melampus, assembly GCA_006408695.1. Lineage (NCBI taxonomy): Eukaryota > Metazoa > Chordata > Mammalia > Artiodactyla > Bovidae > Aepyceros > Aepyceros melampus. Next base: position 316,857 of record SJXQ01006207.1, read on the forward strand.
GTTGGTTCTTCAACTCAGTCTTCTTCACACTCTTCCTACTTCTGTATGGCCCCTCATTCTCTGTCTCCTTGTTTTTCTACAGTTTTGTTTTCTCCCAATCTTATTGTCTCATCCACTCAACGTTGTCTCATCCATTCAGCAGTCCTTCCGAGTCACACCCGTGTGCCAAGCACTGTGCTGGCTGATGGGGGATGCTTGTGAGCAAGACCCCCATGGCTACTGCCCGCCTGAGCTTACCTGAGCCAGCTGATGATGAGGGTGAGAATCTGGTACTCTCTTAATTTCTGAAATAAGATGTTACTAACTCTCCCTCTTTGAATTTCAGACATTTGCTTATTTATAGTGGAGAAGGCAATGGCACCCCACTCCAGTACTCTTGCCTGGAAAATCCCATGGACGGCGGAGCCTGGTCAGCTGCCGTCTGTGGGGTCGCACAGATCGGACATGACTGAAGTGACTTAGTAGCAGCAGGTTATTTATAGAAGGATATTATAAAACATCATGAATGGGGAATCATTTCTATACTGTAAAATTAGACAATTTGTTGTTGCTCAGTCGTGTCTGACTCTTTGCGATCCCATGGACTGCAGCATTCCAGGCTTCCCTGTCCTTCACCATCTCCCAGAGCTTGCTCAGAGTCATGTCCATCGAGTCAGTGATTCCATCCAATCATCTCATCCTCTATTGTCCCCTTCTCCTCCGTTTAATCTTGCCTAGCATCAGGGTCTTTTCCAGTGAGTCAGCTCTTCTCATGAGGTGGCCAAAGTATTGGAGCTTTGGCTTCAACATCAGTCCTTCCAAGGAATATTCATGATTGATTTCCTTTAGGGTTGACTGGTTTGATCTCCTTGCAGTCCAGGGGACTCAAGAGTCTTCTCCAGCATCACATTTCCAAAGCATCAATTCTTTGGCGCTCAGCCTTCTTTACGGTCCAACTCTCACATCCATACATGACTACTGGAAAGACCATATCTTTGACTAGATGGATTTTTGTTGGTAGAGTAATGTCTCTGCTTTTCAGTACACTGTCTAGAATTGTCACAGCTTTTTTTCCAAGGAGCAAGCATCTTTTATTTTTAGACAATATTTTGTTTTAAGGGGCTTGGTTAAACTCTGTGACTTGACTTATGGGAAGGAGGCTTCTGTTGCTGCTCCTTGATGTTTTCCCAAGCAAAACATCTTCATCCTTGTGTCTTCCCTTCTGAAGAAATTTCTTTTCAACTGGAAGAGTTCTGGAAGCAAGGGCTGCTGGGACTGAAGAAGGAGCACATTCTAAGGCATAAACTAGAAGGACCAAAGAGAGGCAGGGTGTGCTCAGCTTGACCAGCTCTGTTCAGTGCAGAGGCTCAGGTGGAAGCTTGGGAGAGTGCCCAGCATGTGGTTGAGAAAGCCATTCAGGTTCATCCGGAGAAACTAGTTCATATAAATGCTCTGCTATTGCTTCATTACGCTTTTTAAATGGTTCTGTAAAGAGCCTACTGACTGCATTCCTAAAGTTATACCTGGGATTAGCCATCAAAGATCTTTCAGTCCAGTCAGGGAGAGAGGGCACAAATACCTGAAATTTTCTATATCCTTACCAAGAAATGGCTGAGTCCCTGGCCAGCTGTTAAGTGGCTTGAGTCCAGGAGAGGGAGCTGTGGGCTGGAATTTTCTGGAGCAGAGAGAGGGCTTGCAGGAAGATGGGTTTGGCTTGATGAAAAGGATGGGAAGGTGTTTCTGCTTGGGAAGAGAGAAAGCCATCCTTAGACGCCTGGTTCACAGGAGAGTGCTAGTTGGCCAGGTGAGCAGCGTCTTCTCTGATGCCTTCCTTTTCCTTGTTTGCCTTACATACATGTTGTGCATCCTTCGAATATATCCACCTCCATGAGTTTCATCAATGATTCCAGATCTTTCTGTGACCCATGCCCCACTTCTAAGCTCCAGACCTGCAAATCCAGCTGCCTGTGAGACCTCTCCCCAAAACCTATGTCTCAAATTGAACTTAGTCTTTTCCCAAACCTATTTCTCCCACAGTCCCCATCACAGTGGATAGAATCTTTATAGATTCAGTTAACAAGGCTGGAAACCTCAGCTCTCCAAGCACACTCCCCCCACCCCCACCTCCTGAGCTTCTCCCTCCCAGTATTCACCACACTCTGCTACCTTCCATCTCCATGTCTATCTTTGCCAATAAATCATGTGCCCCATGAAGGCAGGGTCTTTCCGGGTGGTACTAGCGGTAAAGAACCCTCATGCCAATGCAGGAGACGTAAGAGATGCGTGTTTGATCCCCGGGTGGAGAAGATCCCCTGGAGGAGGGCATGACAACCCACTCCAGTGTTCTTGCCTAGAGAATCCCATGGACAGAGGAGTCTGGTGGGCTGCAGTCTACGGGGCCGCAGAGAATCAGACAGGATTGAAGGGACTGAGCATTCGTGAAGCCAGAGGCAGGGTTCACTCCTGTGATCTTTAGCTCCAGCACAATATTCAGCCTGTGGCAAAGTGCTCCATAAATACATGTAGATTGACGGTGTGAATTGAACTTCCTATCCATTCTACCTCCTAAGTATTTCTCTAGTCAGGTAGACCCTACTTTCAAATCTAGCTTTGCTGTTTACTAGCTGGGTAACTTTAATAGACCTTTTTTTAAAAAATTGAGTTAGTTTTTAATTTACAGATTAAGCTATTTTTAATCTCACTATGCATCAGCTTCTGAATCAGTAAAATGGACTTAAGTGTGGTGCCTACCTCATAGGTTTGACATGGATTAAATGAAATAAAGCATATGAACTATTATATGCATAATAAATAAATTATGCATAAATAAATCATATAACACATTATACCATGTGTTTGACACATGGTATAGTCTTTACTGTTACAAAGGTAGGTTTGAAGCTAAACTATGAAAATCCCTTAAAGTAGGTTAAGAGGTATGTGCTGTATCTGTTAGAAGGGGAGGATCCATGAAAAGTTCTAACTGTGTGGCAGAAAAATGATAATCTGTGCAATCAACCCAAATTTGTGTAAAAATCAAAACTCTATCAGTTAATAGCTGTAAGCTTTTCACAGAAGTACCTAGCCATTCTCAACCTCAGTTTTAAACCTGTAAAATTAAGATAACAGTATTCAGTACCAGGATTTGTTGTAGGGTTTAAATGAGATGGTATATGAAAGGTGTCTGAGACTATATATTTTTTTAAGTTGCTGTCTTTCCTCTAGTGATGAGTTCTGGGTTCCCTTGGAAAGATATCTGTAGTCCAGAGGCTTTTCTTTGGCTCTACTTCATTTAACATTTTTGTCAGACTTGGATGAAGGCAAAAAACCTTATTTCCAAGTTTGCAGATGACTCAAAGTTGGCAAAATAGCTGATACAATAGGTGATGGAACGGAGGCTCAAAATGACCTCAACAGTCTGGAATGTTAGGCCTTCACCAAGTGGGAAGCTGGGCACCTAGCAAATGGATCAAAGTGGTCAGGGACAAGGAGACCGCTTATTTATTTAAAATCTTTGTTGGAGTGAATTGACTTACAGTATTGTGTTAGTTTTAGGTATACAGTAAAGTGAATCAGTTATATGTATATCCACTCCTTTTAGACTCTTTTCCCATATAGATCATGACAGAATATTGGGTAGAATTCCCTGTGCTATAAGTAGGTCGTTATTATTTATTTTATATATAGTAGTGTGTGTGTGTCAGTCACCAGATTTAGAAGGAGACCATTTAGAAGGAGACTCCACTAGTCCAGATGATGAATGGAAAGGGTCTGACCAGGGGGTGGTGTCAGTGGCCAACAGTTGGGAAAAAAGTTTTAGGAAAATCACCAGAATATGACAAGTAACTAGGTGGGTGTGTGGATGAAGAGAGCTAGTGATAACTGGGAAGTTTCCTTTCCGAACTCCTGGGACGAAGGAGGTGCCAGTTAATAGGAAGGAGGAAGTTAGGCAGAAGAATTGAGTTAAGGAGAGAAGGGAGGACAGGAGTCTGGTTTTGTACTTGGGGTGTTGGCTATCTCCAACAGGAAGTTGGAAAGTCAGGACTGTAGTTCGTGGGAGCGGCTGTGTCTAGAAAGAGGCATTTGGGAGTCATCCACTTAGAGGTGATAGTTGAAGCCGTGGGTGGGAGGGGTTGGGATGGCCAAGGAGTGGCCAGAGCTATTCAGAATCATCAGCATTGTTGGCTCTAACCAAAGATAAGCAGGATAAACAAACCCATGCCCAAGTGGGAACTAGTTCTACTGCCTTCCAGGAGTTCTTTAATGCATTAAAGCAAACTTTCACAGGATGAAAAAAATCTCATATAATAATTTCAGATTTTCAAAAAGTTATTTTTCATTATACAATACGTAAATACGTTCTTGGTTGTAAAGAATGTGAACATTGCAGATAAAATAGAAGCCCCTATAACCCCTCTCTAAGTCTGCTTTTTCTTTTTCAGAGGTAATCACTGTTCCTAGTTGGGCAGGTGCTGTTCAAACGTTTTGCTATGCGTTTATACAGTTGTACATACACACACACATAATGATATACTTTGTTTTGTTTTTATAAGGTGCTTCTAACATGTTCTGCTCTTTGATTTATTTTTATCTTAAGAAAATGAAACAATATACTCTGGAGTCCTTTCTAGGTAAATGTATCTAGAGCTAAGTTATAAAAACAACAAAAAACCTGTTCTCCTGGATACGAATGTACTGCTGCTGCTGTTGCTAAGTCACTTCAATCGTGTCCGATGCTGTGTGATGCCATAGACGGCAGCCTACCAGGCTCCGCCGTCCCTGGGATTCTCCAGGCAAGAACACTGGAGTGGGTTGCCATTTCCTTCTCCAATGCATGAAAGTGAAAGTGAAAGTGAAGTCGCTCAGTCGTGTCCAACTCTTCGCGACCCCATGGACTGCAAGCTCCTCTGTCCATGGGATTTTCCAGACAAGAGTACTGGAGTGGGTTGCCATTGCCTTCTCTGAATGTACTATATTTTATTTAATCATTCCCTTGTAGATGGAATATACCTTCTCTCCAACTTTTGCATCTGCCTGTTCTGCAAGACGCAGTGCGATCCCTCTGTTGGGAAGATCCCCTGGAGGAGGAAATGGCAGCCCACTCTAGTGTTCTTGCCTGGAGAATCCCATGGACATAGGAGCCTGGTGAGCTATAGTCCATGGGGTCACAAAGAGTCAAACATGACTGCAGTGACTTAGTGTACACACATACAGTGTGTAGGAGGCTGCCCAGGAGAAACTGGGATTCATCAGTAATAGTAAGCCAGGAGTTGGCAGACTATTGGGGTAATGAAAAGTACATAAAGAAGAGGACAGGCAGAAAATGCTGCTGCTGCTGCTTTTTTTTTTTTTTTTTGGTAGTAACTTTGTATTCTGCATAATCTATAAAAATATGGAATCACTATTTTGTACACCTGAAACTAATATAACATTGGAAATTAACTCTATAACATTGGAAATTAACTCTACTTCAATGAAAAAGAAAGACAAATCAATTCAATAAATCACTTAAAAAGAAGGTAAAAGATATATAGACACATTAAGGGGTATACTAAAGGTATTTAATAAGTAAAGTGAAATCAAGTAATAGAAAATGTTACTTCTTGAGATTCCCGCACACTGTGGTGGCTTCAGGGAAGGAGACCTTGTTTGTTGTGGCATTGCAGGAGATGCGAGAGGCTGAACTCTTTGTGTTTTAGATGGAAACATGGATGGATGATGGAGATGTAATCTATTGCCCTAGTTCTTGGTGCCCTAGTTCTCCCTACCTTACAAGGGATCAGTTACTAATATGTTACAAACCTTCAGTTCAGTCGCGCAGTCGTGTCCGACTCTTTGTGACCCCATGAATCGCAGCACGCCAGGCCTCCCTGTCCATCACCAACTCCCGGAGTTCACTCAGACTCACGTCCATTGAGTCTGTGATGCCATCCAGCCATCTCATCCTCGGTCGTCCCCTTCTCCTCCTGCCCCCAATCCCTCCCAGCATCAGGGTCTTTTCCAATGAGTCAACTCTTCGCATAAGGTGCCCAAAGTACTGGAGCTTCAGTTTTAGCATCATTCCTTCCAAAGAAATCCCAGGGTTGATCTCCTTCAGAATGGGCTGGTTGGATCTCCTTGCAGTCCAAGGGACTCTCAAGAGTCTTCTCCAACACCACAGTTCAAAAGCATCAATTCTTCGGCGCTCAGCCTTCTTCACAGTCCAACTCTCACATCCATACATGACCACAGGAAAAACCATAGCCTTGACTAGACGGACCTTAGTCAGCAAAGTAATGTCTCTGCTTTTGAATATACTATCTAGGTTGGTCATAACTTTTCTTCCAAGGAGTAAGCGCCTTTTAATTTCATGGCTGCAGTCACCATCTGCAGTGATTTTGGAGCCCAAAAAAACAAAGTCTGACACTGTTTCTACTGTTTCCCCATCTATTTCCCATGAAGTGATGGGGCCAGATGCCATGATCTTCGTTTTCTGAATGTTGAGCTTCAAGCCAACTTTTCCACTCTCCTCTTTCACTTTCAACAAGAGGCTTTTTAGCTCCTCCTCACTTTCTGCCATAAGGGTGGTGTCATCTGCATATCTGAGATTATTGATATTTCTCCCAGCAATCTTGATTCCAGCTTGTGTTTCTTCCAGTCCAGCATTTCTCATGATGTACTCTGCATATAAGTTAAATAAGCAGGGTGACAATATACAGCCTTGACGTACTCCTTTTCCTATTTGGAACCAGTCTGTTGTTCCATGTCCAGTTCTAACTGTTGCTTCCTGACCTGCATACAGATTTCTCAAGAGGCAGGTCAGGTGGTCTGGTATTCCCATCTCTTTCAGAATTTTCCACAGTTTACTGTGATCCACACAGTCAAAGGCTTTGGCATAGTCAATAAAGCAGAAATAGATGTTTTTCTGGAACTCTCTTGCTTTTTCCATGATCCAGCGGATGTTGGCAATTTGATCTCTGGTTCCTCTGCCTTTTCTAAAACCAGCTTGAACATCAGGGAGTTCACGGTTCACATATTGCTGAAGTCTGGCTTGGAGAATTTTGAGCATT
>SJXQ01006207.1:324206-339867 GCA_006408695.1 Aepyceros melampus
ACTGTTTCTACTGTTTCCCCATCTATTTCCCATGAAGTGATGGGGCCAGATGCCATGATCTTCGTTTTCTGAATGTTGAGCTTCAAGCCAACTTTTCCACTCTCTTCTTTCACTTTCAACAAGAGGCTTTTTAGCTCCTCCTCACTTTCTGCCATAAGGGTGGTGTCATCTGCATATCTGAGATTATTGATATTTCTCCCAGCAATCTTGATTCCAGCTTGTGCTTCTTCCAGTCCAGCATTTCTCATGATGTACTCTGCATATAAGTTAAATAAGCAGGGTGACAATATACAGCCTTGACGTACTCCTTTTCCTATTTGGAACCAGTCTGTTGTTCCATGTCCAGTTCTAACTGTTGCTTCCTGACCTGCATACAGATTACAAACCTGTTACAAACCTTAGGACAGGGAATTTCTGTGTCAGGCTCAGCCACCTGCTGTGTTCAACCTTGCCAGGATCCTTTCTCTGCCTTAAGCTGGAGGAGCCGGAAGCAGTGGGGAGAAAGGGAAGAGGAGGATGTAAGCTAATGAGATAAGGACTTTTATTTGGGTCTTCAGGTCCAAGCCAAAGTTGGAGTGATTGATTTGGGGAGGGATGGGTTGGGTTTGAAAACATTTTTCTTCTTACAGACACCATCAAAATGAATACATAAAATTTTCAGTTCTCACTGGGAGCTCCTGAAAATACATCATATATCCCAGTGAGACATTGTTATATTGTTCCCTTTATTCTTTTATTTTTTTTTAAGTTGGAGGATAATTGCTTTACAAAGTTGTGTTTGTTTCTGCCATACAACAATGTGAATCAGCCGTTAAGTATACATATGTCCCCTCCTTCCTGGGCCTCCCACCCCTCTAGGTTGTCACTCACCAAGTTGAGCTCCCTTGTATTATACAGCAACTTCCCGCTAGCTATCTATTTTACATATGGTAATATATATGTTTTGATGTTACTGTCCAAATTCATCCACAGTCTCCTTCCCTCCTCTGACTCTGTTCCTGCTCTGCAAATAGCTTCATCGGTCCCATTTTTCTAGATTCCATATATATACATTAAAATACAATATTTGTTTTTCTCTTTCTAACTTACTTCACTCTGTATAACAGGCTCTAGATTCATCCACCTCACTAGAACTGACTCTCCCATTTTTTCTTGAACATATGAGATTTCTTGAGTGTAAGGACAGCTGAGAGGGAAAGGAAGGATAGCCTTTTCTGTACTTGCTTTGTCCCACCCCAGTAGTTTTCTCTCTCTCTCTCTCTCTCTCCTCTCTCCATCCACCTCTCTTTCTGGTTTTCTTACCTTTGATGCTCTGAATCATATTATATCGTAAGCAAATTTGGGACTTGCGTATTTTGTGCAAAATACCAGGGCCCTCCTTTTCCTTCTCTTCCTTTCTGCTGCCTTCATTCAGGGCTCAGGAGATTCTACTTTGGCTCAGTCTCAGAAGTTAAACTGGTTCTTCTTTTTCCCCTTCCCTCTGTTCAGCACTGACTCAGCCACTGCGAAGCTCTGCCAGGCAGTTAGGAAGCTGCACCATCCCAGGGTGAGATGGCTGAGAGCTGGGCTCCACAGCAGCCCCAAATCAACTACTTAGGCAGCCCATGTCCTCCAGCATGTGTGGGAAGAATTTTCCCTTGGGGTCTCTGTCTAGTTCCCCAAGCCTAGCTCCTCCCGACTCACATCCTCCCTGCTTGCAGCACAGTGAAGTTTGGTTGACTTTTTGCATTTCTCCTGTTTCTGCTTCCAGACAAGTCTGGCCCTCTGAGGTCCAGGAGCTGGGCTCATCTCCCCAGTGAGTGGACTCATCTCCACAAGGCCTCCACAGGCCTGTGTTACACCCACTCACCTCTCTGGGTACATCTCCCAGCCCCTCTGCTCTGACTCGTCCCCTGACACACCAGATACTCCAGCAGTAAATACCCTATGCGTTCACTGCCTGGAGCTCCCTGAACACAGCACATGGTCTTTCCGTTCTGTGCCTCACCCTGGGCTGCCCACTGGTCCCCAGCCCTCTTTCCTCTGTCCTTTAGGTTCAGTCTAGGTGTCAATCACTCTACAAAGCCTTCAGTGACTGCCCTCATGCCAGATTCACTTCATCGACTTTGGGTTTTCAATTTTGCTTCTGTGTCTACCACTCCACTGTGATGGTCTCCGTTACCTCTCTGTCCCTAGGGCTGAGCCCAGGACCTGGAATGTGCAGGCACTCAGTTCATGCTCGTTGAACCCCACTGGCTTAGGGCAGGGAATATCTTTGTAGTTTTTCTTCTAGGTTTGCCCTCCTGACAGTCGCTTCCTCCCTAAGTAGCTTCTTGTTATTTGAGTCCCACTAGCAACCCACTCCAGGGTTCTTGCCTGGAGAATCCCGGGGACGGGGGAGCCTGGTGGGCTGCTGTTTATGGGGTCGCACAGAGTCAGACGCGACTGAAGCAACTTAACAGCAGCAGCAGTATCATCTTATTTGAGGCTCACTGAGAGGGCTCGCCTTATAATAAATTATTGGGTTGCATTCTGTTTGGATGGTTTGCCAGGTGGAGTGGCATTTTTAGATTCCAGACAAGTCTCTGACTAGGAGGAGTGGAGAAACGAGGAGGGGCAGATACTGTGCAGGGTCAGGAAGGAGGCCCCTTGAGGTGCTCAGGGCTTCATGAGCTGCCTTTCCAAGCATGATACCCACATCCTATGTGGAGTCTTTCCTTTCAAAGCACCTTGGCATACCTGGTCTCCTTTGATCTTTCCTACAGATCACCTTGGGAAGTAGAAGGCAGCAGGTATACACAGTGAAACAGATAAGGTGATTCATTTATTTATTCTGTATAGATTTATTGAGTTCCCATTCCCTTGCTGGGAACACGACAATGAACGAAACCAGCATGTTCCCAGCTGTCAGGAAGTTCTGGTTCTAGTCAGGCTATGCCAACAAGTGACTAGTGTACAAATAAGTAATATATAGAATTTCCAGTGACAGTACGTGCTCAAAAGACAATCAGGCTGGGTAATATTACAGAAAGTGATGAGTGGGAGGGGTGAAGGGACTGCCTTAGAGCAGGTGAAGCCTTTTTGAGGAGATGACATATGAGCTGAAGTCTGAAAGGTGAGAAGAACAGGCCAGGTGGTGTGCTGAGAGTCCGAAAGTGGAGCTGGCCCTGGAGCCCCAAAGCATTTCCTTTAGCTGTCTCTTACTGCAGGAAAGCAACCAAGGCCATCAGTCAGGACAGGAAAAAATGTGTGTGTGTGTGTGTGTGTGTGTGTGTGTGTGTGTGTATACACACACAAAAAAAAATATATAAAATACATATATGTAAATACATTATAGATAGAGGTATGCATATGCATGCGTGTGCACACATATACCTATATCTAATCTCCTACAGCAATTGAGAGGGTAGAATATTTTTTCTGAAAAATCCTTTCAGAGCTGGATTCATGTGAAGTTCGTGAGAGGAATGTTTAGGTGATTAGTTGTGAAGCATGTAGTGTGTAGCTGTGGGAAATAAAGGAAACAAGTCTCCGGCCCCTGTCATGGGTACTTACCACCACCCCACTCAGGAACAGGGGCAGTTAAGGTTGTCTAAAGAGTGGATGGTTCTGCACAGTTGGTGTGGCAACAGTTTGAGAATAAGGCCCATAGTCACTGTTCAAAAGAGCTTCCTGAATAGAATGTGGTTCTGCAGAAAGGAAGGTAGGAGGTCTTTGGCGTGATGAGCAAGACCCAGAAAGGCAGGTGAAAGGCAGGTTCAAGGAACAGGAGTTAGACCACCCTGGCTCAGGTGGATGTCAGGTTGATGAATTGGAGAGGGTAGTTTTGATCAGCTGCCCCTCAAACTTGGCTCTGTTTGGCCTAGTTTAATATCATAAAATGTCACTTAAACCTAGCAAATATCCCTTTAATAAATTTCAACGAGACCCATCAGTTTTATGGACCATCTAACTCAGGGCTTACCAAAGGATTTAGCACACAGTGGGTGTTCAGAAAATAATTTGTTAAATGAGTGAATGAATGAATCCTACCCTTTGGTTGAATCCACGGGCAGAGGAGCCTGGCAGGCTACAGTCCATAGGGTCACAAAGAGTTGGACGCAACTGAAGCAGCTTAGCACTCATGCCCGTACCCTTTGGTTGACCAGCCCTTGGAAGCAAGATTAAGCAATCTGGAATTTGTTGTACTCGAAGAATAGGGCAGTGTTTACAAGTATATCAAACAGGTGAGATGACACATGATCTCAGGGGGGCACAGCCTGTGATTTCTCTAGATCTTCCCCTTTTTAAAATAAGATTTAGAATGTTAGGATAGAGATTGCTAAAGTTGATATAGATTTTATTATGTTCCAAATTTCTTTTAGAGAATGTAATATTAAACAAGAGAAGCAGGACAAGAATGGTACAAACAGTATAATTTCAGTTCTATTAAAAAAATCTGTATTCATGGGAGAAAAACTGGAAAGAAGTTATAACAAAATTGGGACTTACCCAATGATTTTACCTTATCTTTTCTACTTTCTACTTACCAGACTTTTCCCAAATTTTCTAGTTAATGTGTATTACTTTTATAACCAGAAAAATATAATGTGTGGTTTGTTAAATAGTTAGTATAGAATGTGGTATGACATTCTTGCCAAAGCCTGCTTTGTTTTTTTAATCCCTGGCATTCATCATAAAAACCACAGCTGATATTTCAAATAATGACATTATGATAGCAGAAGTGAACTACAGCTTAGCAGATGTACTCCCACCCATGTCACGTGACACAGTTGATCTGCCGAGGAGCCCACACCATCCAGATGCTGAGACTGGCCATATCATGGCTCCTTGCCTCTACCTGCGCATCCCTCAGCCTCCGTGGGTACTTGCTCCCCACCCCCCCCCATACCCGTCAGAGGCTCAGGAATGGCTGGAAGCTGGTGGCGCAGGTCAGAGCTGCCCTGCTTGCTTCTGATTGTGGACTCAGCAAACAACTCTGTAATTTAGATTATATTGATTGCCCTGAAAAATAGCAAGTGTGCCAGGGTATTGTCCTGTAGACTAAACGAATTAAAAAAATAAATAAAAGCAGCCGAACCCTGAAAACTTATTCACTTCATTTTTTCAATCAGGTGAAAAGTATGAATAATATTGCTTCTCCCTTTTGGATGATGACACCTCAGTGGTAAATCAAGACATTACTTAAGTGAACTTTGAGTTTTAACAAGATCTTCTATTTGCATTTTTGACTTTACTGAAAACAAGTGCCATTAGAATGATATCAACTGTCTGAGTCAGTTGTTGGCTTGGGCCTCCACCCAGAATTTGATGTCATTGATGGGCATCCATGAGGAACAGGAATAATTTTGAAGCTTTTGACCAGAGGACCTCTGAGACCTTCATTAGTGCTAGTGTTAAATATAACACAAATGTAAAAATGAAAATGGCCATCTTATGCACTAAATATGTGGATTTAAAATGCTTTCTATATGCTAGGGCTTTGCATGGGAACCTCTATGAAACTGGAGAGTTACTGAATCTGGAAAATGTTTTACTCCATGTGATGATGAAATGTAGATTAGATATCAGATGTGAGTGACCCAGGATGGAGGGAGAGAAGGAAACACAGCCATGAGGAATAGAGTTTGCAGGACTTGAATCATATCTTATTTTGATTAAATCAGGATCGGTTTACTGAAAGCCTGTAATGTGAGAATGTGTTAGAGTAGTAGAGGGGTTCTATTATGGTTATCTTACTCAAGAGTAAGTTCATTTTCATCACATGTATTTTTAATTCTTTGGAAAGACAATTACATTAATTGAGAAATGACATGTAGAATACCAATTTGAAAAAACACTTAGTGAATGGGGGTACTGATGTTGCCTAACTATCAATTAATTAAAAATAGCTTGTAACATGAGCTCTAGGTACTCCATTTAAAGGGTGGCAGTAGGCTGCTTGGGGAAGCCCATTATATTTTTGATGCATTGATTGGGTAAAACAAGACCTTCAAGGAAGAGGCTCCAGGTCCTTCCCATTTTTCTCTTTTCATTGCACAGCTTCCAAAAATGTGCTGCTTTGACCTAGTATGAGAACTTTCCAACTCCAGGATGAATTGTCCAAGATGGTTCTACTGCTTTTGCTGCAGTTAGCCTTAGTGAAGGCAGAGTAGTCTCCAGGTGCCAGCCAATCCATGACCTTCCATTCCTCTCCAACATGAGACTCCTCCCTCTCTCCTCCACTTTCTCCCTGGCCTCACTTCCCTGGACAGAGTCCTCTTTTAAAGACATTCTCTAGGAAAGCTTCACTCATGACTGGAATTCATACTGATTTCTGTCATCTCTGTCTTCATTTTTTATCTATTGCACAATTAGTACACACTATCTAATGATTCTCCCACTTTTTAACTGGCTAGCTCTACTATTCAGTGTTCTATGATAATAGCTCATATCTAAGTTTTCCCCTTATGGCTCTGTAGTAATAAATGACTTCCCTGTAGGCAGAGGTTGTGCCTGGAGAACTCTCATTTGATGAATAACACATGATCCAGGGCCCATTATGTCTAATATCTCCATATTTTTGGAACAGCAACAAGGAGAGAAGCGGTGATTTGCAAGCTGATTAGGGCCACCAGCGAAGCCCAACCGCAGAGGTATTTCAACTTAAATATTATCTCTGAGGATATCAGGTATTGTTTTAGCAAAGATTTTAAATCTCAATAAATAGTTATGAAGTGGCAAAAAAAAGATTATATATATATATGTATATATCCTGTCTACACAGAGATGTGGATATACATATACCTACATGTATCCATATGTAAGTGGGCAGAGACAGAGATAAGCACTAGCAGTAGTTAGCTACATCATGTTTATGGATTAGACGCCTCAGTATGGTTGCTGCTAAGTCACTTCAGTCGTGTCCGACTCTATACGACCCCATAGACGGCAGCCCACCAGGCTCCCCCATCCCTGGGATTCTCCAGGCAAGAACACTGGAGTGGGTTGCCATTTCCTTCTCCAATGCATGAAAGTGAAAAGTGAAAGTGAAGTTGCTTAGTCGTGCCCGACTCTTAGCGATCCCATGGACTGCAGCCCACCAGGTTCCTCCATCCATGGGATTTTCCAGGCAAGAGTACTGGAGTCAGTATGGTTAGGATGTTATTTTTCTCCAAATTGATTAAAACCAATCTCAAATAAAGTCCTTGCTGATTGATGATATTCTTGAGGATTGGGGTAAGGTTTGGGTTTACCACACTAAATAAGGTAGCTCTCTGTTCCTTCTCAATTGATGTGGATGAAAGGATGAGAATAGTGTTTGGGGAAGATTCTTCTAAAAATTATATGGGATGAATTGGAAGAGCTTAGAATTTGGGAGACTGGAAGCTCTTAAGTAATCCAGGTCCTAATGGGCAAAGATTAGGCTCGAGGAGCCATGAAGGGAAAGAGAGTCAGATACCTATTGAGATCAAATGTTTGCCTAGGTATGTGTCAGGAATGTGGCATATACCTGGTGTGTCTATAAGATTCCTCAGGATTGAAGGTACAAGGTCTTTGTTTTTCAGAAGTTCTCCATCTACACGGGGTCCTAAATTATTAATAACTTCAGTATATTGTGTGCCATGATATTCTGTGATGGTGAAATGTGGGAAGAACCACAGGACACACAGATGAGAGCAGTTAATACTGACAGGTGAGCATGAGTGAGGGCTACAGGGAGGAAATGCTATGTAAGCTGAGTGACGGAGTCTTATTTAAGTTAGAAGGCAGTGGGAAGGGAAATCCAAGAGGTATTAAGTGCAAGGCTGATTCAACAAATGGCAAAAAGGCCAGTGTGAAAGATATCTTTTCTTTGAGGGTATTGGTCAGACATGAAGTTAGAAAAAAATCAACTGAGACTGAATCACAGAGGGTTAAATGCCATCTTCTGCAGTCCACTTTTCTTGCTTCTCATCATCTTACCAAAAACATGAATCTTTTTGGGCATGTATCTGGTGAGTGTCTATACCATAATCCTATCTGCCTCCACTCTTGACTTAAAGTTACATTCTACTATGTCTAATAGGCTTCTCTGGTGGCTCAGAGGTTAAAGCGTCTGCCTCCAATGCTGGAGACCTGGGTTCGATCCCTGGGTCGGAAAGATCCCCTGGAGAAGGAAATGGCAATCCACTCCAGTATTCTTGCCTGGAGAATCCCATGGACAGAGTACATTACAGTCCACGGGGTCGCAAAGAGTCGGACACGACTGAGCGACTTTACTTTACTTTTATGTCTAATATTTCTAGGACAGCAACAAGGAGAGAAGGGGTGATTTGCAAGCTGTTTGGGGAATGTGTTTTTCAGTGACGTTTTCCTTTCCTTGTGAGTTTTATAATTGAAGATTAACCTGTATGGACAAACTTTTTTTTATGATCTTGCATGTTACTGTATTGTCAGCCTTATCAGTGTATTCATTCGAATACTTATTTGGGTAACTTTCTCATCTACTTATCAGTAGATTTCTGATGTCTAATATACATAGATTATAAAGATTAAGATCTCTGGGTTTCTGAGTCATAAGTCTAGAATCAGACTCTGAAACTTTTCTAATAGAGTAGAAGTCACAAAGGGTTATGCCTTTGGGGTCTTGGGAAAGGATCTAGATGGGTACACCAGTGCCTTTGGGGAGTGTTTTTGAATTTTTCTTTCTTTGTGAATTATGGAATTTCTGTCATCATAGTTCAGAGAAAGGAGGTCAGGGGGAGGTGGAACAGCAGACATCCGGTGGAGAAGAAAGACTCCACTGAAGACTGACTCATATCATGCAGAGTTTGGGTGTGATTGTGTGCACACACCTGCAACTGTGCACTCCATGTGCCTGTGGTAGGTAGAAGGGGAGGAGAGGGCTGTGCAGACATAGTATTTTCTTTAATCTCTCTGTAGAGTGGACTTTGGAGCAGAGCAAGCCTAAGTAAACAGTGTGGCATAGTTGTTTGTCACACACCTGATACTCAAAAAGACTCTCTAAAATCCTTTCTTTAAGTTAAGAAGTAAGTAGAATTATTTGGTTACCAACTTTGATGGTTACCCCAGTGTTTCTTTTCTGTGACGGTGAAATTCCTGAGCAGTTTTCACTTTCTGTGATTAGTTGAAATGTTCTCCTACAAGCTTCAAATGAATTAGTGGCATTGTGTTTTCTTTATCTTTCTTTACACTGCTCATCCTATGTGAACATGGGTAAAGTGGTTGCTACCTCTTTGTAAAGTTCCACCTCAGATCCCCCCTCGCCCCCTGCCAGCAGAACTTTACTGATCCCCTGGTCCTTGGCCATCTTGCTTTCTTAACTCTATAGAATATAATTGGTATTTAATAAATAAATGAGAGCTGTCTGATAGATTAGTTTTTGTTGTTTCTGTTAAGTCCCACCTCCTTCTAACACCTACAGTTAGAAAAGACAGTATTTGTCTTTGCTTGTATTTCATATTTTTCTAATTTTAACTATTTTTATGATACAGAGCACCCCTTCTGGTTCAAGAGCATAAAATTGGAAGCATCATAGAAATTAGGGAATATAACTTTCCCTCCAGTTAAGGAATTTTCTATATAGCTTCCTTGTTACGTTAGTCTGTTCTCATAGATAAGTCATTCTAGTACTTTGAGCCTTATTCATAAAGTGAAGGTGATAATAGTACTCACCTTTGTTAGCAACATATCTGGATGCCAGTTACAGAAGGCCTAAACTAGTAGTGACTTAAGGCATGTTATTTTCCTCTCTCCCCAGTCCAGGAGCAGGCACAGTGGCTTCTGTCTCATTTCTTTGCTATGCGCAGCATCTAGTGTAGTGTTCACCTTGCAGTCTGATATGGCTGCTCCAGCTCCAGCCATCGTGCCTTCCTTGCCAGCAGAAAGGAGAAAGAGGAGAAAGAAAAGGGCATACTCTCTCTCTTCAAGGACACTGTCCACAAGTAGCAGACCATCCTGCTTATATCTAATTAGCACTGACTAAGTCATATTGCTTCCCTGCTGGCTCAGAGGTTAAAGCGTCTGCTTGGAATGCAGGAGACCCGGGTTCAATCCCTGGGTCGGGAAGATCCCCTGGAGAAGGAAATGGCAACCCACTCCAGTACTCTTGCCTGGAAAATCCCATGGAGGGAGGAGCCTTGGTAGGCTACAGTCCATGGGATCACAAAGAGTCGGACACGACTGAGCAACTTCACTTCAAGTCATATTGCTACATGTAGCTATAAGGGAGGCTGATAAAGAGATGGCCTTGTACTTGGCTGAAATTCAGAGTTTATATTACTGAGGGATATGGGAACAGATCTGGGCAACAATTAGCAGTCTCTGCCACCCGACTGATAATTTCATGAGATAAAAAATGATAAAATGAGATAATATGTACAATGTGCTTAGAACACGCCTGACATATAATACATGCTCAGCTAATGTGTAAGTATTAGCCATTGTTTTTATGGCTAAACATTATAGGCAGTCATTCATTCACTGTATTATTTGTTCAACAGACTTGAATACCTACTGTGCTGAACACTATACCTCTCCTGTTTAAGTCCTTTTATCAACAATCTGGAGGAGACTACTGTCCAAGATAGCTTATTTTTTATGGAATAACTCTAAAAGTTCGATAACTTATTTATCAAAGTAAGCCAAAGCATGCTTCCCAAATAATTCAGTCTCACCCTTGGGAACTATAGAACAAGCCTATTTCCTCCACTCACTTCATCAAACATATGAAGGTGGCTAATAAGCCTCACATTTAGTTTCCTGACCTAAGCAGGCATTTTTGTTGGCTCATTTATTTCGCATGTGGTTTGGCAAACTTCTTCTGTAAAGGGCTAGATGGTAACTGGCTTTGCAGGTCACATGTTCTCTGTCACAGTTCCTCAACTCTACCATCCTGGTGGGAAAGCAGCCCCGGACGTTTTATACGTGAATGGCTATGGCTGTGTGCCTATAAAATTTGTTCTTGTTGTTTAGCTTCTCAGTTGTGTCCAACCCTTGCAACCCCATGGACTGTAGCTGACTAGGCTCCCCTGTCCATGGGATTTCCCAGGCAAGAATACTGGAGTGGGGTGCCATTTCCTCCTCCAGGGGATCTTCCAGACCCAGGGATCAAACCCACGTCCCTGTGTCTCCTATGTTGGCAGGTGGATTCTTTATCATTGAACCACTGGGGAAGGCAGTCTCTATAAAATATTATTTACAGAAACAGATAGCAGGCCAGACTTTGGCCTCATGCTGTGGTTTGCCAGTCCTGTGATTTAGCCTATGCTGCTCTTACTGCTTCTAAGTTGCTTCAGTCCATAGACACATATAAATAAGGTTATTTGTGACTGATATTCTCCTTCTCTGAAGCTGAAAAGGTTCTTTGTGTCACTCTTGATTTTTCTTATACATTTCTTTTCTTTTTCTTGTCTTATTACTTTGGTTAAGATTTTCAGCACCCCTTGCATCTCCATAGTATTACTTGCTGGCTAATCATTTCCCTAGATATGTTATCCATCATTTCTAGCTTGGAAATGCTCTTTGTAGATCTTCTCTTGTTCTGCCACACATTGTTTGACCTCCCCCAGGCTGACTCTTCTCCAGTCATTGCACACATCTGTCCACATTAAGAAAATAAGAATCCTTTTTCCATCCTTTTCTTCTTCAAACCTGTTAGACTTTGATTTTCTTTTGGTGGTGCTTCAGCTTTTTGTCACTGAACAGTCTAATACTAACTATAACCTAATCCAACTTCCCTTAAAGACAATTTAGAGGAGGCAGGTAGAAAATTAACATTTACTGATGGACCAGGCACTGCTGACTTTTACAATATGTGTGTTTCACTTCAATGTTATGGACATGGTAAGTACAATTTGAGATTGGTCATGTAACCAGCTGTAGTCATACAGCTGAAATACAAGGAGTCAATCCCAGTTACAGAATAGAAATTCAAATCTGACTGGACTGGGGGACTTAAGTGTGTGCATCTGGCAAAAGTAATTCAAAACCATTCACAAATACAGCAGAGTTGCTATACTTTGGTTGTCCTCCCTCATCAAGACATTTGTAAAGCAGAGAATAGCAAACATTTGTGCTGAACTTTTGGTTTTCAAAACATTTACTTCATAATTTTATGGAGTAGGTGATTTTATTCCAATTTTGCAGGAAAGGAAATCAAACCACAAAATGATTTAAATGTTTGCTGGAATTGCCAGCCACCAATGCCTTACTGCTTCTAGGAGAGTCCACAATTGCTCTTCTCAGAAAAGTTCATCACACCTCTTTTCTAGCTAACTCCTTATTGTCTTTCAGACCTCAGCTCAGTCATCATCTTCTCCAGGAAATACTTTCTGCAGTCGCCTCCACCTTGTGCCCACCATCTGATTTAGATGCTCTTTCTACATCTTAAACAAGATCATCACCCTCTTTGCACCGAACCTGAACTGATGATGTATTAGCTTGTAAGCAAATCAAGGGCACATCCATGCCTCATTTAACTTTGTCCTCAATAAATAAATATTTGTCAAGTAAAGGAATGCCCTGAGATGGAGCCAAGTCAGTGCTGCGGGAGTCATTTCCCTGTGATGTTTCTCAGTTCTGATTATACCTGGAGGCAAAACAGAAACCTCAACCTTCCAGAGGCAAACAAAAGAGGATCCTCCCAGAAGCCACTGATCTCTGCAGCCAGGGAACATCAGAAATTCAAATCTATGGGGTTTCAGACTAGAAAACATAGAAAGCAGCATAACTATGGTGAAGAGCACAGGTTCTAGAGTCAGGCTTCTTAGATTTGAATCCTGACTTCACCATTTTCCAGCTGTGTGGTCTTTGGCAAGTGACTTAGCTTTTCTATGCTTGGGTTTTGGTCAAACGTGGATAATAATGGAACTTCTGTATATTAGTTATTTATGGCTGTGCAACAAATTACCCCCAAATGGAGTGCCTCATAACAATAAACATTTATTATCTCACAGTTTCTGTGGATCAGGAATTTGAAGGGGCTCAGGTAAGTGCTTCTGGCTCAGGGTTGCTCATTAGGTGACAGTCAAGATGTCGACTGAGGTTCCTGTCATGTGGAACCCTGACTGAGGCTGGAGGATCACCTTCCAAGATGGCTCACTCAAGTAGCTTTTGGCAGGAGGCCGTAGTTCTTCCCACCAGCAACTCTCATTATGGAATAATAATTGATTTCCCCCAGAGAAAGCAAGAGAGGAAGCCCCAAGGAGAAACTCCAGTGACTTTTATGACCTATTTTCAGAACATACACTGTTACTTCCACCACATTCTCTATGCTAGAAGGAAGTCACTAAGTGTGGCCCACATTCGAGGAGAGGGGAATTAGGCTCCACCTTTTGAAAGGAGTATCATAGAATTTGTGGACATAGTTTAAAACCACACACTATGTTATGTAGAGTTGAGTGAGAATTCCATGTGATGAGAATCACAAAGTGCTTAATGGGATTTAAGCAGCATCTACCTTGAATTACCTTCCTCTTGGAATAGAAAGGACAAATGAACTGTCAGTCTGAAGGCTTTGACTTGAAAAATTACTCCATAAAATGGAGCAAAGATATCAGAATTCAGCTGAGCCATAGGCAATTAAAGTATTCAGTATAGTTCTTGGCATGAAAAGTTGTTCATGTTTTTAATTTTAAAAAGCGAGTAGGAAACAGCATGTACAGTGTGATCTGGTATTTATGTGATTATATATTTATATCTCTCTATGTTGATACATAGGGAGCATTCTAGAATGAAGTTCCTCATAGTATTAATCATGGTTATCTCTGGGTGGTAGAATTTGTGTTAAGGTAAACAAAAAATTGTGGGTTTTTTGCATTGTTTGAAATGTTTTACACTGAGCATAAATCTACAAAAATAAGGGGGGCATTTTCCAAAGAAAAAAAGTTGGAAAGAAGACATGAAAGGTGGAAAGGTTTAGCATGTTGAGCCAGAATTTTGCTTCTCTAAGTGGACTAGTTTATTGCCTGTGATGTATCTGATTGATAGGCTCTCCTCTGATCCTTCAAGTTTGTTGTGAAGACTTGTATGTGCTGGGAGCAGGTGAGAGTTTGTGACTGTGTTTTGCTTGAGGGAGCATATATCAGGAGAAGGGAAAATCACAGAGAAGCAAGGAGAGGAGGGACATCTGTGTGGCGAAGAGCAAAGACAGAACAAATCTGGTGTTGACAGCAGAGCCTGAATGCTCATAAACTGCCTTGGAAAGAACAACTTTACCCATAAAAGAATGATATACTTGTGATGGGCACTCTGTCAGCCCAGAGTGCCTTGAATATCTTCTATAATTGCACTTGCTGTGTTGAACTGAAATCTGTTCAATTCTCCCTCCCTCTTAACAGACTTGCAAGCAGGTCCTGGCTATCTAGCTCCCAACATGTAGCAGGGTTTAATAATCTAAGGATAAAATAGCTTAAATTATTTTTTAAAATAATGTCATTCACAATTGAAAATGTTTATGTTGACTAACATTCAACTGAGTAATTTATTCAAATGAAAGAGGGAGTTAGAATGTGTATATTTTATGGGAAAAATTGGAGAAACTGCCCAAAGATGCTTTTCGAAAGGTTTAAATCTATCGTTTGTTTCCCATTTTCACATCTGTTCTTTGTTCACCTTTTCCTTTTTTATACCCTTTTTTTTTAGTTACTTGAAAAAAAATTTTAAGATTCTAATGTTTTTACTTATTTTCTGTATTTTTGGTTAAAGTGATTGCACTGGGGCTTATAGTATACATCTTAAGCTTGTGACAGCCTGACTTTAAGTAATATTACTGGGCTTCCCTGATAGCTCAGTTGGTAAAGAATCTGCCTGCAGTGCAGGAGACCCTGGTTCAATTCCTGGGTCAGGAGGATCCCCTGGAGAAGGGATAGGTTACCCTCTCTAGTATTCTTGGGCTTACCTTGTGGCTCAGCTGGTAAAGAATCTGCCTGCAATGTGGGAGACCTGGGTTCCATCTTTGGGTTGGGGAGATCCCCTGGAGAAGGGAAAGGCTACCCACTCCAGTATTCTGGCCTAGAGAATTCCATGGACTGTATAGTCCATGGGGTCGCAAAGAGTTGGATACAACTTTTTTTTTTTAATAAAGTTACATCTTTATTTCCCTGAAATATTAAATAAGATGACTTTTCTATTGTTACAAATTATTTTATATACCTAAGTATGCTATTTAAGCTTTGAACATAGAATATCTCTGACATAAAACTATCCTCTGTAATCTAAAAGTCATCCCACAGAGATTTTAGAAAATATTAAAATTTAAAGTGTCCTATTGGGCCTAAATGTATTTATTTTATGGCCATGGATGTTACAGCTCAAAATCTATGACTGCCTAAAGTCAATGATGGAGGAATGGGAGGGAACACAGAACTGAAGGATTTCTCATCACCCTTCACCGTCTTTTTCCCTTAATGTACCCTTCCTTGTAATCAATAACTCTTAAGGACTCTCTCTGCTAGATTGGACACAACTTTTACTTCACTTCATCCCAATTCATATAGAAAATAGTCTTATATTAATATATTTCCATTTCTTCTCTTTTGACCTTTGTGCTGTTATTGTCATATATTTTACTTCTAAATTTGTTAGTAACTGTATAGTCATTGTTATTACTTTTGCTTTAAATGGTCAATTCAGTTCAGTTCAGTTGCGCAGTCATGTTGGACTCTTTGTGACCCCATGAGTCGCAGCACGCCAGGCTTTC